>OX359266.1:47090038-47690038 GCA_947179155.2 Hedera helix | reverse complement strand
GTGTGTGTATCCAAATGTATCAAACTAATTAAAACTCAGATAAGTCTAGGTTATTAATTACCTTATAAAAGACGTACAACAAAACTCAAAATACTTATTTTTCTCATTACTTTCAGCTAATACAGACAAATATAAATCACAAGATCAAAAGGTTTTTAATCAATGAAACATATTAGGATTATCAAATTTTTTCTTTCAAATATTTTTTCAATTTTTTTCTTTTAATGGGTGCATTTTATGCTCAATCCCATTTTCTTTCTTTCTTCATTTTTTTTTCACGGTGGGTGCATTTTATACTCCATCTCACCAGCGAGTGCGTTTTACGCTCCATCTCGTTTTTTCATGTGTTTATGAGTGAATGCGTTTTACGCTCCATCTCAACCCACCACAAGTTTTTTTTCTTATTCAATAATACTCCTAGAAAAATTACCTAAATCATCTCCTCCAAATTATATTGGTCTTATATTTCACTTTAAATAATGATCAAATAAGATATAGAGCTCAAAAATAACTTTCATAAGCATTTAACCATTTAAACTTTCTCTAAATTAAAACTAGCTCAAACAAATGGATATAAGTGCATAAAAATTTAAAGATCTCAAACAAAGTAATAATCAATAAAAAGTCAAAATTTAGACTAAGCAAAAATTTATCCTTTTTCCAAGAGCTATTTAATTTTTTTTTTATCATTGACTAAAAATTTAAAATCCAATTAATTTATTGCTCAAGTGACACATCCTAAAAATAAAATAAAAAAACTACCACATTTTCGTAGGAAACACGGTTACACTTAGCGCGTGCAACAAGCCTTTAAACCCCAAGGTTACCCCAAGTGAACGAGTTTTGTCTCGTGAGGGTTTGCAGTGAATTTACTCACAAAATTCTAAAATTTCAAAAATTTGAAATTCCCTAAAAATAAAATAATTATTTTTTTATTAAAATAAAACAAATTTGAAAATGTCCTAAAAATAAAACAAATATCCTAAATCCCTTCCCCCACACTTAAAACTTACATTGTCCCCAATGTAAACTATAATACAAAGAAATAGGCACAAATAAATATAAAAAGAAAAAGAAAAAGAAATGCAAATTGGATTTCTTGGGTTGCCTCCCAAGCAGCGCCTTTGTTTATTGTTATTAGCTCGACAACAGGCCAAACCACTACGTCACTCCAATTTCATGTATGTTGCATACTCCATCCATCACAACATTCCTCATAGATAGATTACATCTCGTCTTTGCATGATATGATTGTTTCGGAATGAAATCCTGCAAAATAAAAGGTAAAAAATTATTTTGAGTAACAGGTAATGGAATGAAAAGTTCTGCAAATTTATTTAAAATCAATGGCAAAGAATTTAATGAATCTGTAGACTTCTTCAAATCTTGTTTCGGCTCAATTTCTTCTTCTTCTTTTGTCAATCCCAAGCTATGAGTAATGGCCTCTTCCTGATTTTCCTTTTCATTGTCTATCGTTTCTGGAGTTCCTTCATCTTTACCACTGCTCAACACAATTTCATTGGCATCCTCCTCGTAATCCACCATTGTGTGAGATGGTAATTCTTCAACACTTTGCACCTCCAATTGACTGACCGCAACTTTCAGTTGTTCCACTTGAATATTTATACGCTGAATATTCACATTTGTTTCCTGTTGAAATTGCAAAGCAGCAGTCATAAAATATTTAGACATATTTTCTAAAGACAAATTAGAGTTAGAAGATTTGTCCTATTCTTGATCGTTGGGATATGTCTGATTGAACTTTTGGTAATCTGGTCAATGTTAACTTGCAAGTTGGTGCACTTGTGGATTCCCATAGCTGAAATTTGGACGATCCCACCATTCTAAGTAGTACGTGTTTGAATAGGGATCATAGTTCCCTTGCGATCCAAGGAAACCATCTGCATCATTTACTTGTCCATAGGACTCATCTCGAAGCATTGGCCACAACTCCGTTGGATGTCCTACTATGGAACAAATTCTACAAGCCTTCATTGGTTGTTCTCTACCTGCAACCCAGGCATAGATAACAGAAGTTAGTTCATCAACTTGTTGTTGAAGAGAAGAAATTTTTACCGCATTAAAATAATCATCGTTTTGGTTACAAGCCATGATTTTCTCCTTCACCTGTACACTCAATTAAACTATGAAAAACAAAAATAAAATAAATAAATAAACTAGAAAAATAAACTACAAAGAAAACAAAGAATAAATTAAAGCAAAATACTCTCCGGCAACGACGCCAAAATTTGGGATGATGTCGCAAACACCCAAAAATAAAATCTTACTTTTGAAAAATATTAATGTAGTAGTGAAAGTAAGAGTCGAACCCACAGAAAGTGAATTGTTTTAATAAATTCTAATGTTTTCAAAAATAACTAATTAAATGGGGGATTTTGAAATTATTAATTAACTAATTAAAATTCAAACAAATAAAACTAAATAATAATAATAATGAGAAAAATCAATTAAAACAAACTTCAGTTCCTTAGTTCAGTATCCCCTTCTTTTAATCAACAAATTAATCAAGTTATTATTATCTTTTTCTTTAATTGAAATTAATAATCCTAGATAACTGACAATCGCCAAGCTACCCGAAATCCTCCTTAAATTATAAATCTAATGCAGCAATCGCTCACAAAAGACCCTAACTATCATACAACCTAGAACTATCAGTCTAGATTTAATATAACAGTTGCATTAAAAATTAGAGAATTAGATTATTCCAAACAACAATCTCAACATCGCGGACCATTTAACTTGCCATCTTGATAATCATAATAATATTCAAAAGTTTTTCCACAATCAAATATTATTAATTGCTACTTATGATCAGATAAAATATCGTTTGCTTAATATCAAATCTTAATCTAGCATCTGATAAATTATTGATTAATCTAACAGGCCGTTATCAAATTAATCAAATAAATATCATCTAATCAATTAAAACATATCATCAAAATAAATCTCATGCATGAAGGAATATATAATAAAACTTAATTAGAACATTAATGAAAAATAAGGTTCAACATCCCTTTAGAACTGAAAAATAAAATTAGCTAATATAATAAAAATAATACCCACTAGTTGAAAAGCTCTCTCCAAGAAATTAGGAGAAAGATCTCCCAAAAACTTGTTATCAATAATGAGAGATTGACCTTCTATTTATAGGCATCTACTTTGTCCAAACCCTAATAGGATTTACAATTAAAAATAAAAGAAAAAGAAAAATAATTATTATCCTAACCTAGTTGGAATTAAAATCTAATTTGGAATCAAAAAGTAGCAAAAATCCCGAATTAATTCCGTTTCCAGCATTAATGCGTAAGCCAAACAACCCCTTAACCCGCCAGCTTTGACCGGTCAACGCGAAAATGCATCCGGTGATGTCAGCGAGCTGCCGCGCAATGCGCGGAGGGTTCCGATTTTTTCTGAAACGACACCGTTTCTTCCCCGATGCTGTTGATCTGCTATCGCCTCCAAACGACGTCGTCTCTTTACTCCCTTTTATGCGCGCGCATTGCGCGCGGCCCAGCTTTTGGTTTAATTACGATTCTGCCACCGGTTTTTTTTGCGGAATTTACACTTTTGCCCTCCGATTTTGCTGAAATTACCACAATGCCATTAGACTTTTGCAGAATTTACAAATTTACCCCCGAAGCTTTTTTTCTTACAAAATAAAATATAAAAATAAATAAAAATAAAAATAATATAAAAATACTAAAAATTCTAAAAAAACATAATAATAAATAAAACTCCTAAAATACTAAAAATACATAAAAACACATAAATAAAAAGAAATATAAAATTACTATAAAATTACCTAAATTAACATAAATTAATTAAAATCCTATAAAACCTATTAAAACCAAAATAAGCTAAATAATTAAATATTTAAGCACACAATAAATATAAAAACTAAGTATTAGGACATAAAAATATCGTATAATTTAACCCTATCACTAAGAAAAGAAAAGTTTCTTCAACAAATAAAACTTATTTATGACACTTACGTTTAGGTCATATTAATCTAAACAGGATCCAACGACTAGTAAATGATGGACCTTTAAGTTTTCTTAAAATTAATTCTTATCCAGTCTGCGAATCATGTATAGAGGGTAAAATGACTAAAATACCTTTTAAATCAAAAAGGTAATAGAGTCATAGATAAGTTAGATTTGGTTTATACTGATGTATGTGATCCATTGACAATGAAAGGTAAAAAAGGCTATGAGTATTTTATCACATTTACTAATGATTACTTAAGATTTAGTTATGCATATCTAATACATCATAAATCTGAAGCTTTTAATAAATTCAAAGAGTTTCGAGCTGAAGTTAAAAAATAAACGAGTAAATACATAAAGACCATTCGTTCTGATCAAGGTAATGAAGACCTTGTTATTGATTTCAAGAATTACTTATCTGAAAATGAAATAATATCACAGTTGTCTGCACCTTGGACTCCTTTACAAAATAGTGTAGCAGAAAGAAGAAACATGATTCTTTTAGATATGGTTAGATCTATGATGAGTTATTCTACATTACTTATATCTTTTTGGGGATATGCTTTATAATCAGTTATGTACTTATTGAATATTGTTTCATCTAAATTAGTTCTGAAAACTCCATCAGAATTATGGTCAAGACGCAGGCCTAGCTTGAAACACATTCATTTGTGGGGTTGTCCGGCACATGTGCGGAAAGGGAAAACAGATTTAGATAAGTTAAGAATAAGATCAAAAGTATGTTTATTTGTAGGGTATCCAAAAAAGACAAAGAGTTGACTGTTTTATAATCCAGAAAACCATAAGGTATTTGTGAGTGTAAATGCAATTTTTGGAAAAAATGATTATATGATGGAACACAAGTTAAGTAGTAGAATTGTCTTAGAAGAAATGTTTGAAGATCCTACTCCACAAACTACCAAAACCTGGTAAACAAGTAATTACACCACATGACATAATACCTGAATCTTCTAACTAAGGAGAGTCTCGTCGTAGTGAAATAATTTTTAAACCCACACAAAGACTTACTCTTTTGGGTGAATCTACTGAGATTGTCTTAAATGGTTAAAATTTAGATCCCTGTAACTATAATGAGGCAATTGCTGATAAAGATGCTAATATATGACAAGAAACAATGAAACAAGAATTGGACTCTATGTATTCCAATAAAGTCTGAGAACTTGTAAATGCACCTAATGGAGTAAAACTTATTGGGTGCAAGTGAATCTACAAGAGGAAGAGATGGATGGATGTGAAGGTTCATACCTATAAAGTTAGGCTTATAGCGAAAGGGTATAATAAAAAATAATGCATTGACTTCGATGATATTTTTTCGCCAGTAGCAAAGCTTAAATTCATTATAATTTTCTTATCTATTGCTACACATCTTGACTACGAGATATGACAAATGCATGTTAATACAACATTTCTTAATAGCTATCTTGAATAAAACATTTACATGTCTCAGCTAGCTAGTTTCATAGCTGAAGGCCAAAAAGAAAAAGTTTGCAAGCTACATAAACTTATTTATAGGCTTAAACAAGCATTGAGATCATAAAATATCATATTTGATCAAGTAATCCAATCACATGGATTTTAATAAAATCTTGAAGAGTTGTGTGTTTATAAAAGAAGTGAAGATAAACTAGTGGTATTCTTAGTTTTATATGTAGATGACATCCTATTGATGGGAAATAACATATGAATGGTATCTCAGGTTAAAGTTTGTCTTTCTAATCATTTTGACATAAAAATTTTGGGATAGGCTAAATATATTCTTGGGATATATGTTATCGAAGATCATTAGAAAAGAATGTTGTGCCTTTCTCAATCAGCATAATAGATAAAATTATGGTTAAGTATGTTATACAGAATTTCAAAAAGGGACTACTTCTTTCAGACATGTAATCCCTCTTTCTTCAAATCATTGTCCTATGACAGAAGTTGAGAAATAGTGCATGAAACCAGTTCCTTATCCATCAGTTGTAGAAAGCTTAATGTATGTTATATTGTGTACTATACTAGATATATGTTATGTAATTGGAATGGTCAACAGATATCAGTTTATTCCAGGATCTAAGTATTAGACAACAATAAAGCATATACTCAAATATCTTCGGAGAACGAGAGATTATATGCTTGTCTATCACAGTGATAAACAAGTCCCTACTGGATATTCTAATTCAAATTTTGTGGGTGACAAATATCTTAAAAAGTCAACTTTTAGAAATGTGTTCACTTTATGTGGTGGAGCTATTAATTGGAAGAGTATAAAACAAAGTTGCAATGTTGATTCCATTATAGAAGTAGAGTATGTGGCAGCTTCAGAATCTTTTGAGGAAAATATATGGTTTCGAAAGTTTTTAATAGAACTTGGCGAAGTACCATCAGTTGTTACCTGCTAAAGTTTTTGAGTCACGTATTGATGCAATTGGTATTAAATGCATGAAAAATAGGATTTAATAGCAAGTAAGAGATTATTGAATTTTTACTGTAAAAAATTCTATTTATCTATTTATTTAATGTTTATTTATGTTGGACAATTATTTATTAATAAAAGTACATCATTCGTCATTTATTAAATGATCATTTATTTTGTTTTATTTATTATGATTTATGTGTATAAATAAGTATTATACACAAAAAAAAATTGTCTAACATATGTTTATAAATCATATGTAATATACATAAATAAATATATAATAGTTTATAACCTATGATAATTTGAAGATATTATCATGTAAGTTATAGTGTTTTAATAAAGATGATTTATCTTGATCATAGAAGTTGAATTTTTAATCAAAGTACTAGTACATTAACGGTGTGCATTAAACGGATCATGTGATAATATTTTATTTATAAAATATTTTCACATAAATACTAATTTGTGATTTTTTTTTAATTTTGAAATAATAATGGACTTAATATTATTATATATATTAATTTAATATTCCAACAAGTAAAACTACATTGTGTTAATTAATATCTTGAAATGTTAATTAATATTAGGAATATTATTATTGTTAAAAACATCTATAAAAATTTTCATAAGATAATTTATTATTGATCATAGAATCTTGGTCAAGTGTTTTAATATTTATTATTGAAAAAATTGATTTAATTGTTAAATCAATTTATGATCAAATGAAGATAAATTATGGACTTATGAAATTAGTTTAAATATATTGAGATTATATTTAATTCTGAAATATTTATGTACATATATAGAGAAAATATTTACAGTTTATTAATAAATAGTTTGTTTTAATTAATTCCTGGATTGAAGTGTAATTACAATTATTTAGTGAAATTAATTATAATTAATATTTATTTTGTATATTATTATTAGATAATAATATCTAAATAAATATTGGAGTTAGAATAAGAATTACTTAGGATCTCCGTCCGAATCTAATATGATAAGAGAGATAAGGATCAATATATATCATTGATCAAATACGTGGTAGGTAGGTTTTATTCCAAATCAAAGTAAAGACCAAGCATATTATCTTTCTCTTCTTAGGAAAAATACGTATTTTTTGCAGATAATTGTATTTTAGATACCACATTCTAGATTCAGCATATCTTGAGGGTACTAGAAATTATTCGAAACATGTTAATCCAACCAAACACTAAGTAACAATTTTTACCTCAGATACATGATATATATATATATATATATAATTGTTATTTTTGGATAAAATCATAAAAATGATCCTATTTTTTTAAAACTATTTTTTCGGATATTTTTTTCATCAACAACGTTGGCCAGCCTTGGTGTCACGCTGAAAGAGCTCCATATATTTTCAATTCGGCAGCTCATTTTCTGATTTCATGAATATAACAATCAGCACAAATGGAAATATTCTGCAAACAAAGGCCAGTCATTCAGGATTTGGGAAACATGATTTGAGAGTCTCAGAGAGAGAGAGATACAAGACGAGTACAACCCAGAATGCCGCAAGGCCTGCAACTAGTTGGTACTTGCAATATACAAAGTTACACTTGCTTTCCAACTTCTGCCCAGCCAAGACCTGATCTGCCAATTTCTTCTTGGGATCTTTGTAATCCCAAGAATCACAAAGAGAAGCCTCAAAGTCAATGAAGTCACTTGCAACAGGAAGAAAACAGCCTATATCAACTCTAGCTCCAAAGCCTGAGGTGATATAAGCCTCCCATGTTTAAACTCACCATGCAATTCAGGTCTTCATTCCTCGCCCTGCTCTCGTTCTTATCTGATGCAGTAAAGCTCATTAATTTGAATTCAACAAAATTAGTCCTGCGTAATCATTTAAAAATTTTCATGAAAATACAAAACAAAATTACTAACTTTGATATACTACCTTCAATATCTATGATTATATAATGACAATCATGAAACAAGAAAAACACGTCCACTTTATAATAAGCATAGAAACCATCAATGTTTAATATCATCTCCTTTTTATTTATGTTTTGGATACACTTCAGGAGTTACTAAAGATTGCCGATCAAAAGAAAAATCAAGATAATACTAATCTTTTCTACTAGTATGGAGCTTTACTGCAGAATCTTAAAGCTTGTGGAACCCCAAGGTTTTAAACCTGCGGAAGGTATCCCTGCTATACATCTTCAATCAATGGACAAATTATGCCGAAGCAGCATCAGCATCCCATGCCTAAGTAATCTTCTAATACCATATTTAGGTGTTACTCTTATATTACTCTCATTATTAGATTAGCCTCTATTATTACTACAAAAGCTATCAATTGTTTTAACATTCTTTAAAGTCTAAACCCAGTTCTGCTTATTTTATCTAAACAAATAACTAAGAAGGTCTAAAACCAAGTTCCAAAGCTTATCAAGATTGCACAAGAAGTGCAAAACTTATAATTTCTGTCAACTCCTAGACTTGGTAAGAAACCTGCTGATCAAAACTACTGGCTGAAAAATTGGAAAATTATTTAAGAAACATGCAAAATTTCAACTGATTCAGACTCCATAAAAGATCAAACTTGTACCAAGACAAAATAGCACTTCTTTGACATACTTTTCCTCTTATCCGATTAACCTTTAAAGACTTTATGCAACCTACAAAACAGTTAATAGTTGTAAGATCCTTCGAACAATTTAAACTCGATCAGTAGGTACAGCTGAAAACAAATGCGAGGCAGACAACAAACAAAGTCACATAAAAAATTTCAATAAAGTACGTAATAGTTTATGTAAAATCATAATTTTAAGGATGGTAAGATATACTCCTATATAATTTGTTTGTATTTGGAAATGATGCGGAACAGAGTATTGTGTATAGAGAAGTATCAGTTCATAATTAACCAGATCAATAATTTTAGACAGCTCAAATGGATTAGAGTATATTCAGAAACCAGGTGAACTAGATAAACTTCATATCATGCCTCTAAAGACTCCATCCGATGTTCCTTAGTCTTGACCAATGATTTCTACTATACAGAAAAGTGACAGCTAGTTATCAGAATTTGCGTAAAATCAGTCCACTCTCTTCTCATCGGAAGTCTCATATGTGGAATACCTCGATAGAGTGCACGTGTTTGAGGTGAAACTCATAGAGATGGGCTGGGTGGAAGGCTCCCCATCCACGATTAAATCCCTCCTAAAAGCAGAAAAATCATGACTTTAGCCCAAGAAGTTTTTGGAAATATCCTTGCAGACACCAGCAATGGTCCTATACTTGTGTACCCCATAAACAAATCCAGGTGGTATTTTACTAACTAACTGTTGGGATTAGATATTTGGACCATGACTCATCATTTAAATATCTGATAAAGCAAGACTAGACATAGGTATGGTACAGTCATACCTACGTTCACTAGTGCATACGTGGGGCAGTGGACATTGTTTGAAATATCTTGGTAATAGTCAAACATGAGCATTGGGACCACGCAACATGAAAGAAAGGAGAAGCAGACATATCACGGGGGGAGAGGGGGCTATCATGAGAACTTTTAAGAAGCAACACAAGAGGAGAGAGAAAGGACCATCTTCTCCATTTTACACCGAATAGCAGACCAGAATACTCCATTGAGATCATACTCCGGCGCACACCATTATGCGAGCAGTTATAGTAGTATACAGCGAGTACAACAAACGTCATTTATACACGTCAGTGTATATCGGAGGGTAGACATATACACCACGTGTATGAAGAAAGATTGTTGTCTCGTTACAGATCGTTGTATTGTAACACTTCCTATATTATTCTAGTGGATTTCTAGCATATCATCCGTGGTTTTTCCCGTATTGGGTTTTCACGTAAATCATTGTGTTATTATTTTCAGTATTTACTTGATCAAATATCTTTAATTCCAGCATATTTTGGGCTTTTCATTGGTGGCGCGTTTTGGGCCGGCCGACCCGGTGATTTCGGCCCGCGTCTAAAATCTGACGTCAACATTGGCGCTAAAAGGAGGGCCCCTTGATGTTTGATTCAAATCACCATATCATTCCGGTGGCAAGGAAGTTGTGTTTCTGACATGAAGAAAGAAATTACATTTAAAGCTAAGTTGTTTTCCTTTATTAAATATTATAATATTTTTATAATGTTTGTATGTGTATTCTATGTATATTACTTGCTTCAAGTATTAGTCTAGGTTCCTGGTAAGAGTTTTTGTTTCAAGAAGGACGTGCTCGTGGGCCCATGCTCATGTGATATTTGTGGTTCTTGAGAATTCTTGATCTATCAGGAAGTCAGAGGATTAGCCCATGGTTCTCTTTATATTTGTTTACGGAAGTATCACTGGGAAGGAGGACTTTGATTTTCAACGGCAGCAACACGTCGACAGCCTAGTGCGGCTCGGCATACCGAGGTGGGTTCAACAGCTTATCAGTGAGTGGATCGGCTTGGCGGCGCTCGGGGTCGGGGTCGGCAACTCGGGTCTGAGGTAGACAGGTTTGGGGGTGTAGCTCGGTAAACAGTTTGGCGGCATGTAGGTGTTAAGTCAGCAGTCTCGGCAGGGGTCGGAGGTCCGTGGTTAGCTCGGTGGCTGGATTAGCTCAGCGGTGGGGGTTTATGGTTGAGATCGGGTTTGGTGGGTTTGGAGCTCGACAGCTCGTCGGAGGGTCTGGTGCTCGGTTCTCGATGGCTGGGTGTAGCTCGGAAGGACCGCGGCAGCCCGGGAGCTCGGTGGCCTCATGTTGGAGGCTCGACAGTTTGGGTTTGAGCTCAGTAGCTCAGATGAGGGTTTGGTAGCCTGGGCCGGTGCATGGCAGCTCAGCTCGACAACTTTGACACCAGCTCGACATGGTGAAAGCTCGACGGCAGCTTGGCCAACAGTCAAAGACTGGGTCGGCGTTTAGTGCAGCTCACCTGCTCAGCACCAAGTGGACGGTAACTTGTGCTCGGTGTCCCGAGGGGGCCTCGGCGACTCGGGTTGATGACATATGTTTCAACCGGCAGTGGGGTGGCCTGGCAGGTTAGGTGTGCGGCTCGGCAGTGACTCGGCGGCAACTTGGGGTCAAGTCTAGTCCATACATAGTTCGATCCATGGGTATTGGAAGCAGACTGTCAGTGGAAGAATTTGTGGAGATATTTCTGTACCCCGTGCTTTTGGTGACATGCGGTTTAAGACAAAGAAATATGAGATGCTAGAGAAGGGAGTTGAGGAAGGGAGATGGTCCCCAAAGTTTATTTCTAGGATAAAATTTACTGGAGACTTGGTTACTGTCTTGCCTGATGTTTTTCAAGTAGATCTTGGAGTAGATGCGGAATTTGTATTGTTAGCATCTAATGGCTTGTGGGGTTACATGAATAGCTCAGAAGCAGTCAATTTTGTTAGGGATCAACTTAGGAAACATAGAGATGCTCAGATGGCTTATGAAGCACTTGGACAAGTAGCTCTGGACCGGTGCTCACAGGACAATATTACAATTGTGATTGCTGATTTGGGGAGGACAGATTGGCAAAGTCTACCTCTGCAATAACAAAATTTTATTTATGAATTGGGGCAAGCTATTGCTACTATAAGCCAGAGGATGCTGCAAGTGCATTTATGATAAGTTTGTATGGAAAGCAACGGATGCTGAAACGAGCGCAGCAAGTCTTTGCAGCAGTGGAAGATTCCTCCACAGCTAAAAACCCTTTATATAATTCAATGATCGAGGCATATGCCAAGTGCGGTAGGTCAGAAGAGGCATACTTATTTTTCAAAGAAGAGACTGAGAAGGGGCATCATTTGGGTGTTGTTGCCATTAACATGCTTGATAATGCTTTGACCGACTGTGGCAAATACCGGACTAGCAGAGAAATTTGGAAGATAGAAGGTTTGTGGAGAAGTATATCTAAAAATAAGTAGATTCATAGCAGTGGGTCGTGGCTGACAGTTTGGTATCGACAGCGTGGAGGTTGAAGTTTACAATAGATTTTTGTATTACTCTTCTATTATAAACATTTTTATAACAGGAGAGTAGGGGGCTAATATGTTGTGGTGATGACTCATTATTAATATTTGTAAAGCTACACTAATGGAGAGATAAGGAACAGATTCACTTTATGAGATTTTGGGGCCGTGAGGCACTGTCAGAAATATTTTTACAATAATCAAATATTATATTTGGGAGATATAGCCGCTAAAGGTATTTTATGTACGGGGAGTCAGAAATGAGATATACACGACAGTAGCACAAATCTGAAGTATCTTCACAGAGGCATTGCATAGTTGGTTGCAACAATGCAGAGCCAACAGTGCGGTGATGGTACGAGCAGCATGGTGGTGGCGGACAAAACAGAAGGTAGAGGCTCATTATCATGTAGAGTATAATCACAATCTAAGCAATTAAAGCTCAACAGAACGTTCAATCATTTCAATTGACGGCATCAAGACGTTATTATCACAACTTACTACTGAGGCTTTGATCAAATTACGATGAAATATGAAGATATGAGGTGATTTCTCCCTCTCAAGGCTATAAGGTGGTCTCTCTTGAAGATGCAAAACCGACACAAGGTCTCCCGAAGGGTCGGGAGCGTCACCTCGGTGATATAAGGATGGAGGGAGACATAAGGAAGTCCGGCTCTCGTACCGGCACAATGAAATCAGGTCAGACAACATACATTCATTTATACATACCTTCATTCATACATACATTCATTAATTCATACATACATTTGGTACAAGAATGGGTGACTGACATGATGATATAAACTGACATCTCTTCCAAATTACATATATGTTTCACATTATATTATGACGTTATAAGGTCAGGCCAACCTCCCTTGTTTCCCATAGGATATGGGAGCACTGCTTTGAAAATTTGACATGTCCCCATATTTCGATCTGGCTGGGGGGCAGTAATGACAATTATTCTTAATTTTCTGTATGACCGGGACGGTATAAGGGGAACACACCCAGCTCAGGGTCACATGAGCTGTAAGACCCCGAATTTTATGAAATACAAAATTTATTTTTTCTTCATATATATATTTTTTTGAAACAGTAAGTGGTTAAATCGATAAAGTTAAAAGTTAAGGATGTTATGTGCAAATTTTACTTTGTCAGACAATATTCGCTTTGTCGGGGAATATTCGTTTGGTCGGGGAATATTCGTTTGGTCCGACGGCGCCGAAATAACAAATTATTGGTGGACCCCACATCGGAATATTTGTCGGATATAGAAAACGACAGAAGTAACCTTTTTAAATAAAAATAGTCAACGGAACTGTTAAAATACCGGTGATAAAAGAATAGTAGCATACGGTAGTTTATGGTATTTTCTGTAGCACACGGTACTCTACAGTAACACACGGTATTGCATAGTGTCTCATATTTTTGGTCTGATAATTGACACCGTAACTGTTACGCATCATTTCATCGATAATTGTCACTGCATAATATTTTATATTATCAATTCAATAATTGTTGTTACACAGTATTTTGCATTATTGATTTAATAATTGTCATTACACTGTATTTTATATCATTGAGTCAATAATTGTTGTTGCACTGTTTTTAAAATTATTGAACCTAATAATTGTCACAGTAACATATGCACAGTAATTCACATTATTGAATCAATAATTGTCATTACACAGTAACGTATGCTTTATTTTACATTATTGTTATCTCTATTATGATGTTATTTAAACAATTGTATTTCATTAATTTATTGACTTGATATCTAAGAGCTAACTATACTGTATTTATAACAATTAGTCATAATAATTGAATTGATAAAGTTATTTGTTTATAATATAAAGTTAGGTGATTATTAGGTGATATGAAATGAATGGTGTAGATTAAAGTGTGAATTATTGTTGAATAATTGAATTGATTTGTTTATAATATAAAGTTAGGTGATTATTAGGTGATATGAAATGAATGGTGTAGATTAAAGTGTGAATTATTGTTGAATAATTAAATTGATTTGTTTATAATATAAAGTTAGGTGATTATTAGGTGATATGAAATGAATGGTGTAGATTAAAGATAATATAATATTTGAAATGGATGGTGTAGATTAAAAGATGATCTTTAAATGAATGGTTTAGATTAAATGAATGATAAGATTTTTGGCTATAAATAGAAGCCTTAACTTAAGAATTTTTCATAAACTTCCTTACTTGTTCTTTCTTTCTCTCTCTAAATACTTCTTGTGAAAGTTCTCTCTAAGTGTGCTTAAGTCATCTTGAGTATTTGTGAAGATCTATAAGTATACATGTACTGTTCAAGTTAATCAACCTCATTTAAATCAATATCCAGTCACGTGTTGAGGTAAGGGATACCATCTTTTTCATCTTCCATTATTCAAACATACTATGGTAAGGGATTATCATTATTTGATTCTCGATAATAATATTGTTTCTTCCTTACTCATAAGACGTGCCTTTTATTTCCATGTATTAAATTGTGGGAATAACCTTACGGAGCGGATTGCCGCCTGTTGGTGAATAACCTTTCGTATTCATTCATTATTAATCTCTGAGAATAACCTTACGGAGCGGATTGCCGCCTGTTTGGTGAATAACTCTTTGTACTCAAATTCTATTAAATTGTGGGAATAACCTTACGGAGCGGATTGCCGCCTGTTTGGTGAATAACTCTTTGTACTCAAATTCTATTAAATTGTGGGAATAACCTTACGGAGCGGATTGCCGCCTGTTAGTGAATAACCCTTTGTATTAATTTCCTTCACCTTTTGTTAATCAAACCTGCTACGGTAAGGGATATTATATTCTTTCATACTCCTAAATCGAAATTTATTATGGAACTATTGCTTCTATAATTCCTGAAAATATTATATGTTCCATAATAGTTGAACTTCATTATTTCAACTGAACCTTCCTATTTACGTGGACCTTTCTATTGAATTGTAACCGTTATTCTGAACTGTGGATCTTGAATATCATTTTTAAATTTCACTCCACATCATGTTGACAATTTGGACATTATTTGAATCTGTACAAAGTAAACTTCCGATACTTATTGTTATCCTATTTCTTCTGTTCATCATTTATATCATTCTAATCATCCAAAAATCAAGCTGTTGTGAATATCTGTGGCCGGGGGCACAGATGTGATATATTTGTTGAACAGATGATAGGTTAAAGGCGATATAATAGGTTAAAGGCGATACATCTGTTCGGTGTCTTTTATGGCACGTGGTGAATGTTCTCTTTGGCCCGTAGTGCAAAGATGAACTGTTGTTTAGTATAATTATGACCAAAGGCTGAATCTGGTATAATCATGACCGTTGGTGCTATATTGAATATCTTTGGCCCGTAGTACAAAGATGAACTGTTGATGTGCATGATTATGATCAGGAACTGTGAATTTGTATTATCTTGACTAATGATATTTCAGATGATAAAAGTTGATGATGTTTTTCCTAAAAAGAGAACCGAGTGGACATTATAGTTTGCATTATTCTTCTAATAGATTACTCATTCCGCTGCTATTATTGATCTGAACGTTGTTTAAGAATTTAACTGCAGTTTTTGATATAAACCTTGTAGTCTATTGTATTCTATCAAGAACTCAGCTGTTGAAGACTAATGATAATTTATTCGTCATTATCTTAGTCATGATATTCTTTACTGGGCTATTTGAGCTCACCCTTTCTTTTGTTCCATTATTTTTCAACAGGAGATGAAAACATAACAGGGTCTAGCCGGGGAATGGAGTGAGGGTCCGAGGAATAGTTATCATAGTCTTCACGTTTTGTAAAATAGTGTGGCAATAATAGTGAAGACTTAGTTGTGTATTATTATACACTGTATTGTTGTACGTTGTGCTTTGTTGTAATAATTTTGTTGTAGTCTTTTGACGACTCAAGTTTGGGCTGTGTGGGCCCAGATTTGGGGGCGTCACATGAGCCATGACCGGGACGGTCGGGACGGTACAAGGGGAACACACCCAGCTCAGGGTCATATGAGCCATGACCGGGACGGTCAAGAGCCATGACCAGGACGGTCAAGACGATATAAGGGGCACACATCCGTCTCAGGGTTATATGAGGCATCAACGATCAGTTTGAGTTCGGTCGACTTCGATTCGCCTCGATCAGTTTGAATTCGGTTGGCATCGATCAGTTTGGGTTCAACGGTATAGTTCAACCAGTTTGGGTTCGATCGGCTTCGATTCGCCCCGATCAGTTTGAGTTCGATCGGCTTCGATCAGTTTGGGTTCAAACGGTATAGTTCAACCAGTTTGGGTTCGATCGGCTTCGATTCGCCCCGATCAGTTTGAGTTCGATCGGCTTCGATCAATTTGGGTTCGAACGGTATAGTTCAACCAGTTTGGGTTCGATCGGCTTTGATTCACCCCGATCAGTTTGAGTTCGATCGAATTCAATCAGTTTGGATTCGAACGGTATAGTTCAACCAGTTTGGGATCGATCAACTTCAGTTTTGATCGGTCAGTTTGGGATCGACCAACTTCAGTTTCGAGCGGCCAGTTTGGGATCGATCGACTTCAGTTTGGCCTCGGCAGTTTGACATTGGCCTCTGCTTCGGTAGTTTTAGCGTTAGCCAGTTTCGGCCTCGACAATTTTGTTGTTCGACCAGTCTCGGTCGACTTCGAGTTGGTTCGACCAGTTTGGGTTGGGTCAATTCGGTTGTTTTAGTTCGGCAATTTGGTAGGTTCTTTATTGGTGGCAGGGTTCAACTCAATGGTATGTATGATGGGTTCAGTATCATCAACGAAGAGTTCAGTTCAAACGTATGAGTTCTGCAGTTTGGGTCTATTTAACAGTTTTGGGACAATTTCACAATTTTGGATTGGTTCGGCAAGTTCACTTCGGAGTTTGTTCGGCGGTTTGTTTGGCAATCTGATATCAGCCTGACGAGGTAGATGGTTTGGGTACGACTCGGATGTCCGGATTGGTGATCGGTTGGAGGAGCTCGACAACTCAATGTTCAAGCTCTGCCGCCCAGTGTTCAAGCTTGGCAACTCAATGTTCAAGCTCTGCTGCCCAGTGTTCAAGCTCGACAACTCAATGTTCAAGCTCTACAGCCCAGTGTTCAAGCTCTGCAGCCCAGTGTTCAAGCTCGGCAACTCAGTGTTCAAGCTCGGCAACTCAATGTTCAAGCTCTGCAGCCCCAAGCTTGGCAACTCAATGTCCAAGCTCTGTAGCCCAGTGTTCAAGCTCGGCAACTCAGTGTTCAAGCTTGGCAACTCAATGTTCAAGCTCTGCAGCCCAGTGTTCAAGCTCGGCAACTCAATGTTCAAGCTCTGCAGCCCAGTGTTCAAGCCCAGCTACTCGGTAACTTCATCTCGACCGTCTCAAGGTCGACAGTTTCAAGATCGACAAATTGGGTGCAACTCGGCGGCATAGCAGTTATATTTAGTGTTTCAAATGTACTTTTTGTATTACTCTCCTATTATAAATTTTCTTATAACAGGAGAGTGGGGGGCTGTTGGGATTAGATATTTGGACCATGACTCATCATTTAAATATCTGATAAAGCAAGACTAGACATAGGTATGGTACAGTCATACCTACGTTCACTAGTGCATACGTGGGGCAGTGGGCATTGTCTGAAATATCTTGGTAATAGTCAAACATGAGCATTGGGACCACGCAACATGAAAGAAAGGAGAAGCAGACATATCACGGGGGGAGAGGGGGCTATCATGAGAACTTTTAAGAAGCAACACAAGAGGAGAGAAAAATGACCATCTTCTCCATTTTACACCGAACAGCAGACCAGAATACTCCATTGAGATCATACTCCGGCGCACACCATTATGCGAGCAGTTATAGTAGTATACAGCGAGTACAACAAATGCCATTTATACACGTCGGTGTATATCGGAGGGTAGACATATACACCACGTGTATGAAGAAAGATTGTTGTCTCGTTACAGATCGTTGTATTGTAACACTTCCTATTTTATTCTAGTGAATTTCTGGCATATCATCCGTGGTTTTTCCCGTATTGGGTTTTCACGTAAATCATTGTGTTATTATTTTCAGTATTTGTTGAAGGTTGTTTGATTTGATGATCATAACTGTTGTGCAAAAAGGATTGTAGTAAATGTGCTTACATGGTTGATTGTCAATGTGTATCTGACAAAGTGCATATGTGTTAATGTGCTTATGTGCTTAATTGATTATGTGTTTAGATACTCTGAAAGTGTTTATTTGGTTATTTGACAAAGTGATTATATGTTAATCTAATTATGTGCTTACATTGTTGTGGGTGTATGATATATATTACCTATTTCAAATACTGTGATGTGCACACTTGTATAACACGAATATGATCTTGTTATAAACTATCTGCTGCTTATTAAAGAGAATGAAAGTTATCTGATTAGAATGTTGTAAAGTCCTTTTTTAGATACATGTGTACAAAGGACTTAGATTTTATAGATCAGAAATGTTAGGTTGATCTTTCAATAGAAGTCGCTCTGCATAAACGTTTTATGATATAAGCAGAGTTGCATAAGAATGAATCAGTGTTTAATTTGTGCATGTCAGAGTCTGTAAAAGTCCTTTCAATATGTAATGATGTAATAATGTAAGAAAGAACTTAGTTAGAAAAGATCAAATATGTTAGGTTGATCAGTCTATAGGATCGTAGAATGGACTCTACGATTCCAAGCAAAGGCATGTTCGTAGAGTGAAAGATACGACTCTCAGCCCAGTCGACTCTACGATCATCAAAGAGAGACAGACGTGCAAGAAGTCTACAGAATATTCATACAAAATCAAATAACTGATCATGTACTAATCGTAGAGTTGAACTCTACGATCGTCGAACAGACAGCTAAGCGAGCCTGCAGATAACGCTGAACCAAAGAAGAGATATACTCTACGATATACACGCTCTAGCAAGATCGTAGAGTAAAACTTGAAGAGCAACCACATACAACTGAATTTTGCACAGATAGAAGAAGTCGTAGAGTGGAACAGAATAACAAGGCAATGCAGAAGATTGTTATACACATGGAACAATCGTTGAATAGAAATTAAAGGATGAAGCAACAAAGACTACAACTCAACGATTTCACTAAGAAGCACGACAGTTCACAATCTCTACGATTTGAACAAAAGGACAAGATCGTAGAACGAAATCATAAAGCAAAGCACTGCAGACAAACTCTACTATCTGATCACAAAAGATCGCAGAGTAAAAGATAAGTACGCTCAATCTCCACCATTTACTCAACATACTTCAAATGACGAGTGGAGATGAATTCGTAGAGTCCAAATGAGCAGACTATCACTCTACGATATCAATAAGCAGCAAAGAATCATAACTGCAATATAGTATGAGAGAAAAGAGAATACTCCCCGCCCAGATTCAAGAAAGAGTAAGTGCTCTTGAGAAATAAGAAGCATTTTAGAGTCACATAAGACTTTGTGCCTAAACGACTATAAGTCAGGACCCACTGCTCAGGAAGATGGTGAATAAAGTCAGAAATGGGACATCTCTGAATGCATCAGAACAGTTGGTTCTAAAAGTCAAGGAAGGTATTTATTGATGAACCAGAAGATTAATTAACAAAGGAAATAATAATCCTTGCTGAACAAATCTGGGTGTGCAACGGCTATAAATTCAGAGAAAGCTGAGCTACAGGTTAATATATCAAAGCATGTAAGAAAAGGGAAAAGCACTGACACAAGCGGCAAGAAAGTCAACATTGAAGATATTAAAGATCTGCACAAAGCCAAAGGAAACCAACGGGATTTCTTTCAACGGTAAAATTTGCTCTGAGATATAAAGGCTTGCATAACAAACAGAAAAGGGGTGGTGAATGAATATACGAGAGAGATGATGGTAGACAACAACCAATCGTAGAGTGAAACAGAAAATGAATATGCTGAAGGACTCTAAGATCCATCAGAACACTAACACTGAATTGAGAGAGACATAGAGATAAATAACTCTATTACAAGAAAAGTGTTTAGAGCTGCTAGGCACATGGAAGAGAGAAGCTTAAACGCCAACTTGATACATACATTGTAGCAACTGAGTACCAAAAGGGAAGGAGCATCACAGTCATCTCAGGAGTTCGTCTCGAGAAGTTATCAAGTATCAAAGGAGCTGAAGTGCAAAAGCCTAGCAGCACAATGGGTGATCATGAGTAGTTGCTGAATACAGAAAGAAGAAGAACATCAACGGAAAATATCAGCAGCATTCAAAGATTGATCACAAGCAGCTGCTAAGTACCTAAAGATGAAGAAGAGCAAATGTTCTACTTAGCAGCACAACTACAACCTCTTTCAAACAATCAGGGAGCCAAGTTTGTTGGACTTGAAGAGGGCAGTTGTCCTTGTCATAGTGACTAAAGGAGCCAAGTCTGCTGGACTTGAAGAGGGCAGTAATGTCCTTGTCTTTGTGACTAAACTAACCAAACCTGCTGGGTTTGAAGGGTTCTTAGTGAACCAGAGTTTCCAGGCTAATGAGCTTGAAGGGTTCCGTATGAACCATTCTTAGTGGATTTCCTACTCGTTGTAGCAGAAGAGTGGAGTAGGAGTTATTCAGTCTCCGAACCACTTTAAACTCTCTGGTGTCATTTACTTTAGTCATTTACATTTTGTCTTATATATATATATATATATATATATACATATGACTGTTAATTGGTTTACCTAACAAGTGATTTTCTTCAATATCATCTTAACTAATTGAAGCTGCTTTAGAAATCTTCAAGGGGAGTTTTTCAAACTAATATTCCGCTGTGTAAACAAATCTCAATTAAGTTGATTAATTGGTAATAAATCTTTGAACTTAATCTTAAAGGAAAAAGTATTTAAGAGATCTATTCAACCCCCCCCCCTTCTAGATCACTTGTGTGCCTCTGGGAACTAACAGTATTTACTTGATCAAATATCTTTAATTCCAGCATATTTTGGGCTTTTCGTTGGTGGCGCGTTTTGGACTGGCCGACCCGGTGATTTCGGCCCGCGTCTAAAATCTGACGTCAACACTAACAAAAACCTCCTAATTGTTCAAATATTCAATGTTCTTAACCTGATATTTCTACTCAGTTTTGCTATAAGGTGGACCAATAAAACTTCCCCAGGAAGATCTTTTCTACCTAGTCACATTCCTATCCATCTTCCGCAGGAACAGATCGGTTGGAACCTATTTGACATAAAACAAAAGAATTCCGGGTTTCTATGATTTGGGCCATCTCGGGGTGATGTAATATTTGCCCCACTAAAGCACTTGAGAAGAGTGGAAAGCTTACTTTGTCACTCAATGGGAGGTCTTCAGTCGGAGGAAATCCAGCGATGACCCACGGCAACTCTAGCTCCTGGCCAGAAAATATTCCAAAAAGCAATAAATAGTCTATTTGTGATTGCGTCCGTTGTGAAGAAAATCCACATTGTTGTACCATGATCTCGCGGAGCATAATATGCTTCAATTTATACGTCCTAGTTATTGAATTGTCTCCAAAATAATAACCATGCATAATTCTTGATCTTCTAATATCAAATAAAACAAAATGGCAGGATATGCTGAAAGTCAACTTGTACAAAAGATTAACATGATAAGGGGACAACAAGTCGACCTCACAACATCTGCTAGCTTGAGTGCGACAGTGTGTTACTGGAAGAGCTCCATCTATTTACCATTCAGCGGCTCATTTTCTGATTTCATGAATGAAAGTTAGCACAAATGGAGATAGGGTACTATACTAACAAAGGCCAGTCATTCAGGCTTCAGAAAACACAATTCGGAGTGTCTCAAAAAGCAAGGGTCATCAGAAGAGTGCAACCCAAAAGGCCCATAAGTAGTTGCTACTTTGTAATAGAAAAACCAGAGGAGACGGTATATGAGTTAGGTCAACACTTCAAATGATGAATGACTCGAGTAGTAACAACCATTATCATTTTCATTAGCCACAACCAATTAGGAATAAATCATAACGAAAATATTAAGCTTTTATTATTCAAAGCAAAACAATAAATTTCCTAGCTTGGATCTGTGGCATCTAACTTATTCAATTTTATCATTTTTATAAAATTAAAAGTATACAGACTATTTAGAAAAAGTTGCTCAAGGAGCAAAATTATGAACTACTTGTGACAATCTGCTATATAAATTAGGTGTCCGTTTATTTATTGTAGAAAAACTAAGAAAGTACAAGACAATGAAGTGACCAAAAAAGATAACTAGGAATGACTAAATTTGAAGACACGGAAAGCAAAAAATGAAATCCACCGTGACCAACGATTGAATAGTTGATTAGAAATGGAGTAAACACGTATGACCAACGATTGCCGAATACTCTGAATGAAAGTTATATGATAACTGTAGCCTGTGAATGGGCCTATAAACAACCTAATCTTGGAGAATTTGGCCAAAAAAAATTGGCTGCAAGTTTGCTTGTTGTGGAGGTTTCCGACGGCTCCAATCAGGTATTGGGGTGCGGTGCCCTTTATTTGGTTCAATTTCAATTTCAAAAACAATTACTATAGTCAACAATAATATTAAATACATCAAATTCATCTTTATGTATAAAAAACCATACATGCCATTAACATAATAACATCAAGCAATTAATAAGTTTTACGTTTGAAATTTGTTAGTCATGAATGCTTCAACATTGCTCAAAGCATTACAAGTTAATTAAAAATATGAGAAATTACGACCAAACTAACAGAGATATGAGAAAATTATGATTTAAAATGCATACATAACACATATACATCCCAAATTGAAAACATATCTATAATATATAAGAGCAATACACGACTTGAGTGGTGTGGGATTGTGGGAACCTCCCAAACCGCACCAAACTGCTTATACGGTTTTTGAACTATTCTAACTCGCACCAAACTGCTTATACGATTTTTGAACTATTCTAACTCTCACATACACCAAATCCTTTAATGCGGCTCAATCGGTGCGATTTGGTCAGTTTTTGAAATAATTTTAGGATTGATTTCGATTTCTTGCTCAGCCGTAGAAACAATCACACTAACATGCTCGTGGCGTGCTATTCTTTTGATTGACTACATTCTAAAAGAAAAATATAAATTTTGGGATTTTAAATCAACGAGTTAATCAATCTCGTGCGAAACACAGACAATATTGATAATAGTTTATTAAAATAGATAAATTAAATAGAATTTTAAGAAGATAATTGTAGCTATTAAGTTATTAAATATTTATTTAAATAATAAATATTGAATTATATATTATAAGTTACTTTGTTCAATTATTAAGATAAATATTTGAATAAAGTTCATATTATGAGAAAATAATTATTTTAATTTTATTCAAATTTGTAATTGAATTCTATATGTGCTTATATTGACAAATTTTATTTGAAATTCTATTCCAAATACAAGTATGAAACTCAAGCTCTAACAGATTTTAATTTTGTTATGACAATTAGTTAGTAACAAATTCACTATAATTTTTTAACTAATTTTACAGTTATTATATTTTAATAAAATTCACATAAATTATTAATACAATTAATCATGTGATTTGGTTCAATTTTAAGTTTTAACGCATTTAGGTAATATATATGTGTTATATTTTTTTAATTAATTACCTTGAATAATGATAAATAAATAAAAAATTGTAAGTAAATTGGTTGAACCCAAAATAAAAATTCTTTTAAAAGTTATTTTTTCTATTAGAGATTGGTTAAGTTTTTTTTGTTTTTTTTTTTTTTTGAATACTTTACAAATTTGGATAATATATATTTAATAATTATAAATTTTTATAGTAATTGCACTAATTTGAATATGAAAGAAAAAGATCTTCATTTTTCCTATTCATATTAGAGATGGAATTTTTTTTAAAAATTTTGGATAATATTTTTATGCCAATATAAATAGGAAAGTTGTTGTGATTTTAATTATACAAGCTCACCAACCTAGTGCGAAACACGAGTGGCATGGATAATAGTTTTGTTATTTCAATTGCTAAGATAATCAATTAAATGTAAGATAAATATTTAATAAGAATTCTAAGAAGATAGTTATAGTTATTAAATATTTGTTTGAATAATAAATTATTTAATTATACATTTTAGGTTCTTTCGATCAATTATCAAGCTAAATGTTTGAATGGAGTGTAAATTTATTTCGTTATGATTATGAGAAAATAATTACTTTTATTTTATTTAAGTTTATAATAAAATTCTATATTAGAGCTTATATTGATAAAAATTACTTGAAATTTTAATTCGAATAGTATTATGAAAAATTGAATATATAGATCTAAGCAATTATTTAACTGGTAATGAAATTACAAGTCGTCAGGATAATGTCACGCCAAAATTTAAACAATTTTTTTTGGCACACCAAAAAAAATTTCATGAACAACAAATAATCTTCCAAACCAAGAAATCAAAATCTCACAAGAGATGACAATGTAATTCTCTTACAAAAAAGGAAAAAAATTATTCATCTCATGAAAAAAAAATCCTACAAAAATAAATAACAAGGTACACAAAAAGGATCAATTGGCTTCTATTTTTATTTTGGCATCGTTTTGGTGCATATATAATTATACCCCTTTGATAAGGTTAATGTAACGACCCCAAATCCGGGTTCCTTTAACCCTAGAATTGGTACGTCACGATACATCATCTTCATACACGTTCTATAACTAATGCGGAACATATAAACATAAATTGTTTATTCTACAACATTTCCCAAGGTTTCTAACCTTAACTTACATATATACCTTTAGATTCATAAAAAGGTTTACAAAATTACTTACATCATATAACAATTTAGCTATAATGAATAACACTATAATCTTGTCTTTTGCTTCTGTCTCCGTCTGTGACGCCCCCAAATTTAGGCCCACACAGCCCAAACTTGAGTCGTCAAAAGACTACAACAAAAATATTACAACAAAGCACAACGTACAACAATACAGTGTATAATAATACACAACTAAGTCTTCACTATTATTGTCACACTATTTTACAACACGTGAAGACTACGACAGCTATTCCTCAGACTCTCACTCCATTCCCCGGCTAGACCCTGTTACGTTTTCATCTCCTGTAATGGAACAAAAGAAAGGGTGAGCTCAAATAGCCCAGTAAAGAATATCATGACTAAGATAATGACGAATAATTTATCATTAGCCTTCAACAGTTGAGTTCTTGATAGAATACAATAGACTACAAGGTTTATATCAAAAACTGCAGTTAAATTCTTAAACAACGTTCAGATCAATAATAGCAGCGGAATGAACAATTTATTAGAAGAATAATGCAGACTATAATGTCCACTCGCTTCTCTTTTTAGTAAAAATATCATCAACTTTTATCACCTGAAATACCATTAGTCAAAATAATACAACTTCACAGTTCCTGGTCATAATCATGCAGATCAACAGTTCATCTTTGCACTACGGGTCAAAGACATTCAATATAACACCAACGGTCATGATTATACCAGATTCAGCCTTTGGTCATAATCATACCAATCAACAGTTCATCTTTGCACTACGGGCCAAAGAGAACATTAACCACGTGCCATAAAAGACACCGAACAGATGTATCGCCTTTAACCTAGTATATCGCCTTTAACCTATCATCTGTTCAACAAATATATCACATCTGTGCCCCCGGCCACAGATATTCACAACAGCTTGATTCTTGATGATTAGTACAAATAATAGTGATACAATTGATGAACAGAAGAAACAGGATAAACAATAAGTATCGGAAGTTTACTTTGTGCAGATTCAAATAATGTCCAAATTGTCAACATGATGTGGAGTGAAATTTAAAAATGTTATTCAAGATTCTCAGTTCAGAATAACGGTTACAGTTCAATAGAAAGATTCAGAAAATAGGAAGGTTCAGTTGAAATAATGAAGTTCAACTATTATGGAACATATAATATTTTCAGGAATTATAGAAGCAATAGTTCCATAATAAGTTTCGATTCAGGAGTATGAAAGAAAATAATATCCCTTACCGTAGCAAGTTCAAGAGTGTAAAAAAAATGACATTTCTTACCTTATCTGGTGACTGGATATTGATAAAAATGAGATTGATCAACCTATATATTTATAATAAAATTAGTAATTACAACATGTAAACTTCAAAGTGTATGATAACTCATATATTATGAACTATCAAAATTATATATATTTAACATAATTTTTGTAGTATAAAATACCAACTTTAAAATAGTTTTAAAAATAATATTCCAAAATAAATCTTCCAAAGAAAGCTTTTAAAAATGAATCTTCTTTGAGAAGAGTCTTCTGAAGGAAGATTTGTGAATACCGTGAAAAATAGGAATTTATAAAATTACTACTCTTTAATAAAAGACTTACTTGAAAAATTCCTGCACTCCTTTTGGCTTTCAAACACTCAAAATAGCCTTACTATTCTCAGAGAAAACTCATAAAATTCTTATAGAAAAATTTTATGTTTTAGGTGTGATTTTTCTATTCAGCTGAACAAGCTATTTATAGGAGAAAAGAGGTTACTATGCGTGGTAGGTGAACTAAAAAAAATTCAGCAGAGGCTGCGCAAACGTTTTTAAAAATTTTCAATACTTGCACAGTAACTTTGCACAGTAACTTTAAAATTTTCAAAAAGTGAACAGTAATGAACAGTAACTTTTGTCGGCAGATGAACAGTAACTTTCCCGAGATGAACAGTAACTTCCGTCAGTGAATAGTAACTTTTCCGGGAATGAATAGTAAATTCTGGGAGTGAATAGTAACTTTTGAAAAATAAAATTTTTTATTTTTCCTGTGGGTCCAACATATAAAATGAAATAATGCTACAACAATAATGTAATAAATACGTTACAGATTATTATTAATTTAATAATATAAATTACAGTATATTTGCAACTGTGACAATTATTAGGTTCAATAATTTTAAAAACAGTGCAGCAACAATTATTGACTCAATGATATAAAATACAGTGTAATGACAATTATTAATCAATAATGCAAAATACTGTGTAACAACAATTATTGAATTGATAACATAAAATATTATGCAGTGACAATTATTGATGAAATGATGCGTAACAGTTACGGTGTCAATTATCAGAACAATAGTATGAGACACTGTGCAATACCGCGTGCTACTGTAGAGTACCGTGTGCTACAGAAAATACCATAAATTACCGTATGTTACTATTCTTTTATCACCGGTATTTTAACAGTTAACACCGTTGACTATTTTTATTTAAAAAGGTTACTTCTGTCGTTTTCTATATCCGACAATTATTCCGTTGTGGGCTCCACCAATAATTAGTTATTTCGGCGCCGTCGTACAGCCCGAATATTCCCCGACAAAACGAATATTCCCCGACAAAAAGAATATTGTCCGACAAAATAAAATTTGCACATAACATCCTTAACTTTCAATTTTATCAATTTAACCACTTACTGTTTCATGAAAAAATATATATGAAGAAAAATTAAATTTTACATTTCATAAAATTCGGGGTCTTACACCGTCTCTCCTCGGACATTCGTATTATTCTGAAATTTGTTATCATTATATAGCAAGAGTGAGCAACGACTTTGCTCAGCAAGTTTAAATACAATAACGATATATCATGATTGAAAGAAAGAATAAGCTTTTGGATTTTCAACAATATAATAATTGTGAAAGAGTACGAATTATAATTTCAATAATCGAATAACTGAATCAATTAAGGTTGAATGCCAATAATGACCATGAACAAATTTAACTGAACCTTATGGTAATGAAGGTGATCAGCCTTTCATACCTGATGAACACATGCAACATGCACTATGTGCGAATCAACAATTTAAAGATGTGGAATAATTATACAAAATTAAACCATAGCATGCTTGAAACGTAATAACTTGAATTTGAGTTAGGGACTTGAACAATAAAATAATATATCCTGCTCGAATATAAATTGAGTAGGGTTTAGGAAACTTGCCTGTCTGCTCAGCTACAATTAATGTCTAGCTTTAACTAACTGGCTTTGAAAGACCTAACATTAGTAAAGTTGGTTTAATAATTAGTACAGCGTATTTGTACAACTATACGCTCATTAAGAAACTTATCTACCACACATAAGTACTAACACATAATTTACATCAGTCAAAACAATATTATTAACCTTATAGACCCTCAATCATATTAGGTTAATAATTTAATAAATTAGAAAATATTTTTCTTAAGTGTTGGACACTTATTAAACTATTAAACAATTTATTATAATTGTTTAAACAAAAGAGTTAAAAGACATTTTCTTTATTTCATTAAATCTAATTTCATTTAATTACTATTTATCATTAATTAAATAGTAAGTAATTAACTACCTTTAGTTATTATTTAATAATAAATAATAACTTACAAGATTTATTTATTATTTAAAATTAATCAAATAATAAATAATTATATTATATTAAAAATAATCAAATATCTTTAGTTATTATTTAATAATAAATAATAACTAATTAACTAGATTCATTTATTATTTAAAGTTAATTAAATAATAAATAATAAAATTATATAGTAAATACTCAAATATCATTAGTTATTATTTAATAATAAATAATAACTAACTAAATTTATTTATTATTTAAAGTTAATCAAATAATAAATAATTAAATAATCAATCTTAGTTGTCTTTAATTATTATTTAATAGTAATTAAATAATAATTAATTAATTTATCATCCTTGTTTATTATTTAATATTAATTAAATAATAATTAGTTTAATCGTAAATTCAGAAGATATAATATTAACTAGATTAATATTTACAACATTTAAATATTAATCCAAAATACTTATTATATTTAAAAAAATATAATATTAAACTAACTAGATTAATATTTACAACATTTAAATATTAATCCTAAATACTTATTATATTTAAAAAAATATAATATTAAACTAACTAGATTAATATTTACAACATTTAAATATTAATCCTAAATACTTATTATATTTGAAAAATATAATATTCAATACCTAAATTGTGACGCCCCCAAATCTGGGCCCACACAGCCCAAACTTGAGTCGTCAAAATACTACAACAAAATTATTACAACAAGCACAACGTACAACAATACAGTGTATGATAATACACAACTAAGTCTTCACTATTATTGCCACACTATTTTACAAAACGTGAAGACTATGATAACTATTCCTCGGACCCTCACTCCATTCCCCGGCTAGACCCTGTTATGTTTTCATCTCCTGTTGAAAAACAATGGAACAAAAGAAAGGGTGAGCTCAAATAGCCCAGTAAAGAATATCATGACTAAGATAATGACGAATAAATTATCATTAGTCTTCAACAGTTGAGTTCTTGAATGAATACAATAGACTACAAGGTTTATATCAAAAACTACAGTTAAATTCTTAAACAACGTTCAGATCAATAATAGCAGCGGAATGAGTAATCTATTAGAAGAATAATGCAGACTATAATGTCCACTCGGTTCTCTTTTTAGGAAAAACATCATCAACTTTTATCATCTGAAATATCATTAGTCAAGATAATACAAATTCACAGTTCCTGATCATAATCATGCACATCAACAGTTCATCTTTGTACTACGGGCCAAAGATATTCAATATAGCACCAACGGTCATGATTATACCAGATTCAGCCTTTGGTCATAATCATACCAAACAACAGTTCATCTTTGCACTACGGGCCAAAGAGAACATTCACCACGTGCCATAAAAGACACCGAACAGATGTATCGCCTTTAACCTATTATATCGCCTTTAACCTATCATCTGTTCAACAAATATATCACATCTGTGCCCCCGGCCACAGATATTCACAACAGCTTGATTTTTGGATGATTAGAATGATATAAATGATGAACAGAAGAAATAGGATAACAATAAGTATCGGAAGTTTACTTTGTACAGATTCAAATAATGTCCAAATTGTCAACATGATGTGGAGTGAAATTCAAGATCCACAGTTCAGAATAACGGTTACAATTCAATAGAAAGGTTCACGTAAATAGGAAGGTTCAGTTGAAATAATGAAGTTCAACTATTATGGAACATATAATATTTTCAGGAATTATAGAAGCAATAGTTCCATAATAAATTTCGATTTAGGAGTATGAAAGAAAATAATATCCCTTACCGTAGCAGGTTTGATTAACAAAAGGTGAAGGAAATTAATACAAAGGGTTATTCACCAACAGGCGGCAATCCGCTCCGTAAGGTTATTCCCACAATTTAATAGAATTTGAGTACAAAGAGTTATTCACCAAACAGGCGGCAATCCGCTCCGTAAGGTTATTCTCAGATATTAATAATGAATGAATACGAAAGGTTATTCACCAACAGGCGGCAATCCGCTCCGTAAGGTTATTCCCACAATTTAATAGAATTTGAGTACAAAGAGTTATTCACCAAACAGGCGGCAATCCGCTCCGTAAGGTTATTCTCAGAGATTAATAATGAATGAATACGAAAGGTTATTCACCAACAGGCGGCAATCCGCTCCGTAAGGTTATTCCCACAATTTAATACATGGAAATAAAAGGCACGTCTTATGAGTAAGGAAGAAACAATATTATTATCGAGAATCAAATAATGATAATCCCTTACCATAGTATGTTTGAATAATGGAAGATGAAAAAGATGGTATCCCTTACCGTAACACGTGACTGGATATTGATTTAAATGAGGTTGATTAACTTGAACAGTACACGTATACTTATAGATCTTCACAAATACTCAAGATGACTTATGCACACTTAGAGAGAACTTTCACAAGAAGTATTTTAGAGAGAGAAAGAAAGAACAAGTAAGGAAGTTTATGAAAAATCCTTAAGTTAAGGCTTCTATTTATAGCCAAAAATCTTATCATTCATTTAATCTAAACCATTCATTTAAAGATCATCTTTTAATCTACACCATCCATTTCAAATATTATATTATCTTTAATCTACACCATTCATTTCATATCACCTAATAATTACCTAACTTTATATTATAAACAAATCAATTCATTTATTCAACAATAATTCACACTTTAATCTACACCATTCATTTCATATCACCTAATAATCACCTAACTTTATATTATAAACAAATAACTTTATCAATTCAATTATTATGACTAATTGTTATAAATACAGTATAGTTAGTTCTTAGATATCAAGTCAATAAATTAATGAAATACAACTGTTTAAATAACATCATAATAGAGATAACAATAATGTAAAAGAAAGCATACGTTACTGTGTAATGACAATTATTGATTCAATAATGTGAATTACTGTGCATATGTTACTGTGACAATTATTAGGTTCAATAATTTTAAAAACAGTGCAGCAACAATTATTGACTCAATGATATAAAATACAGTGTAATGACAATTATTAAATCAATAATGCAAAATACTGTGTAACAACAATTATTGAATTGATAATATAAAATATTATGCAGTGACAATTATCGATGAAATGATGCGTAACAGTTACGGTGTCAATTATCAGACCAATAATATGAGACACTATGCAATACCGTGTGTTACTGTAGAGTACCGTGTGCTACAGAAAATACCATAAACTACCGTATGCTACTATTCTTTTATCACCGGTATTTTAACAGTTCCGTTGACTATTTTTATTTAAAAAGGTTACTTCTGTCGTTTTCTATATCCGACAAATATTCCGTTGTGGGGTCCACCAATAATTTATTATTTCGGCGCCGTCGTACGGCACGAATATTCCCCGACCAAACGAATATTCCCCGACAAAACAAATATTGTCCGACAAAATAAAATTTGCACATAACATCCTTAACTTTTAACTTTATCGATTTAACCACTTACTGTTTCAAAAAAAATATATATGAAGAAAAATTAAATTTTGTATTTCATAAAATTCGGGGTCTTACAACCTCCCCTCCTTATGAAATTTCGTCCCCGAAATTGACGTACCTGACATATCGAAGAGGTAAGGATACTTAGATTTCATCTCAGATTCTAGCTCCCAGGTCATTTCCTCAGTATCTTGGTTCCTCCATAAAACCTTAACTTGAGGTATAACCTTTGAGCGTAGGATCTGCTCCTTCTTATCCAGGATCTTAACAGGTACCTCCTCGTATGTTAAATCCTCTGCTATAACGTCTGGTTCTAACTCAATGACGTGGTTTGGGTCCTTCACATATTTACGTAACATAGATATGTGAAAAACGTTATGGATGCGAGACATACTTGGTGGTAGGGCTAGTCTGTAGGCTACGGTTCCTATTCGATCGAGGATTTCAAATGGGCCAATAAATCGAGGGTTGAGCTTTCCTCTCTTTCCGAATCTCGTAACCCCTTTCCATGGAGAAACACGTAAGAATACATGATCTCCGACGTTGAAACTTTCGTCTCTCCGATGAAGATCAGCATAACTCTTTTGTCGTTCTTGTGCGGTCTGTATTCGTTGTCGGATCATTTGGATCTTTTCGGTCGTCAAGCGTACCAACTCGGGTCCCAACAATTTTGCTTCTCCTACCTCATTCCAACATATTGGAGAGCGACACTTCCTTCCATACAATGCCTCGAATGGAGCCATGCCTATGCTTGCTTGGTAACTGTTGTTGTAAGAAAATTCCACCAACGGCAAGTACTTATCCCAACTTTCTTTGAAGTCTAATACACAAAGTCTCAAAAGATCTTCGAGGGTCTGGATCGTCCTTTCCGATTGTCCGTCCGTTTGAGGATGGTATGCAGAACTAAAACGTAATTCAGTGCCCATAGCTTTTTGTAGACTGATCCAAAAGCGTGAAGTGAATCTAGGATCTCGATCAGAAACTATGGAAACTGGCATGCCATGCAATCTCACGATCTCATTTATGTACATACCGGCAAGACGTTCAAGTGAAAAGTTTTCTCGTATAGGCAAGAAATGAGCAGATTTGGTCAATCTATCTACGATCACCCAAATTGCATCTAAGCCTTGAGAAACTTTTGGAAGACCCGTCACGAAGTCCATATTGATGTGTTCTCACTTCCATTCGGGAACTTCAAGTGATTGTAATGGACCTTTAGGAACTTGATGCTCTGCCTTGACACGTTGACAAGTTAGGCACCTTGAGATAAACTCCGCAATCTCTCTTTTCATATTGTTCCACCAAAATGTATGTCGAAGATCTCGATACATCTTGGTACCTCCTGGGTGGATTGCGAACGGCGTGTTGTGTGCCTCCATCATGATTTTATGCTTTAATTCAGGATCGTTAGGAACACAGAGTCGAGAGTTGACTCGAAGTATTCCTTTCTCGTCAATTCTTGCTTCGGGAATGGCACCTTCTTGTACTTTCTTTATCATGTTTATCAGTTCCGGATCGGTAGCTTGAGCAGCTTTAATTTTATCGATTAAAGTTGGTTCTACTCGCACGTGAGCAATCTTCGAGTGGGTCCCTGGTGTCTTTAGCTCTATCTCCATCTTTTGCAAGTCGTACAAAATACACTTTTGTGTTGTTAGCAGTGCACTTGTACTTGCATAAGATTTTCTGCTCAAAGCGTCAGCTACAACGTTCGCCTTTCCCGGGTGATACTGGATTGTGTGGTCATAATCCTTTAACAGCTCAAGCCAACGTCGTTGTCGCATGTTGAGTTCCTTCTGGGTGAAGAAATACTTGAGACTTTTATGATCCGTATAGATATCCACTTTTTCTCCGTACAAGTAGTGTCTCCAGATCTTCAACGCGAAAACGACTGCTGCCAACTCTAGATCATGAGTAGGATAATTTTTCTCATAATCTTTGAGTTGTCGAGAGGCGTAGGCTATAACCTTTCCATGTTGCATAAGGACACAGCCTAGACCTTTGCCAGAAGCATCGCTGTAGATAACAAATTCTCCTAATCCTGATGGTATGGTCAGAACAGGAGCTGAAACCAGTCTCTTCTTGAGTTCTTGGAAACTTTTCTCGCATTCCTCGCTCCATATGAATTTTGTGCTTTTCCGAGTAAGCTGCGTTAATGGAGTGGCGATTCGAGAAAATCCTTCTACGAATCTCCGATAATAACCAGCTAGACCCAGAAAACTTCGGACTTCGGTTACTGTTTTGGGTTGTTCCCAATTTAGTACCGTTTCAATCTTCGCAGGATCGACTGATATTCCTTGACTAGAAATCACATGCCCAAGAAACGCGACCTCCTCAAGCCAGAACTCACATTTCTTCAACTTGGCATATAATTTGTTTTCACGGAGCTTTTGTAGTATCAATCTCAGGTGTTGTTCATGATCCTCGCGACTCTTGGAGTATATGAGGATGTCATCAATAAAGACAACCACAAAATGATCCAAATGTTCCTTGAATATCCGGTTCATCATGTCCATGAAAGCTGCAGGAGCATTAGTTAGTCCAAAAGGCATGACTAAGAACTCATAATGCCCATAACGAGTTCTGAAAGCAGTCTTTGGAATGTCCTCAGCTTTAACCTTTAACTGATGATATCCAGAACGGAGATCAATCTTTGAGAAATGTTGAGCGCCTTACAATTGATCAAACATGTCATCAATCCGAGGTAACGGGTACCTGTTCTTGATGGTGACATGGTTCAATTCTCGGTAGTCAATGCACAATCTCATACTCCCGTCTTTCTTCTTCACAAAAAGGACAGGAGCACCCCAAGGTGATGCACTCGGACGAATGAAACCGGTATCCAACAATTCCTGTAGTTGGACTTTTAACTCTTGAAGTTCAATGGGAGCCATTCGGTAGGGAGCTTTGGAAATGGGCTTGGTACCCGGGTTCAAGATCAATATAAAAATCAATTTCACGGTTTGGGGGTAAGCCAGGAAGTTCTTCAGGAAAAACGTCAGGAAACTCATTAACAATGAGAATATCATTTAAGTTTGACGTATTTTTGTTCAAATCAGTGACATGAGCTAAAAAGGCTTGACATCCGTTTTTCAATAAACGAATGGCTTTATGGCTAGAAATAACAGTTATAGATTTCAATGGTTTAGTTGCTTGAATTTGCATGACAGGTTGATTAGGAATATGAAAACTAATAATCTTATGAAAACAATCAATTTTAGCATGATGGGTAGTCAACCAATCAATTCCTAAAATCACATCAAATTCATGCATCTCCAAAGAAATAAGGTCAACAGGTAATGTGAGGTTGTTGATTTGAACTAGGCAAGATTTATAGACAGTAGATGTAATGGTCATTTCTCCTAATGGGGTTTCAACTGATAAGTCAAAGTCCAAATTTTCAGGAGTTAAGTTTAAACGCTGAGCACATGCAGGTGAGATAAAAGAATGGGTAGAGCCAGTATCTAACAAAGCGTAGACTTCACGAGAATTTATGAATAGCTTACCGGTTATCACCTCGTTCGAGTTTCGTGCCATTTGGGATGTCACAACAAAAGCTCTCCCTTGAACTACAGATTTTCCTTTATCCGCGCTAGCTTTTGGTATCATCATTGCAGCTGGACTTGATTTTGTGGCAGGACAAAACCGCGCAAGATGACCCTCTTTCCCACAACTGTAGCACTTTTTGGACTGCAGTGTACAGTTTGGGCTGATGTGACCTTCCTGACCACACCTATAGCATCTCACTGGTGGTCGATCTTCTCCCCTTGAAACTGGGGTTGGTGCTGGTGTTGGTACTGGTGCTGGTGCCCTTCCATAATTATTATGGAATCTCTTTCTTTTGAAATTGTTCCCACTAGATTCTCCTCTTCTGTTATTTGGTATGAAATTACCACCGAAGTGTTGGTTACCTCCTCGATGGTTCTCGTTCCTGTGGTTGTTGTCACTCCTTTCTCTATGCTGATCATTAACTCTTGGCTGCAATGTTTCATCTGTTTGCTCCACCCTTTGAGCCCTATCTACAACATCTGAATACAAACTAAATTTATGAGAGCTAAGTTGTTGACGAATTTTGAATCTCAAACCTCTTAGGAACATCCGACTCATTCGTGCTTCGTCATCCACAAGATGGGTGGCAAAACGAGATAACTCGGCAAACTTGGCTTCATATTGGGAGACTGTCATGTTTCCCTGCTCCAGCTTAATGAATTCCACCTCTTTCATATGGCGGATGCTTTCTGGGAAATACTTCTCGTTAAACAGTTCTTCGAATTCTGTCCAAGACATTTCGAGTGCTGAAGGTTGGATACGTTTTACCGCTTCCCACCAATGGTCCGCCTCACCTCGTAACATAAAAGTGGCAAATGGCACCTTCTGATCATCAGCGCATTGTAAGACATCAAGTATTTTTGTCGTCTGTTTCAGCCATGCCTCCGCTTTGAGTGGGTCAGGCTTCCCGTGGAATTCAGGTGGTCCTAATTCTTTAAATTGCTTAACAGTGACCATCCTCAAATTGCCAGCGTTTCTACCGTTATTATTGACTGGATTTCCTCTTCCTTGATTCTGTATGAACTGCATGAAATTCCTAAAGAATCCATCGTTCATCATGTTATCAGGAACATTATTTCCTGAGTTGGCAGGAGGATTGTTTGGGGCCTCTTGATTCTCGGCTACATTTGCTTTGGGTATTCCATAGTTAACCTCTTGATTTTCAGATGCCATACTTAACTGTGGTCACAAAATAAATGTTAGTTCAAATAAACTGACTCATCACTTCATGTTCCTACATTCAAATCGACTCATTAGATAATAAAATCTATTTTAGGTAGGACACACTAGTGACTGATTCTATTCGTCTCTCCCCTCCTAGTTCTACCACAGATCTCCATTAAAGACCATATCCCTAAGCTCTGATACCAACTGTGACGCCCCCAAATCTGGGCCCACACAGCCCAAACTTGAGTCGTCAAAATACTACAACAAAATTATTACAACAAGCACAACGTACAACAATACAGTGTATGATAATACACAACTAAGTCTTCACTATTATTGCCACACTATTTTACAAAACGTGAAGACTATGATAACTATTCCTCGGACCCTCACTCCATTCCCCGGCTAGACCCTGTTATGTTTTCATCTCCTGTTGAAAAACAATGGAACAAAAGAAATGGTGAGCTCAAATAGCCCAGTAAAGAATATCATGACTAAGATAATGACGAATAAATTATCATTAGTCTTCAACAGTTGAGTTCTTGAATGAATACAATAGATTACAATGTTTATATCAAAAACTGCAGTTAAATTCTTAAACAACGTTCAGATCAATAATAGCAGCGGAATGAGTAATCTATTAGAAGAATAATGCAGACTATAATGTCCACTCGATTCTCTTTTTAGGAAAAACATCATCAACTTTTATCATCTGAAATATCATTAGTCAAGATAATACAAATTCACAGTTCCTGATCATAATCATGCACATCAACAGTTCATCTTTGTACTACGGGCCAAAGATATTCAATATAGCACCAACGGTCATGATTATACCAGATTCAGCCTTTGGTCATAATCATACCAAACAACAGTTCATCTTTGCACTACGGGCCAAAGAGAACATTCACCACGTGCCATAAAAGACACCGAACAGATGTATCGCCTTTAACCTATTATATCGCCTTTAACCTATCATCTGTTCAACAAATATATCACATATGTGCCCCCGGCCACAGATATTCACAACAGCTTGATTTTTGGATGATTAGAATGATATAAATGATGAACAGAAGAAATAGGATAACAATAAGTATCGGAAGTTTACTTTGTACAGATTCAAATAATGTCCAAATTGTCAACATGATGTGGAGTGAAATTCAAGATCCACAGTTCAGAATAACGGTTACAATTCAATAGAAAGGTTCACGTAAATAGGAAGGTTCAGTTGAAATAATGAAGTTCAACTATTATGGAACATATAATATTTTCAGGAATTATAGAAGCAATAGTTCCATAATAAATTTCGATTTAGGAGTATGAAAGAAAATAATATCCCTTACCGTAGCAGGTTTGATTAACAAAAGGTGAAGGAAATTAATACAAAGGGTTATTCACCAACAGGCGGCAATCCGCTCCGTAAGGTTATTCCCACAATTTAATAGAATTTGAGTACAAAGAGTTATTCACCAAACAGGCGGCAATCCGCTCCGTAAGGTTATTCTCAGATATTAATAATGAATGAATACGAAAGGTTATTCACCAACAGGCGGCAATCCGCTCCGTAAGGTTATTCCCACAATTTAATAGAATTTGAGTACAAAGAGTTATTCACCAAACAGGCGGCAATCCGCTCCGTAAGGTTATTCTCAGAGATTAATAATGAATGAATACGAAAGGTTATTCACCAACAGGCGGCAATCCGCTCCGTAAGGTTATTCCCACAATTTAATACATGGAAATAAAAGGCACGTCTTATGAGTAAGGAAGAAACAATATTATTATCGAGAATCAAATAATGATAATCCCTTACCATAGTATGTTTGAATAATGGAAGATGAAAAAGATGGTATCCCTTACCGTAACACGTGACTGGATATTGATTTAAATGAGGTTGATTAACTTGAACAGTACACGTATACTTATAGATCTTCACAAATACTCAAGATGACTTATGCACACTTAGAGAGAACTTTCACAAGAAGTATTTTAGAGAGAGAAAGAAAGAACAAGTAAGGAAGTTTATGAAAAATCCTTAAGTTAAGGCTTCTATTTATAGCCAAAAATCTTATCATTCATTTAATCTAAACCATTCATTTAAAGATCATCTTTTAATCTACACCATCCATTTCAAATATTATATTATCTTTAATCTACACCATTCATTTCATATCACCTAATAATTACCTAACTTTATATTATAAACAAATCAATTCATTTATTCAACAATAATTCACACTTTAATCTACACCATTCATTTCATATCACCTAATAATCACCTAACTTTATATTATAAACAAATAACTTTATCAATTCAATTATTATGACTAATTGTTATAAATACAGTATAGTTAGTTCTTAGATATCAAGTCAATAAATTAATGAAATACAACTGTTTAAATAACATCATAATAGAGATAACAATAATGTAAAAGAAAGCATACGTTACTGTGTAATGACAATTATTGATTCAATAATGTGAATTACTGTGCATATGTTACTGTGACAATTATTAGGTTCAATAATTTTAAAAACAGTGCAGCAACAATTATTGACTCAATGATATAAAATACAGTGTAATGACAATTATTAAATCAATAATGCAAAATACTGTGTAACAACAATTATTGAATTGATAATATAAAATATTATGCAGTGACAATTATCGATGAAATGATGCGTAACAGTTACGGTGTCAATTATCAGACCAATAATATGAGACACTATGCAATACCGTGTGTTACTGTAGAGTACCGTGTGCTACAGAAAATACCATAAACTACCGTATGCTACTATTCTTTTATCACCGGTATTTTAACAGTTCCGTTGACTATTTTTATTTAAAAAGGTTACTTCTGTCGTTTTCTATATCCGACAAATATTCCGTTGTGGGGTCCACCAATAATTTATTATTTCGGCGCCGTCGTACGGCACGAATATTCCCCGACCAAACGAATATTCCCCGACAAAACAAATATTGTCCGACAAAATAAAATTTGCACATAACATCCTTAACTTTTAACTTTATCGATTTAACCACTTACTGTTTCAAAAAAAATATATATGAAGAAAAATTAAATTTTGTATTTCATAAAATTCGGGGTCTTACAACCTCCCCTCCTTATGAAATTTCGTCCCCGAAATTGACGTACCTGACATATCGAAGAGGTAAGGATACTTAGATTTCATCTCAGATTCTAGCTCCCAGGTCATTTCCTCAGTATCTTGGTTCCTCCATAAAACCTTAACTTGAGGTATAACCTTTGAGCGTAGGATCTGCTCCTTCTTATCCAGGATCTTAACAGGTACCTCCTCGTATGTTAAATCCTCTGCTATAACGTCTGGTTCTAACTCAATGACGTGGTTTGGGTCCTTCACATATTTACGTAACATAGATATGTGAAAAACGTTATGGATGCGAGACATACTTGGTGGTAGGGCTAGTCTGTAGGCTACGGTTCCTATTCGATCGAGGATTTCAAATGGGCCAATAAATCGAGGGTTGAGCTTTCCTCTCTTTCCGAATCTCGTAACCCCTTTCCATGGAGAAACACGTAAGAATACATGATCTCCGACGTTGAAACTTTCGTCTCTCCGATGAAGATCAGCATAACTCTTTTGTCGTTCTTGTGCGGTCTGTATTCGTTGTCGGATCATTTGGATCTTTTCGGTCGTCAAGCGTACCAACTCGGGTCCCAACAATTTTGCTTCTCCTACCTCATTCCAACATATTGGAGAGCGACACTTCCTTCCATACAATGCCTCGAATGGAGCCATGCCTATGCTTGCTTGGTAACTGTTGTTGTAAGAAAATTCCACCAACGGCAAGTACTTATCCCAACTTTCTTTGAAGTCTAATACACAAAGTCTCAAAAGATCTTCGAGGGTCTGGATCGTCCTTTCCGATTGTCCGTCCGTTTGAGGATGGTATGCAGAACTAAAACGTAATTAATATTACACAAATAATTGTATAATTAAATTTCTCACTCTCATAAATCATTTACAATGATTTATTTAATTATAGAATATATTCATTTAATATATTCAATTACTATTTAAAATTACTTAATCAATTTAATCCCTTTATATATATATGTACATATATATGAAATTAAATGTTGTACATATATACAATTACTAATCTCCCTTAATTAATTCAACTACTTTATATAATTTATAATTATATAAATTACATAATTATTCCTCACAAATAATTTATCAACAATTTGCATAATTGTTGATTAATGAATAAATTAATTCCACAATAAACCTTTTAATTCAATTAGGATTAATTTAATATTAATCTATCTATTTAATCACAATTTAATTAACCATTAAATTATGTTACTAAATATGTACACATATATATATATATATTCATATAAATACATATTTAATTTACATGCAACCACGTCGCATAATTACATAACTCCACTAATTAATTCTCTTAATTTAATTAGACTTGCTGTTAGTCAAGTTTATTGAATTATCACTTTACTTGCTAACTTATCAAAAATTTTGATATCACCATATCTAAGTTAGTCCGTTAAATTTAATTTGGACCTCTATTTATCTATCACTACTAGGTTATCAAACTCCAACCTTTATTAAATATTAAATATTTTATTTCTAATTCATTTAAATATTCGGGATATTACATTCACCCATTCTTCTAAAAATTTCGTCCCCGAAATTATCTCATACACATTTCTACCAATTTTCATCTCTGAGTATAACTCTTTACTCATCAAATTCTATGACCACCCTTTTCTAGGAAGTTCATACTTCTAAACTCATAATTCCAGAACAATGGAATATCTTGCAGAAGAATAAATTGAAAATCAATATCTTACAGAAGGATAATTTGAAAATCAAAATATTCATTAAAACTTTCATAATATGCTGAGGGGTCATCAAGACTGTGAACATGGAATTAACTGAATTCCGAATAAATAGTATTTATCCCTGTAAATACTTATAAACAGAGTGTTTATCAATCACAAAGACTGAAAACATTCCATAGGTGTACGCTAAGTGATCAGCCTATCGTACTTCTGCGTTGTGCACAACGACTTCTCACGGGGTCGAACTCTTTGGATTTACCAACCCATATCAGCATGCCACCACTGTTGGGCGCCCCCTCGCGGGTTCTTTATTCATGGCTCTGACATATTCCCCATTACGGGGTTGTTCACCTCAGACTTACTACAAAATTCCGCTCCAGCATAAGTTGGATTGGAAAATAAAACTTGAGTCATTTCTGACCAAAAGTGTCCAGTCAAAATAAATGACATAGACTCACATCATTGAACTGTTCGTATATTACAAAAAAAAAATCATTTCAGATTAGTTAAAGTACTAAAATTCATTTATAGGACTTCATGATACTGCACCGTTGCAACAGTGCGTTGAGGATTCCGTCTTTTTCATCTCTGCACCATGGCTTTAATGGCGTGTGATGATTTTATAAATACATTTTGATATTTTCAAATCAATTTGTCTTGCCGAAACAATTAGCATAGACTCTTATTTAAACGTTTCAAAATACTAAAAATCATTTTGACTTTGTCATATTACATCATACCATAGTGGGCTTAAAAATACATCCAACACTAGGTTACTCTGCATTGATGACTCCATCGGTTATCATCTCTGCACTAAATGCATTAATGATTTCAAAAATACATTTGTCTTTTCAAAAGCACAAAAGTGCGAATTTGGCACGATTTTTAAGAATTTCAAAGTCTAGCATAGCTAGAAGATTTGGAATATCCTAAAACCTCAAAACACCTCAAATTTTTTCCTCCACATTCTTTTCCAGCTTAATAACTATATCTATTATAGCCTTAACCTGACTACTTAACTCTATCCATACCTACTGTTCATCAAACTTACCACGTATTTGGGCTCAGCAACTTACCACAATCATATGGTTTGAGGAACTTGTCCTAGTCAGGCCAAAGTCGCCCATTCGCTGAGGGGCTCCACCACATGACTATGAGTCACGAACTTACTATGCGTGTCAGTTCTCAGAACACGAACTTATCTTAACATCCTCTACCTATCCATTATACACATGAGAAAAGAATCACCTTCTCAACATACATATAGTGAATAGCGCGACACCAGGTTTCAGTTGATTATCATTATAGGAAGTCAAGTGGTCGTCAAACCAAACACAATCTCCTGCCCATACAAGAAATTGGTCAACTCAGCCACTAATCAATATAGGAAGTTAAGCGGTCGTTAAACCAAGAACAAATCCCCTGCCCATACAAAGGACTGTTCAACTCAACCACTGTATCAATATAGAAAGCTAAGCTGTTCTAAAACCAAGCACTAATTCCCCGCCCATACAAGGAATTGTACAACTCAGCCACTAATATGAGTCCTCAATTAAAAACCTACAAACCTCTAACTTCTCTTAACTTGATATGAATTTTGTCAATTCATACCTTATCACACTCAACACTTCAAGAGTCCACTTGTTACTATTTTAGTATCTTCATTGTTATAGCACCATGCTATCAAAACCACCTCTTTAATCATTTAATAGACCATTTATCATTCCATGATTTTACTATGATCATCGTGATCTTATAACGTAATTGATTTCACTGTACTATTTCTCCTTTATTCTAGGATTGTTTAATTCTATCACCTTATCATTCATCTCTGATCATTTTACTGTACGATCCTTCTCTTTTTAAATTCTTGAATCAAGTGTTCCCTGATTCTTATTCCATTTATTTGGATTACACTCATTGAAGATCCTTCTTTGAATCTTTTCATATATCTATGTATCTATATAGATTCATTTCTTCCTTTATGAACTGTATATGTTCATTTCTAAACTCTATCTGAGTTTATCCTTTCACTATCTTCATTATCTTTCCATGATTATAGCCTAAGGTACTGCTACCTAAGAACTATAACCTATCAGCTCTGATACCAACCTGTAATGACCCCAAATCCGGGTTCCTTTAACCCTAGAATTGGTACGTCACGATACATCATCTTCATACACGTTCTATAACTAATGCGGAACATATAAACATAAATTGTTTATTCTACAACATTTCCCAAGGTTTCTAACCTTAACTTACATATATACCTTTAGATTCATAAAAAGGTTTACAAAATTACTTACATAAAATAACAATTTAGTTATAATGAATAACACTATAATCTTGTCTTTTGCTTCTGTCTCCGTCTCTCCTCGGACATTCGTATTATTCTGAAATTTGTTATCATGATATAGCAAGAGTGAGCAACGACTTTGCTCAGCAAGTTTAAATACAATAACGATATATCATGATTGAAAGAAAGAATAAGCTTTTGGATTTTCAACAATATAATAATTGTGAAAGAGTACGAATTATAATTTCAATAATCGAATAACTGAATCAATTAAGGTTGAATGCCAATAATGACCATGAACAAATTTAACTGAACCTTATGGTAATGAAGGTGATCAGCCTTTCATACCTGATGAACACATGCAACATGCACTATGTGCGAATCAACAATTTAAAGATGTGGAATAATTATACAAAATTAAACCATAGCATGCTTGAAACGTAATAACTTGAATTTGAGTTAGGGACTTGAACAATAAAATAATATATCCTACTCGAATATAAATTGAGTAGGGTTTAGGAAACTTGTCTGTCTGCTCAGCTACAATTAATGTCTAGCTTTAACTAACTGGCTTTGAAAGACCTAACATTAGTAAAGTTGGTCTAATAATTAGTACAGCGTATTTGTACAACTATACGCTCATTAAGAAACTTATCTACCACACATAAGTACTAACACATAATTTACATCAGTCAAAACAATATTATTAACCTTATAGACCCTCAATCATATTAGGTTAATAATTTAATAAATTAGAAAATGTTTTTCTTAAGTGTTGGACACTTATTAAACTATTAAACAATTTATTATAATTGTTTAAACAAAAGAGTTAAAAGACATTTTCTTTATTTCATTAAATCTAATTTCATTTAATTACTATTTATCATTAATTAAATAGTAAGTAATTAACTACCTTTAGTTATTATTTAATAATAAATAATAACTTACAAGATTTATTTATTATTTAAAATTAATCAAATAATAAATAATTATATTATATTAAAAATAATCAAATATCTTTTGTTATTATTTAATAATAAATAATAACTAATTAACTAGATTCATTTATTATTTAAAGTTAATTAAATAATAAATAATAAAATTATATAGTAAATACTCAAATATCATTAGTTATTATTTAATAATAAATAATAACTAACTAAATTTATTTATTATTTAAAGTTAATCAAATAATAAATAATTAAATAATCAATCTTAGTTGTCTTTAATTATTATTTAATAGTAATTAAATAATAATTAATTAATTTATCATCCTTGTTTATTATTTAATATTAATTAAATAATAATTAGTTTAATCGTAAATTCAGAAGATATAATATTAACTAGATTAATATTTACAACATTTAAATATTAATCCAAAATACTTATTATATTTAAAAAAATATAATATTAAACTAACTAGATTAATATTTATAACATTTAAATATTAATCCTAAATACTTATTATATTTGAAAAATATAATATTCAATACCTAAATATCATTTTTGTATTATTAATATTTTTGTTATAATTTTAAATTAATTTTTAAACATTTAAATTAATTTAAATTATCCAGAATGGCAAAATCGTAAATAAACTGAAAACCGAACGGAGGGGCAGTATCGTAATTTCGCAGAAAAAAAGACCGGAGGGGCAAAATAGTAATTTCACTGGAAAATTATTGCCGCGCATTGCGCGCGTAACAAAGAAACGGACCAAAACGGTGCCGTTTTGTGAGAACAGGAATTGGCCTCCGCGCATTGCGCGCGGAGTAAAATTTTCTTACGCCAAACGGCGTCGTTTGGCTCCGCGTTTTTCAGAAAATTGGCTGGCGCGCATTGCGCGGCCAGCCCTTTTTTTTTTTCCCACTCGCAGAAGGTGAACAGTGCATTTTAATACACAACTTAATAAAATTTATACCTTCAAATAAACTTTAACTCCTCAATAAAAATCCAAAAAAATTACCAATAACTTAGCAACAATTTATAACATGAAAATTTAATTTTTCATGATTTAATATTAAAATTTTTTATAAAAATTTTTACATCACATAAACTACCACAAATCATAACTTTTTATGTATAACTCCATTTTGAGTGATTCAAATTTTGTTTTTCTCATAATTTAATGTTCTATAATATTATAACATTAAATCTAAATATTATAAAAAATATTTTTGGACATTAATTTGAGACTTGATTTAACACACCACCAAAACACATAATTTCCATCATTAAAGCTTATATAAAATAAGTTAAACTCATGATAAACTATATAAACATACATAGCATGATTTTAACCATAAAAATTACTATGTTAATATTTCTACCATAAACTTGAAAGAAAACAAGATTAGAATTTATAAAATAATTACCTTGTTTTGATAACTATTCTCCTCTTCTTTCCAAAATATGTAGTAAAAAGATGTCATGAACTAGCTTAGGCTCCTCCTCCTTCTCTTGATATTTTTACTCTCAAATATTTTCTCACTTTCTCAAATGTTCTCTAGCTCTCTTTAGCTTGAGAAAAAAAATGAAAGATGATAAATGACTAACTCTTTTAGCCTCCAAATGCAAGTATTCTTGCACTTCTATAGATATAAAATATATCTATCAATTCTAGCCATCAAGAGCCTAGCAAAGATACTAGCACAAGAAAAGCTTTAAGGACTAGAGTTGGTGAAAAGAGGGATGGTCCATATATTTTTAAAAATCAATACAAGTAACCTTAATTTATTTAAATGAAAAATAAAAGAAAACAAAAAATCAATTCACTACTTTTTACTTCCTTTTTGCCGGCAATCACCCATGATCCTTGTCCCAAAAAGAATGTCACTTTTCACTTTTTAAGAATTAATAGTTTTATAAAGTATTTTTCAAGTGGGCCAAGCTTTGGGCTTTATTTAAAAATACCAATTGGGCTCTAATTAAATTGTTTGGGCTACTAAATTGTCAAATTTTATTATTCTTCATTTGGGCTATTAATTGACCCATGTTGGGTTAATTTAATAATTTACACATTATTTATTCAATCCATGATTAAATAAATAATTAAATTGAATAAATAATTAAATATTTTAACCCATAAGTATTAAATTACTAAATGGACTAATAAATATTATTATTAATATTTCACATTATTTACATTAATTAATAATCATATTAATTAATTTATTATATTTAATTCACTCATTTTATTCAATTTAATTGAATATTTAATTAATGACAACTTATCAATTATTTTGATATTAAAACTTTAGAGTGTATTCGCTAATAATAATATATATAATCTATATATATTATTTATACACATTAATTTACCTCAAAATAATTTCACAATAAATTATGAAATTAAAATAAATACAATATATAATTTAATATATATTATTTAGGCCATAAATTAAATTATTTAATACATTTACATTAATAATTCATTTCTCATCAATTATGGAAGTAATTCCATTTACCCGAAAATACATTAAAATAATAATATATTTACTCAATTTTTTTATTTAAATAATTTATTTAATTATTTAATTAATATTACATAAATAATTGTATAATTAAATTTCTCACTCTCATAAATCATTTACAATGATTTATTTAATTATAGAATATATTCATTTAATATATTCAATTACTATTTAAAATTACTTAATCAATTTAATCCCTTTATATATATGTACATATATATGAAATTAAATGTTGTACATATATACAATTACTAATCTCCCTTAATTAATTCAACTACTTTATATAATTTATAATTATATAAATTACATAATTATTCCTCACAAATAATTTATCAACAATTTGCATAATTGTTGATTAATGAATAAATTAATTCCACAATAAACCTTTTAATTCAATTCGGATTAATTTAATATTAATCTATCTATTTAATCACAATTTAATTAACCATTAAATTATGTTACTAAATATGTACACATATATATATATTCATATAAATACATATTTAATTTACATGCAACCACGTCGCATAATTACATAACTCCACTAATTAATTCTCTTAATTTAATTAGACTTGCTGTTAGTCAAGTTTATTGAATTATCACTTTACTTGCTAACTTATCAAAAAATTTGATATCACCATATCTAAGTTAGTCCGTTAAATTTAATTTGGACCTCTATTTATCTATCACTACTAGGTTATCAAACTCCAACCTTTATTAAATATTAAATATTTTATTTCTAATTCATTTAAATATCCGGGATATTACAGTTAAATTATATGATATTTTTATTCACTAATACTTAGTTTTTATATTTATTGTGTGCTTAAATGTTTAATTATTTAGCTTATTTTGGTTTTAATAAGTTTTATAAGATTTTAGTTAATTTATGTTAATTTAGGTAATTTTATAATATTTTTATATTTCTTTTTATTTATGTGTTTTTATTTATTTTAGGTGTTTTATTTATTATTATGTGTTTTTAGGATTTTTAGCATTTTTATATTATTTTTATTTATTTTATATTTTATTTTGTAGGCAATGGCAATTTGGTAAAAGCTATATTTTATTTTGTAGGCAATGGAAAATCTGTAAATTCTGCAAAAGGCAATGGCAATTTGGTAATTTCGGAAATACAACCGCGCAATGCGCGCGTACATAGAATAAGACAGCAGAACCAAACGACGCCGTTTAGCGATTAATGGTAACAGTCCGCGTAATGCGCGGAGAAGAGGACAAAGCAGCGAGAGCGGGATCAGAAACGACGTCGTTTGGAGGAGCTGTTGGATAGCCTCCGCGCAATGCGCGGGATGTGCGCGGTGACGTCAGCAACGCGGAAGCGCGTTTGCCGGTCAACTGGGACGCGTTAGGCCGTGTTTGGCGGGCGTTAATTCTGGGAAACAAGATTATTCGGGATTTTGAGCATTAATTTGATTCCAAATTGGATTTTAATTCCATATTAGCTTAGGATTATTATTGTACTTCTATAAATACATTAGATTAGTTTTATAATAATTATCAGATTAATATATACAATTAGGAGCTCTCTCTTTCAGGTTTTTCTTATTCATTATTTTTATTATGTTTGACTAATTTTATTATTCAGTTCTAGGAAATTTCAAACCCGATTATAATTAATGGTTTAATCTATTTATTAATATTATTTATTCTTCCTCATATGAAATTATTTATGATAATCTGTTTTAATTGTTTATTTGATATTGGGTTTGATTGATTTAATTTTGGCCTGTTGAGTTAATCAAATTATTATCAATTGCTAGATTTATGAATTATATTACGTGTAATTGATATTTTTCCTAATCGTTGGTAGTGAATAGTGATAGATGATTGTGATCAAGTTTTTGTTTATTGCTATGGTTATCATGATGTAAGTTAAACAATCCGAGCTTATAAGATTGTTGCTTAGAATAATCGAATTTTCTTGTGATTAATGTTTCCACTATATTAAATTTATAGAGTTTGTTCTAGGTTGTATAATGGTTAGAATCTAATGAAGAGCTTGTTTTATTAGATTAAAATTATGAGAAATTTCGGATAGCAGAGCTTGTTGTTATTTAGGGTTATTAGTTTCATGGAAGGATAAAAATATATTTTGATTAATTGATCTATTAATTGTAAGGGTGAGATTGAACCGAAAAACTGAAGTTTTTAATTTATTAATTAATTTTATTAATTTACTTTTGTTTATTTATTTAATTCAAAACCCCCAATTTTAGTTTACATTGCATAAAACTAAATTAATCATTCTCTTTGGGATCGACCCTTGCTTGCTATTATACTGACTTTGTGATTGAAAGTAAGGATTAATTTTGGAGTGCTAACGACAGCTACCACCCTTCCATTCTAAAAAATATAAGATCAAACTAGACTTCTAAAATAAATTCTAGATAATTCTGAATTCAAAATAATATATTTTATTTAACTTTTAAAAATAATAAAAAAATTAGTAAGTCATAGTATTTAAATTTTTTACAATTTTCATAATTATTATGTGAAATTAAATTAATTAATATAAAATTTGAATTTAAAAATATCTTAAAACGACGTCAAAATATTAAAATTAATTTTATATTTTGAAACTATGGGAGTAGGGACTACTTCAAATTGAATTATATTTTTTAGTAAACTTTTAATCTAAAGTATATTGCAGACTTTTAAATACCTTTTGTATTGCTATCTCAAAATCTAAAAATTAAGCAATGAAGGGATTTTGGTAGATTGTTATAACTAAATGGTTATTTTGCTTTCAAAATAAATAAAATATTATGTGGATAAAATATTTATTCAACAAGATTATTATTTTAAAAAAAAAATTAACTGTCCTAACTCTCCAACTCATTGTTGTTTTTTTCATAGAAGCTTTTAAATTTAACGTAAAAAATAAAATTTTAAAATTAATGAGTGATGTATAGAAATTTAATTTAATATAATGAAATTAAATTTTAAACGTAGGTGATGTAAAGGAATCAAATTAAAAGTAAAAGTGATGTAAGAAAATTAAAATTAAGAATTTAAACTTATGTAAAGAAATTAAAATAATTAAATTACAGTTAATGAAAAATAGGCTGAAGAATTAAAATAGGTTTACCAAAATAATAGATGTACCAATATTTAGAGTCTACTAATTCAGTAAACTACGTTAGTACATAAAATTAGAGTAAACGGATAATTATAAATAAAGATTACTAAATTAAATCTTATTACCGGGCATACTAATTGTAAATAATTAAATATAAGTATATAATCTTCAAACACAACAGGATAAGTATTATATTTATTTTAATTATTAAAAAATAGAACATGACATTAAAATTCATATTATCTCTTACTTTTTAATAATTAAAATAAATATAATATTTGAATATTATGCATATAAATTTGTTTATTATAAATTTAAAAAAGCCGAAAAAAACATAAATGGCAATATCGTAAAATAACAAAGTTTCGGATCGAATTTTTTTTTTTTTTAATATAATATAAAATTTAAACTTACATATATTATTTTATCACTATAAAAATTTAAACTCTTACACGTATACAAGGGGCGAGAATATCAATCGGGTTAAAGTCTAAGTTAGAAATCTTATCTCCAGTTCATTCGTTATATAAAGTGCACCCTGGTACGCAATCAATTCGCACAATAATAAAATTAATCCAACAACTCTCCTATTCGATACTCGATTAAAAGAAAATAGAAACAATGGCGGGATACCCACACAATAACCCATCAGGCTACGGTTACGGAGCACCTCCACCGCCGCAGCCTTACTCCTCCGCCCCCTACGGCGCCCCAACGCCACCACCAAATCAATCAGCCCCATATGCACCTGTCGCCGCCCCATACGGCGGTTCCCCATCAGGCCCATACGCGCAACCACCGCATGATTACAACAAACCACCAAAGGACCAACACGCTAAACCCTCGGCCCCTTACGGCGCTCCCGGTCCTTCTCCTTACGCTCACTCCGGGTACCCACCCCCGGCGGCACCTTACGGCAGCCCATTCGCGGCTTTATTGCCCTCGGTTTTCCCACCGGGCACGGATCCCAACGTGGTGGCATGCTTCCAGATGGCTGATCGGGATGGAAGCGGGATTATTGATGATTTGGAGCTGCAAAAGGCTCTTTCCTCCTATAATGAAAGCTTTAGTTTGAGAACTGTTCACCTTCTGATGTATATCTTCACCAATTCCAACACCCGGCGAATCGGTAATTTATCTATCTCCTCTACATTTAAATGAATATACATACAGTGAAAAATTGGTCGATTGGGTTTGAATTTGCTCCGGTGAAGGTAGGCGGTTGTAAAATTAACCTAAGCCACCGGCGTATTATAGTACCCAGGTCATGTAAACTGAAAACCTGCTCCACTAGTGTGCATTAAGTGACACGTGGCGCTGAGGTTTTGATTTGGCAAAAAAATGACGCCTTTTAGTAGTTTTTTTCTGCAAAATCGTAGCGCTTACGATTCATGTGTATAGGGTCGCTTTTAAAGGATTTGAGGCAGTGGAATTGTCATGTTTGTTCTTGGCTTTTGTTGTTTAGTAAGTTGTGTACTGATTTTCTTTTTGTCTTTTTCAAATGAAAACACAGGACCAAAGGAATTCACTTCTGTCTTTTACAGTCTTCAGAACTGGAGGGTAAATTGAATTATTACCGCTAAATTTGCATTTTGCATTTAGAGATTTTTGTTTCTAATTTGGAATTTTGAAGGTGTAATGAATTTGGCATGTCGGTATTTTTAGGCGAATTTTGAGAAATTCGATAGGGATCGCAGTGGCAGAATTGATGCTTCGGAATTGAGAGACGCACTGATGAGCCTAGGATTGGTTGTATCACCTGTGGTTCTGGATTTGCTGGTGTCCAAATTTGATAAGACTAGTGGAAGGAACAAATCTATTGAATATGACAATTTCATTGAGTATGAAACTTTGAATCGTAATCCAACATTTTTATTGACCCCGCTTGTATATGTTCACTGCAAATTTGTTTTTATTTTATACTAACAATTTTCTTTTGTTATCGTTTCATTTTCGCTTTCGGGATTACAGGTGCTGCCTGACTGTGCAGGTATAATATTTAGATATATGCAAACAATTAACAAACTCATTTTCTATATTGCGGGGTACACAAATATTTTGCCTAGGTAGAGATTACTTGCTGACTAAGCTCTTTGGAAACTCTTGAAATATTTTTTGTTCTTCATAAAAGTTATTGTGAAATGTCAAGCATTTGGACTTTATGCTAGCATCTATCACCACCTAGAAACTGCAACTGAGATCTTGATTGTATTGCACATAAAAATTGAAGTTAGTTGTATAATTTCAAACCCCGATAGTGGTATATGCCTGATGGATCAGTATCTCTTGCAGGGACTTACTGAGAAGTTCAAGGAGAAGGACACCGCATACTCCGGCTCAGCAACTTTCACTTATGAGTCTTTCATGCTCGCTGTTTTGCCTTTCCTCATTGCATAAGAATGAATGTAAAGCGTCCTACTCTTGTGAAGACTTGTTGTTGGCTTGCTTTGATTTGATATGATTTGGGTTAGTAGAGTAATCATATGTTTTGTAATGACACGATTATAGCTGCTAGTACTTTAATGGTTACAATGGGTTCTTGTTACAATGTAGTTTCTCACTGAATTTGAAGCTTATTCTATGATATTAATAGCAGTTTATTTGTATTTTGGAAGTTCCGAGTATATTGCGAGTGAGATGAGGCTTCATGTAAATCTATCAAGTTAAAATAGATATCATGTTTAAAAGTTTTTCACTTATACTTATTCAAGTCATCCACGTCGTGTCAGGAAAGAGGGGGAATATCTATTAAACAGGCTGATTTGCTTCTGCTGAACCTGAATCAGAGAAACCTCTGGATTTTTGGGATTAGGCATAAGGTTGCAGCTAACGGGGTAATCGGTTTACTAGATTCTTAGGTTATACTAAATTAATACTCCTATAAAAAGACCAAATAAACAACACAAAATTATTATGGTTGATGTTTGAGATGCAATTGGATAAATAATAAAAAGAGGAAGTTGAAATTATTGTACGAAATTGTGACAATGGGTTCGATTATGATGGGAAAACAATGTATGACATTGGAGCGCAATTTCATTCTCCCATATTTTAGTCTACTAGGTTTCACTATAAAAAAAAAGAATAAATCTATTTTCACATCCAAGTTCACTTACAAAATAAGTACTCTGCGTTGCAAATTATAAAAGTAATATTAACTTTACAAAAGTTAATATCAAATATTTTTAAACTTAAAATTGACATAAATTCATTTAGTTTATGTCAATACAATTATAAATATTATAAATGACCTAAAAATTATTATTAATTATAAGATTTATCATTTTCAAAACTTGGATGATTCATGTTAATTTTAAATTTTAAAATATTTCAAATTAAAAGTCAATATTAATCTTATAATTCAGAACAGAGGAGCACATAAAGAGGAGAGATGATTTTTTTAATCCTCAATTTTTGGAGAGTACAATATAATTTATACTAAAAAATATCATCACTATTACAATATCAAGAATCAATCAAACCTCATTAGAAGATGAATAAAATAAACTCACAAATTAAACTCACAAATGTCTCACATAAAAAAAAGAAACACATTTCATTTAAAAGGAGGGAAATAAACTCGCCTAAGGTGATAATCGAACATAAAACCTAAAAGCCACAATACTTTAGTCTTAATTACTAAGCTGAGATCTTATCGATAAGAGGAGAGATAAAGTATTATAGAGAGATAAGAGAAAAATATTTTTACTATTATTTTATTTTTGAGCGCGTCTATGGGTGTGAAGTTGAATGTGTACACAAATACTCTTAAAAAAATAAACTAAATTACAGTGACTACAATCGCCCATGCTTAGCTTACTCTCTCAATTTCAAAATGTATACATTTTTTTAGGATAAAATTAACAATTAATCCACTGTACTTGTACACTTTTGTGCAATAACGCATTAAAATTTTAATTTATATAATTATCCCATTAAACTATTAAAAAAACCAATCCGGTCATTCTGTCTAATTAATCAAATGTTCGTTTGTTTTTTTCTACGTGGTTTATTTTTTGTTTTTTCGCACAAATAACATGAAAAAACCCAGTTGGTTTGCACGCGAACTAACAGATCCACACCTCTCTCTTATGTGACTTCCAGTATGTATTATAAAAACGACACTTGAAGGATCTGAAGGTGTCGATTATCAGAAACTAGGATTCCATATTTCATCTCAAAATGAAAGTCAATTGGAGGTAAATTTGTATGCGATAGTTGGGACTTTTTCTGGTTATCTTTCTCTTTGTTATTTAGTATTTAATTTAAACATATAAAAAAATCACACTTATAGTTACTATTTTGAAGATTCAGATTTCTTCAAACCCTTCAAATTTCTTCGAACTATTGATTGTAGATGGAGGAACCCTTAATTCCTTCGATCAATTTCATCTACCTCAAAGATTTATTCCATTCAAGCTGAGGAACCCTAGATTTCTTCGACTCACATTTCTCAGATACTAAGTGTTTAAAAAAGGAAATTTTTTTTATTGATCGCTTGGAATTCCCCTAAATTAGTCACATGCCTTCTTTAATTAATTTGTCCCATAGTTCAACTATATAAATTCAGGTACGAAATTAAAAGTCACGTAAAAAAAAATAAACAAACGCTTAATTAATTTGACAGAATGACTTGCTTGAAATTTTTTAATTAATAAAATAATTACATAAATTAAAAGTATAATGTGATATTGTACAAAAGTGTACAAGTATAGAGGGCTAATTACTAGTTTTATCATTTTTTTAGTCTATTAGACTATAAAATGACATAAAATTCTTAATATAACATTACTTATAGTTTTGTTCATTAAAATTATATGCCGCTACTATTATATTTCTAAATATATGCTCAAAATATATTTAATAAAAATAAAAATATCTTTTAGGAGTCATTGTTTAAAAAAATATTTTTAAATGAAACTGTATATTTAATTTTAATCTGATTGGTTAACAAGTTTTTAACTTCAAAAGAGAATCCATAAATCGTTCAAATCTAGGTTTGGATGCAACTGCCGACAAGACTTTTCTGTTAGATCAGCACAACCACATATATAATGGGCAACTTTTAGGATATTTTGCGGGTGTACTTTTTATTTATTTATTTATTTATATATATATGTTTTTCATCCGGGGCGGTCCTGAGGGGGTGCAGAAGGGGCGACCGCACAGGGCCCCTAAATTCGGAGGGCCCACAAATTGTGTTTTATATATTAATGTCTGTTATTTTATATGTGAAAGAGGGTCCCCAATTTTATTTTTACACAAGACCTCCAATATAAATTGTGCTCTTAGAGCCTGTCTTGTTTTTCATAATATGGGAATCGAAAAAACATGATATACAATCTTTATTTTAATGAATGAATACAATATGCAAAACTAGCACCAAGTGGGGCAAGTACATTATTATCTTCTCAAGTCGATCCATCTGGATTAGTTCCAGATTCTCAACTCAATCTTTACTACTATTAATCTTATTGAGGCATAGACCATTCCTTTGTCGGCAAAATGTGAATTAGGGTAAAATATGCATGTGGTTCCTTGTTGGGTTGTAAAATTTTAATATTCTTTTTGTTTTAAATTATAAAATTATTATTATTTCTTTTAAAAGTCAATGTAATATATTTTTTTAAACTTAAAATTAAGATAATTAATTAAAAATTACAAAGAAATAAATTTTATAATGAGTAATATTTTTTAAATAATTTATAATATTCGTTATTGTATTGACTAAAATTAAAAGAATTAATATCAATTTTAAGTTCGAAAATAACTTTAGTTGATTTTAAAAAGTTAATAATAATATTCTGTTTATGTTCTAAATTATAATATCGTTGTTGACTTTTAAAAAGTTAATTTAAAATATTTTTAAATTTACAATTGACACGATTCATTTAAAATTTTAAAATAATAAATCTTATAATTAGTATTACTTTTTAGACAATTCATAATATTAATAATTGTATTGAGATAAATTAATTAAGATCATATTAATTTTAAATTTAAAAATATTTTAAATTAATATTCTAAAAATTAATAATAACCTTGTAATTTGAAATAAATTTTAAAATGGATGGAGTATTAATTTCAGGAATTGCATGTATAGGCTGTGTGATTCACTTTCTTGTACATAGATTAGGTTTAGTCAACAACATAAGGTCTAGTCAACAACATAAGGTCAAGATTAGGTAGCTAATTGATTTGACCACACTCATGTGACGCAGCAGTTCTATGGTTAATTTGATTTACCGCCATATGCGCGCGGGAAGATGTCGTATATATTAACAGAGTTGTAAACAATGCTGGTAAATCTTTCTTTGATATACAAAACAAATTTTAATCGGTCTTCAAACTTATATATTTACAAACTTGATAATATGAGCAAAATACGAATAAGTTTTAAAAATTATATATTGAATAAATTTTAAAAACGACATATTTGAACAAATATTTATAATATTAATACTTTTTTATAAATTTTAATAAAGTCAATACAATATGCCCTTGTAATTTATATAATGATTATATGTTATATTTAATATTTGAAAATAAAAATTACAGTCATATTTATTTATGAATTGTCCTTTACACAACGTGCGATATTTATATGAATTATGTTGTTATTTTCTTTTTTTATAATTAAAAATATTTATTGATAAATCGAAAACATAATGCATAATAAGATAGCATTGACGTTGAATTGTTGACAATCATTTTTGTATATTAAGCTCATCAATTTTTAAAAATAGTTGGTACAAGAGAACGTGTTATTGATCCATATTAAATTTATAGATATTTTTGTTATAATTAAATGTGTAGTGTGATAGTCCTGTTTATAAATAAGATAACTTTATATTAATTATGCTCATGAATTAAGAAAGCTAAAGGTCGAATTACTATCAAATATCATTGGTAAGTTCAAAAATAAAAATTTAAATGTAATGTAAATAATAATTCTAATGTAAAAGATACATGAAATGTTTAAAAGTAAAATTTAAAAAAAAAAAAAAACTCTTAGAGTGTGCGTGTTTAAAGCTAAAATTAAAAAAAAAAATTAAACTATTAAATTGACAAAAACAATTAAAATATTTTAAAATAATGCTTCGATTCGATATTAACAAAAATAACTTATTTTTGTCTTGTTATATTTTTATATTAATTGTTTGATGTGACGATTTTGCATTGATGTTTGATGATTGATAAATTTATTCTTAGAGATGGGAAAGTGGGCCACAATCTGGATCAAGCATCTTGCAGGAACCTATTTGTCCCAGCTAAGCAAGCACCGCTAAATTTAGTTTCCAGCCCAAGCCGACACTTATCAAATGAAGGGAGAGTACCATCTGGCCGGCTCGGCCCGGGTCAGAAATAAGACATCATTCCACTCCCAAATTCCAAGAGCACTAGTTGGTTTCATGGCCCATCATAAATTCAGTCAAAATTAATTACAAGTTATATTTCGAAAGACTTACAATTTAATAATTTATAAAAATTATATTATATCTGCATTGATATTTAATAATGGTATTAAAAGTTGGATTATAATGTTACTTGATGCTTATAATTTAACCATAGTCCATCTTAAATTTAAAAACATTATGTAGCATTACGATTTAACTTCAAAGTTAATTTAAGATATTTTTAAAGTTATTTGATTTTTTTAAGATAATAAAGTTTGAATATAATAATACTTTTTTAGTAATTTGCATAATTAAACTATCTAAAAATTAATCATTTGTTATTAATTTTGAATTTAAAAATTATCTCTAATTAATCTCAATGTTTCAAAAATAATCTTATAATTTAAAATACTTATAAAGAATGTTTACAATTTCATTGTATTGGTTAAGGTTAGGGAAAACCAAAAAGAAGACAATAGAGATAACCAAAAGTCAAAAAAAAATTAAAAGACAAAAGCAACGCATTGACATAATAAAAATAGAAATAGTGAATCGATAAATAGTAGTAAAAAGAAAGGACATTAAACGGCTAGCCAAAACTATATTCTTGCTGTTGCAGAAAATAAATTTCATTTAAATTTGATTTTTTTTAATTTGTAAAATTTTAAAAATAAATTTGTGGTGTAAATTTATTTTAATTTTTAAAATTATATTTTTATTCTAATTAATATTAAAATTTAGGATTTTACAATTAATTAGGAAATAATTAAAATCACAACTTTTTGTCCAATCCAAGCACAACTTTAGAATGGTTACCAAGTAGAGAGATTATTTAATATTCTTGGGATAAATGAACAGTATATTATTTCTTTTACATGTCTGTGGAGCTCACTTGTGATTGACCCATAGGTATACGAGAGAAAGAGCATACGCATGGAATAATTTTTCTACCAAGTGAGTGGTTTTAACTTCTAACAGATTTGTAGCACCTCAAATTTATCACCTAATATCCGTGGACAAATGAACGATTGAGATTGTAAATAAACACATAGATCCAACAATTTTACAATGGGTCCACTTAACATCAACCTAATTAGCCACTGCTAGGCTTGCATAACAGGCCGATCTGGCCTAGGCATGACAAACTTTGATTCGTTGATCAAGGTAGGTTTTAACATTTGGGCTTGCAAGTTGGGCCATGCCAATCTTCTCAAAGAAAATCTAGCCTTTTGAGGCTTGCCCGCCAAGCCTTGGTCTATGTCATTTTCTGTAATTTTATATAATCAGACATTTAGAGTGATCTGTAATTATGTATAAACTTAATTGTGGAGCAAATCTTTTTGAGGAAATAAACTATAACACAAGTCTATTCGAGAATGCATATAATTTATTAATTTTTAAAAGAGTATATTCTTATATCTTAACTTTTTATTTTGCTTTTCTCTCCCTCATTCTTTTTAGTTGCAGTGGGGGATAAAGGTAGGTATGTGAATTACCTTTTTAATATCTTAAATAGAATGAGTGGATAACTATTTTATTGTTGACTGAATATAGACAAATATTTATAAAATAAAAGTAATACTTACAATAATAATATATTAATTAAATATTATTTTATAACAACAGTTTGAAGGCCAAACTTTTTTTTAGGCCAAACGGGACAGAATTTTAGTGTTCAAATAGAGAGGTCTTTTTGAAACTTGCAGGCCGAGTCTGAACAATCAGACTCTTGCCGAACTAAATTTTGACCAAGTCGGATCAGATTAGCCTGCGAGCCTCAAACTTTTTATGCACGTCTAGCCACTGCGGAAAGGATAAATTGATCAACCGCCGCCATAGCGTAACAAAACTTCTCAGTTTCGCTTAAACAGGATCATGTACGATACTGGTACAAAATTGAGAAAGGGAGAGGTTGAATAAAAGGGGAAACTGCGGCGCACGTTAACCAACCACACTCTACGGGCTCACGTTAGCAAGGGCTAGCAATGCACCCACCTGTGTCTAGGCTTCTTCACCTTCACTTTCTCTCTCTATCTCTACATCCTTCATTATACTGCGCGGTCCTCTTTCTTTATCTTCTTGGTCTAGGGTTCCTTCTTCTTTTCCTTTTCTGCTACTGTTTTCTCTCTCCTCGGGTAAAATTCACATGCCTCCGTCCCCGAATGCTATTATCAACAAACCTAGGGTTTGACTACTCAGAACTATTCTCATCACATTATGGACAGGCGACAGTCCAGAGACTCCTTCTCGAATTTATTCAATCTCGAGGTATTTGATATGGGTTTTTGCTATTTTCAAATGGTTTTTCTTTGTATTCCAATTTGGGAATGTATTTTTATTACTGGGTTGATTTAGTTTTTGGGGAATTAGGGTCTTCTGTTCTTAATTTGTTATATTGAATTTTGTTTCAATTTATTCAATTTTGTTTGAATTATGGGTGTTTGTTTATTGTAGTCTTTGACGAACTTTCGACTTCCACAACACGATGATGAGTTTGATTATTATGGGAATAGTAGTCAGGATGAGAGCAGAGGTAGCCAAGGTAGGAACTTTGTCTCTTTGTAGTTTTTATTAGTTTTTCCATTGTTTTTTTAGTTGAATTACAGTTACCCTCTTGGACCAAAATCATTAAGACATAAATTCCTTTGTTGAATTCGTAGTCACTCCTCATCCCCACCTCCATGTTTGATTCGGTTTTTGTTGTTTTTGGTGAGTGGAAATTCGGCTCCCAAAAAATTTGAACTTATGTGTATCGGTTGGCATTGTATTTTGTTTGTTATGAATAGGTGGAGCTATGACAGGACGCTCTAATGGAATAATGTCTACTATGGAATCACGTGTTGCAAAGAAGAAGAAGCGAAACTCCTATAATAGTGACGAGGACGACAGCTACAGCACATATATCTCAGAGGAGCGGTATAGAACAATGCTTGGGGAACATATTCAGAAGTACAAGAGGAGGCTCAATAATTCCTCGCCAAATCTTGCACCGACCCGCGGTGCGATGCCTGTTCTAAAAGGTAGTTTGGGACCCATGGAGCAGAAGTTGGGGAGTGAGCACCGAGGAGGATCACACAAAGTTGAAACCAATTCTGATTATTTAAGAGATATTATTATCCCTCAAAAGCTTGGAAACTATAATGGAACTGAGTTTTCATCAGAGTATGGCATCAATAGGTTTGTTACCTGAAAGTTAATCCAATATTATTTGTGTGATGTTTGAAATTCTACTAGTTGTTTAAAACTTGAACTAGCTGTTTAAAGAGGAACTTTTTCAAACACTGCAGGTCAGTTTATGAACCTGCTTATTTGGATATTGGCGACGGCATTGCTTATAGGATCCCGCAAACTTATGAAAAGCTTGCAATATCTCTGAAGTTACCTAGCACGTCAGAGATCCAAGTGGAGGAATTTTACCTTAAGGGCACCCTTGATCTGGGGTCATTGGCTGAAATGATGGCTGCTGATAAGAGGCTTGGGCCAAGAAGTCGAGCAGGAATCGGAGAGTCAAAACCAAAGTATGAATCTCTTCAGGCAAGATTGAGAGCTCTGTCAGCTAGTAACGCTGTCCCTACATTCAGTCTGAAGGTGAGTGATATTCCATTGGATTCATCCTCCATTCCAGAGGGGGCAGCTGGAGGAATACGGCGGTCTATCTTGTCAGAGGGTGGTGTTTTGCAGGTTTACTATGTGAAGGTCTTGGAAAAAGGAGACACGTATGAGGTCAGTATTCACAATTGTCATAAAAATGCCATGGTATTAGGTTTTATGCTTTGGGAACGGGGCTTTGCAGTTGTTCTGATACGGGTTTGGACTTGTTTGGCTGCAGATTATTGAACGTAGTCTCCCCAAGAAACAAAAGGTAAAGAAAGATGCTTCTATGATTGAGAAGGAGGAAATGGAGAAGATTGGTAAATATTGGGTAAACATTGTTCGAAAAGACTTACCAAAACATCATAGAATTTTCACTAACTTCCACCGAAAGCAACTGGCTGATGCCAAGAGGTTTTCAGAGACCTGTCAAAGAGAGGTACTTGTATTTTTGTAGGGTCATTATGGCATTACTATTTTACAGTAATATATAATTTATTCTTTAATGCAAGCATTTAGTAAGTGTTAATCTGTAGTTTTGCATCTGGGCCGGTGAATTTGTATCTCCTACTCATCTTGTCAGAATAATTTCCGGTGTTAAAGCTTTAGTGGTGGTTTTTGCATCCAGGTAAAAATGAAGGTGAGCAGATCGCTTAAGTTGATGAGGGGTGCTGCAATTCGCACAAGGAAACTGGCTAGAGACATGTTGATATTTTGGAAGAGAGTGGATAAGGAGATGGTAACCTTACTTTCCTTGTAATATTAATACATTGTTAGGTACTTTAAAAAAGAACAAAAAGCAAGTACTTTGTTCTGGAAAAAACTTGACAATTGCAAATTGCAACTTCATTTTCTGGAGGACGAAAAAGCACAATTTCTCTTTTTCCTCTTAACATGCATATATATTAAATCTATGTATATTTTCTATACTAAAATTTTATAATTGCTGTGCTAAAATTTTATAAGACATGAATGCGCTGAAGCACAGACGGATATTATACTTATTCATTTGATTAGTTGTAGTTATGTTTGTTCATGTAATGGACATAATTATGTTTGTTCATCTGAATTCCTTATTTCTAAGATCCGTAATTTATTGGCCAAGTTTTCTGACCTCATATATCTCATTATACGTATGACCGTCTGATGTCGGATACAAGATAGCGATTATCTTGTGGGTGAGGCAAATAGAGAAATTCACAGAAAAACAATTGAAAGCAAGAAGAATATCCGAAATAAACTCAAGAGAGAATTCTCTAGTTATTTGAATTTTAAAATTATAAAAAAAAATACATATCCCATAATTAACCCACAAGTCGGATTATATAGCTGAGATGTGCTTGGGCACCAAGAAAGGAAAATATCTTAAAAGGAATATTCTGAAAAATACTTCATAACAAACTCTAACAATTCCCTCAGATAGTGCCTCGTAGCTGATCCCCAGCTAATACCACATTCTCTACACACGCTTTCTAACCAGCTCACGTGAGTACTAATATTTCCTAATATTTAGCCACATAATAACATAAAAGGTTTACAATAACTATTACTAAAAACGATAAAAGAAAATAAACAAAAAGCATATCTAAAAATAATAAAAATGGTGTCGAGGTTGAGCTGTTCGGAGTCGAATTGCCAAGGTCAGGTTGCACAACTCCAAGGCGATGACCGACTCTCTGTTATGTGCCCGAGATCCCTGAGGCCATCAATGTCTGCCTTTCTTGCTCTGATCCCTCTTTCTCAAGTATTCCGGTGCTACCAATGCACTGTCTGACAAGTTATCGTTATTGTCCTCGGATGATCCTGCATCACCGTCACAATATTATTTGTGCAAGAGCCTTTTATTTGCTAATTTCTTTAAATGATAAGATGTCTTAACTGCTTGACCTAAGCAGAAGTACGAAAATTAGGGATGAAGAGTATTAGCGCATTTCTTAAGCAGCTAACTTTCTACGTATATTTGCATGCTTGTGGTATACTGGTACCAGCTGGTCAAACTAAAATCTTTAAATTGTATTTATTACCAAATCAAATTGAACCACTCTCCGAAAGCCATTGTGGACTATTATAATATTTTATTTTATAAATATACTAAAATGATTCTCTAATGGTAATCCTCTTCCTGCAGGCAGAAGTGAGGAGAAGGGAGGAAAGAGAAGCTGCAGAAGCTTTAAAACGAGAACAAGAGCTCCGTGAAGCAAAGAGGCAACAACAGAGGCTCAATTTTTTGCTGTCGCAGACAGAACTTTACAGTCACTTCATGCAGAACAAGCCGGATTCACAACCCTCAGAGGGTTTGACTGTGGGTAATGATAAATCAGATGACCAAAAAATGCAATTGAGTTCTGCAGAAGAGAGGCCTGTAGAGGAAGAAGACCCAATTGAAGCTGAGTTGAAGATGGAGGCTTTGAAAGCTGCTCAGGATGCAGTTTCTAAACAGAAAAAAATAACAAGTGCATTTGATGATGAATTTTTGAAGCTGCGGCAAGCTTCTGAAACTGAGGTGACTCAGGAAGATGCTTCAATTGCAGGATCTACTAACATAGATTTGTTGCATCCGTAATTTTCTTCTTTTTGTCTTCCATTTCCATGTACTTTTTTCTGTGAAAATGTTAAAATTCGCTATACTTTTAGTTTTAAGCCTGTTAAGTATAAAGCCTTTCAGTTTCAACTTATCAAAAAATAAAAACAAAAAAAAACACAAAATATATTAAAGGTTTTGTTACAATGTTTTCAGCTCAACTATGCCTGTAGCATCCTCAGTGCAGACACCAGAGTTGTTTAAAGGTTCCCTCAAAGGATATCAGCTAAAAGGCCTCCAGTGGCTGGTCAATTGTTATGAGCAGGTAGGATTCCAGTCAAAAACTCCTTTTTCTTTTATTTACATTCAATACATTTCTGCTTGTCTATTGAATTTAACAGGTCTTTTGTTGTTTTTCAGGGCTTAAATGGTATCCTTGCTGATGAGATGGGCCTGGGAAAGACTATCCAGGCCATGGCATTTTTAGCACATTTGGCTGAAGTATGTGTTCTTCATGGTAGGAATGTTGTGTGAACTTTTATATTTTTGAACTAATATGGATTTCTTGTTCATACAGGAAAAAAATATATGGGGCCCTTTTCTGGTTGTTGCTCCTGCGTCTGTCTTGAACAACTGGGCTGATGAAATCAGTCGGTTTTGTCCCGACTTGAAAACTCTTCCATATTGGGGTGGGCTTCAAGAACGGATGATACTCAGAAAGAACATGAACCCTAAGCGTCTTTATCGCAGGTAATTGTCTATTCGCTTGGGACATTTCTTCCTTTTTATTATTCCCTGTCTGAGATAGACAAAAGTCACAAAACAGTTAATCTCATGGTCCTTGCACATAGAACAATAGCCTACCTTAAATGTATTGCAAAATTGGAAATGGTTTCATAGGTGTCAGGTGTATGAGTGTGGTTAGAATGGCAAATGCAAATGAAAATTGCTTAAACAGTGGTAAGAGCTTGCATTAATTTTAGTGCCAACTGCCAAAGTTTTGGATTTAAAATATCTTTAGATGGAGTGTAATTATATAGATATACACTACATAAATGTTCACCATATGCTGAAAGGTAAAATATCGTATGAATGTGCATGAAGGCAGAATCATAGGTTAATAATTATATGCATAAGAGACCAACAAACTGATGTAGTTATTAACTATGGTTGGCACAGTTTAGTTGAGTTACAATTATATTTGGAATCATTAAGCCTGGAATATCACTTCTTTTCTCGGACTAGCCATGAGATACTTGGTGTAGCAACTGCATTATACTTCCAGGTGGGCCACCTTCAAATTGGTTGGAGCAACTTATGGTTCCTAAACATAAAATATGAATAGAGAAATGAAAGTGATACCAATAAATGTGCTCCTAAACCTTTCACGCTCGTACATTTCTAGGTTCAGCACTAACCTGCTAGCAGCCTTTAAAAGCGCAGTGTATTACCTTGTGTTTGAAAGAAGTACCTACCAACATGAACAGTGGGGATGCATTTGGCGCGTCAAGTGGGGTATGTTGTGGCAAAGAGGTTAAACACATTACCAATTTACTTATGTAGATTGCAATACCGGAGGGTGATTGCCACTGTGAAATTTGTAGCTGCTATTTTCCCTTCAATATCTGAACAAGGTGGTATTATGATAAAACTCTGAAAAACAATTGCCGAAATTGTTAAATTTTGTTTCTTGAGTGGAACTTTTGATTTTCTATTGAGAATTACAGTGAAAAACAATCTTCTTTTATCCCCAAAAAAAGGTCATATCTCAGCATGATCCTGTAACTTGCCGTTTGAATATGCATCAACGATTTCCCTTTCTCAAACTTACAATATACTGATCAATGTTAATTTTTACTTGTCAGGGAGGCTGGATTTCACATTCTCATTACCAGTTACCAACTTCTAGTGTCTGATGAGAAACACCTCAGTCGTGTAAAATGGCAATACATGGTATTGGATGAAGCCCAGGCAATCAAAAGTGCACACAGGTTTGGACTTCCATCTTTGAATCTGCTGTTTGTCAAGGTTTCATGGATTTGTATGGAAAAGGCAATAATAACTATTTAATTGCTGATGTTTTCTGTTGGAGTTACTTGGGGAAGTTAGCCAGCTGGTATATATATACCTACTGAGCTACTAATATTAAGATTGTATTTTTCAGGAAATATAACTTCTAACATCATAATTTGATGCTAAATGAAATTTTGCCATAAATTTCCTGCTTGTTCAGATCTCTAAATGCTTTCATCTTGTAAGATAGAAAGAACCAACCTTCTCTACTATAGAAAAAAGTCAATGTGGATGTGTGTATACTTTTAGTCTCCTTAGGCTATGTTTGTTTTAAAAAAACATACTTGGGATTGGATTATTTGTTTTAATTTAACACTATTTCGGAATGTTTTATTACATGATGGGGGATTAATAGTCCTTTAAATAGTCTTAGGGACTATTTTTTGTCATTCTTAAGGCTATTTATGAGGGATTATATAATTCCATGATAAATGTGGGATGAAAAACTCTATGCGGACATGATAATTGGACACGAGTGCTTTACAATTTCACCTATTTGTATTTTAATAAAATACAAATACAAATAGGTGAAATTGTAAAGAACTCATGTCCAATTTTTATGTCTTCATAAAAGAGCTCATGTGGGATTAATAGTCTCCCCATTTTAAGTTATCAAATGCCTTTATGGGACTAATAGTCCCACATCAAAGGACTAGTAATCCCTCCTCAAAGGTTTAAATAGCCCGAAGTAGTGTTAAATTAAGACAAATAGTCCAATCTTAAGCATACTTTTTGCAAACAAACATGGTCTAAGTTCCTTTAATATTTTATTTGACCTTTTTTGTGTAGCTTATTGAATTAATGACTCTATCATTGTATATTGGTGTTTATGCATGATATAGTAACCAATCATTGGAACTTCCGATCCGTGTTGTATCAGCTAAAGGTTTACACTATTGACTAGTGTAAGCATGTAAATTTGTTGCATGTTCTAATTCTCAGTATCCTGTTGTATTTTTGTTTGACAGTATACGATGGAAGACACTACTCAGTTTTAACTGTCGAAATCGCTTGCTTTTGACTGGTACACCAATTCAGAATAACATGGCTGAGTTATGGGCCCTTTTACATTTTATTATGCCAACCCTATTTGACAGCCATGAACAATTCAATGAATGGTTTTCGAAAGGGTATTTTTCCTTCCTCAATTTTTATTTACAAGTTACTTTTTGTGCCTATAACATGAGAATTCTTATCATGTTTGCTGTATGCCATCAGAATCGAGAATCACGCAGAACATGGTGGGACTTTGAATGAGCATCAACTTAACCGATTGGTAAATGAACTTTAGTTTCTAACATGACATTTTGAAGTAGCTGGATAAATTGTTGGCTATAATATATACTGCACATCCAAAATCACTTTTACATCTTGTTAACCTTTTCTACAGCTACGGATACATACTAAATTGTCCCCCAATTACTGATCAATCAAAAACAGCATAATTCATCTTTTAGCATCTCAGGTGGCCATTAATTTTCATTTTGTCCTCAAGTCTGTGTGCTTTTTAAAAAATAAAATTGCACTTGAAATATATTGAGTCTTGCCTTTGCTGAGACTTTTAATTTCAAGAATCTTTCTATAAGTAATCAAATCATGAAAATGGGGGCGATTCCCATCTACACACTGTGTATACAAAAAAGGCTAAAAACAAAATCTCCTTTCAAAACCATCACCACGACGCTATACAAAAGACAGAGTTCCCAAAAAATAATCACAAACAACTCCCCGTGAAGACTTTCTCTAGAAACTCCATGAATTGAACTATGAATCCCGATGAACTTCGTTTTGCTAAAAAAGAAAAAGAAAGAGGAGCAAACTCAAAAATAGGAACCAATATGAACGAGACCTCTTGTGCAAAATATCTACTACCCTTTCCTTCCAAATGATCCACCAAACGTAATGAACCAAGTCTTTCTCAGCCTCCTATCCACCTTCACCCCCTCCTAAGCCTTCAACAAACCCACCACCACAATTGATCTTGGCATCAGCCACTTTTTTCCCTTAAGAGAGAAGACAATACTACAAATGTCCCTAACAAAATCACATTGACTGAAGTAACAAATGGACGGTTGATTCCCAAGCATGACAATATATAGCACAGAATGGTTCACAATGGCTTGACCCATTCTCCATAAATTGTCTCAAGTCAAAATAGCTCCCAGCGTGACTGTCCAAGAAAAGAAAGCCACCTTCCTCTAGACCCCAGTGCACCAAATAATCTGCCAAGGAAAGTAGGAAACCACTGCTCATTTCGCCCCATCAAACAGTGATGATATGAACTTACAGAAAATGCCACATTTCATGTCCTTCCACTGCACAGAATCCAAAATAGTCAACAGAGAACTTCAAGATCTTAATCCTGAAAAGCTGTTTGCTTTTGTGTTGGTTGGGCATCATGAAGTTTGGGAGCAACATTATGCCATGACCCAAGAGATAATATGAACACCATCCAAGCAAACGTGTATTATTCTGTTTTATTATGTGCCTCTTGTGTTGCTGACGTAGTCATATTCTTACATTTGTCAGATTGGTTTTATAAGAAAATGCAGTCATCGTTTTTATCCATACGTTGGTTCCCATGTTCCTAATTCTTTCTGTTTTCTTTTTTTGCTCCCTTCAACAGCATGCCATTCTGAAGCCATTCATGCTTCGGCGGGTTAAGAAGGACGTAATTACTGAATTAACTGGGAAAACTGAAATTACAGTGCACTGCAAGCTGAGTTCTCGACAGCAAGCTTTTTATCAAGCAATAAAGAACAAAATTTCTCTTGCGGAGTTATTTGACAGCAATCGTGGGCATCTTAATGAGAAAAGAATTTTGAACTTGATGAATATTGTCATCCAGCTGAGAAAGGTGTTTATTAATTAATACGGTCATTTCTATAATATATTTCTTGATTTTGATTTCGAAGAATATTCTCATTGAGTTGAGAAAGGTATTCCCCCCTGTTGATGTGGCTTTTGCATCGGTATATATCTAGTTATGTAATAAGTTTGAGAGTTCTTCATCTTTTGTAAATCTTGATGTGTATTTGGATATTTAGATATAGTAATTTGTTTCCAGCAAGTGATTTTCTCCTATGTAATTATAGGTCTGCAACCATCCCGAGTTATTTGAAAGAAATGAGGGAAGTACATACCTCTATTTTGGAGAAATTTCAAATTCGCTGCTTCCAGCTCCCTTTGGAGAGTTGGAAGATGTATACTACTCTGGCAGTCGGAGTCCTATTACATACTGGGTAATCTGTAAAAGTACCTTTTATTTATTTTAATTCTGTTTAATTTACTGCCAATCCATGACTCTCGGTGTATGTGTTTGTGTGAGACAACTGTGGGTTCTTTATGTGCTACACTTTTGACACATTTCATTTGCACACTAATTTACACCCATCATTGGGAAGATACATTTCAATGCCAAAAGAGCGAAGATGGTTTGTAAATTTGGATGGTCATCTGTGTTATAGTTAGTGAGTGAATTATCATGGACACAGGTAAGTCTATTTCCCCTCCCCCCAACCTAAATACTCATAGCAGAAAATTTCTCAGATGCACGCAGAAAGTAGTAAGGGCAATACTACTCACCTACAGCCAGGGAATCCACTTAAATTAGGGAGCTCAAGAATTATCCTGCTTTGTTACTTTTTACTACCTCTTTCTAGACATGAAAATCCCTCTGTAAATTGAAAAGGCATAACCCATAAAATTATGTCCAAGTGTGTTATGCGAAATTTAGTATTTGAATAGAAAGTAGACAACAAAAATAGGACTCGCACTTCCATACGAAGGGAAACTATAGGAGTAAAAGCGTTGGCAAGACCTCAGGTTTAAGCATTTTTTTTGTCAAGTGAATCAACTTCATTGCATTGTGTATGGTTTTCTTTTTACACTTTGTGTTGCATTAGAATCAGGTTATATTTTATCACATCATCCTTTATTTCATTACTAATAATCTCTTTTATTCCTTCCAGATACCAAAAATTGTCTACCGTGAACTTATCCAAAATTCTGGTATGATTTTCTCGGCGGTGAGGCATGGTGTCAGCAGAGAATTGTTCGAGAAACGTTTTAACATTTTTTCCCCTGAAAATGTCTTTCGATCCATATTCGCACAAGTAAATAGTTCAGACGTGTCCTGTATTGAGAGTGAAACATTTGGTTTTTCTCATCTGGTTGATTTGTCTCCAGCAGAGGTTGCATTTTTGGCAACTGGATCTTATATGGAGAGATTATTGTTTACTATTATGAGATGGGATCGGAACTATCTGGATGGAATGTTAGATATGCTTATGGAAGCTGAAAGCGATGCTTCCATTTGTAGGCAACTTGGGGAGGATAAAGTAAGGGCAGTCACGCGAATGTTACTTCTCCCATCAAAGTCGGAGAAAGCATTTCTGAGAAGGAGATTTGCAACTGGTCCCTCGGATGAGGCTTTAGTATTGTCGCATCAAGATAGGCTTTTATCTAACATCAGACTACTACATTCAGCATATTCTTTCATTCCAACAACCAGAGCACCTCCTGCAAGTGTTTTACTTAGTTACTCGTTTTTGTTTCTTCTTAAATTGGAGGAAAGATAAACTAATATTGACTGCTTTCTCTGCATTGTTTTTATTCTTCTTGGTAGATAAACGGCCACTGCTCAGATAGAAATTTTGCTTATGAAGTTCTTGAAGAATTACATCACCCCTGGCTTAAGAGGTTGTTAATTGGGTTTGCGCGCACTTCTGAATATAATGGCCCTAGGAAACCAACTGCTGCTTCTCACTGTTTGGTACAAGAAATAGATTCTGAACTACCTGTTTCACAACCTGCTCTTCAACTCACATATGAAATTTTTGGGTCATGTCCACCCATGCAAAGTTTTGATCCTGCAAAGATGCTCACAGTATGACAATCTCTTCCCTTATCTCTTATATTTCAATTGATTTACAAATAATGTGCATCTTTGAGACAATTGCTTAAGTTATGGATTATAATGTGTTCTTTCAGGACTCAGGAAAGCTTCAAACTCTGGACATACTATTGAAACGCTTGCGTGCAGGAAATCATCGTGTACTTCTGTTTGCACAAATGACAAAGATGTTGAATATTCTCGAGGTACTTCAAACTTCCATTTTATTTTTTTTAAACAACCCAAGGTCTGCATAGTGTGAAGCATATCTTGCACTAGATTTAAACTGCATTTCAGCAGCTGGGTGTGAGTTTGAGTTTGATATATTGTTATTTGCCATAAAGTCTTACAACAATATTAAGTTGTTAGTTTACTAGTGATGACATGATAATGAATGCCAAACCCAATGACCTTATGTCATGTTATAGTATTATGTTACTATCAATGAAAAGTTCTCTTTTTGTGGAACGTAGGGATTATTATTATTATTGATGTTGATGTTGTTGTCGTCGTCTTGCTAAAATAAATAAGTACATTATTAATAGTCAGCTACTGAGTTATTGAAGCTATTGTAGCATAAAAAGAAAGAATCTATGCGACATAAAAATGTGGGCTTACAAAGTTGAGAGACCACTAAAACTTATTCAAGTACAATGGAGAAAATAAGTTTATATTTTAACCTACTGCTAGTTGGGTTCCAAGGTAATCAGCCTAGTCTGCAAGCTTCTCAAAGCCATAGTTGTCACTGTGCCACGGCGAGACGCGATGATAGTTGACCGTTAGGATGCCTAGGCGATACTTAGCAATGTATAATTTATAGAAATTTGTAGACTCGCCGTGGCGCCGTGACAACTATGTAATGATACTAAGTATAATTTCGTAGTTTTAAAAATTCACAATGTAGTTTTAAACTTAAAATGTAGTTTATCTTTTTTTATTTTTTAAAATTTTGGTCAAATTTATATAGAAGGAAATGATATTAAATAAATAAATAAATTGGATTGAATTGTTACCAAAATAGAATTGGATGGAATTGATAAACATAAAAAATTGGATTAAATTATTGAAATTCTAAGTTTTATTATTTTTTATGCCTAATTAATATATGTTGATTAATTAAAATGATCAATCTCATATTACTGCATTATAAGGCTCTTATCTTTTGCATTGCAAAAAATCTAAAATAATATTTAATATAAAATAATATTTATAAATAAAGCTAATATGTTTTGTGTTAAATGTGTTTAATTTATATTTTCTTCAAAGATATCATTGCCTCTTTTCAAATAGTATTCTGACTTCTAAGGCTCTTTTATTTTGCATTGCCTATATTTTTGTTGCCCATCTTCAATTTTCAAATAGTACGTCATATCACTTGTGGTAAATTTTGTTCCAATTTGTAAAGAAGGTAATGATATTAAAAAATAAAAAAATTGGATTGAATTGTTACCAAATAAAATTATATCGGATGCAACTCATAAACATAAAAAATTGGATTGAATTATTGAAATTCTAAATTTTATTATTTTTTATGCATAGTTAATATATGTTGATTAATTAAAAGGATCAAAAATGATATTACTGCATTCTAAGATCTTTTGCATTGCAAAAATTCTAAAATAATATTTAATAGCAACCTTGTTTATGAATAAAGTTAATATGTTTTGTGGTAATTTCGTTTAATTTATATTTTCTTCAAAGTTATTATTTTATGATAACAACTATATGTAGAAAACTAAAACTGCTTCGATGAAATTACAACAATGATATTTTCTTTTCCATTGTTTATGAATAAAGCTAATATGTTAATGCTATGTTAGCAATACTTAGCATATGATCTTTGTCATTTTCTTTAAGCCCCCAATTTTGAAGATTACACAAATAGAAATAATTTCATAATTAATAATATCAAATGTCTCATTCAATAAATTTCACACTAATTTTTAAGAAATTACATTAATCACTAGTCTTTTACGAAGGTGAAAATAACAGTAAAAAATTAAGGTCTTTTGTTATTTTCTTTCTTTTTTTGCTAAATTAAAATTGTATAAATAAAAAAAATATATTACAATGGCACAGGGGCATACCCAGATCAATATGAAGAAACTAACAGCCAAATATGGCACAATAAAAAAAAAATACCATAGTAAAGAATATTAAAATAAGGCACAAATAGATGGGGATCAAAAGAGAAAATGTGACATGGTCACACTCAAGTCAGTAGCCCACATCGAAACTGTAAAAACTACAGGCCCGAGAAAGGCAAACACAGCGCACAGGAAACGAGAATTGAGTATTAAAAAAATCAAATTTAATCACATATATGAATTAATATGGTATTGACTGACTCTAAAATAAAAATACGAATATAATTTATACCAAACTAAACCCCCTTCTCAATCTCATCCCAATTCAAGTACCAACTGAGCAGCAGAAGAACTCGCAATGGGTCGCAACAAAAGCAGCAGAACTCGCCTGCTATGGAGTCGCGGTCGATCGAGCTATGATGTCCCCTACTATGGAGTCATCGAAAGAACTCGTGATGGATCGCAGCAGCAACAAAAGGTTGAAGAAGTCGCAGACTCAATGGTTTGCAGTTCACGGGTTAGGTAAGGTTTTTGAAGGTTTTCTTCAAGGCATGACATCTTCTGCATCGCCGGGACGTCTAGGCGAGCTGTGATAACTATGTATTGAACAATAAAATTTTATATATATTAAAACTCAAAACATAATAGCTAAAACTATAAAATATATTTAAAAACACAATTATATGAATAATTCACAATCAAAATTCAAAAATAAAACACTTAACATTAAATACTAGTAGAACAAACCAACAAACATTACGTGGAAAATAAATAATCAACCAATTCAACACCCATCACACATTATAAGTTTAATAAATAATAAAATTGCAATACATAACAAGTTTATGGGTTATGATAATGAGTCATAAGTAAAAATGACTTAATCACTTAACTTGGGTCAACTACTAAGGCGCAAGCCTTGACAGCTCGGCGTCCAAGGCACCTTGCCCTTCTCTAACGCCAGGACGCCTAGTCGTCGCTTAGATGACGTCATGACAACTATGCTCAAAGCTGGCCCAGATGTACATCGAATATGAATCCACTTGGGGGGTTTTCTTGTTTGTAATGTTCATAGCTAAGGCCAGTGATTTTGGTGGGTTTGGTATCCTGTGTAAAATGGAATTATAAATCAAGTCTTTTTAAATTAATAGTTCTTAAAGGTAATATGTCACCTCTAGCCAAGTTTGAACAATCTTGGTTTGTCTACTTGTTAAGCTAAACAAGCCCCTATCTGGCCCTGCCTAATTTACAAATGTTTAGCTCAATCTTGTAATAAGCTGAGTTTATTACAAAATTGGTGTGTTGGACACCTATTTTTAGAACATTTGGTTATTTTCACCAAATTGCTGTGTCGGACACCCATATCCGTACCCGTGTCGACGGTGTCGTGTACACGGGTACTTCTGGATTCACGACACGATTACTTCTTGATTTTAGAAGAGTCCATGTAACATAGATTAACAATTTTCTTCTATAGCATCATGGCATTTCTTGTATCTTTTTAATCAGCCAGTTCTCTTTTCAATTGTCTGCAGGACTATATGAACTATAGGAAATATAAATATCTAAGGCTTGATGGATCCTCCACGATAGTGGATCGTCGTGACATGGTCAGGGATTTCCAGCATCGGTAAGAAATTTATTGACTTGTATAGTTTTCTTTCCAGAGCTTCGATTTTGATTTGCAGTTTCTATCTGTTCTTACTCTTTGTAGGAGTGACATCTTTGTCTTTTTGCTGAGCACAAGAGCTGGTGGGCTGGGTATCAACCTGACAGCTGCTGACACTGTCATTTTCTATGAAAGTGACTGGAATCCAACCCTTGATTTACAAGCAATGGATAGAGCTCATCGGCTGGGTCAGACTAAGGATGTTAGTTTCTCCTGAATGTTTACGTGTACTTATTATATGTCAGCTATATGCATGTTTTCAATCTATTCCTATTGTGTGCATAAATTATTAGAGGGAGGTCACTTGATCAAATCTTGCCAACTCCAAGTGGTACCCACTCAAGCTTATACTTGGATTTGCCAAGTGCATTGTTCTTGTGGGGTGGGGCCATGGGGACATGTACCTGTGGGAAGAGGCTAATGCCATAAGAAGTTAGGACACCTGTGATTTCAAAAACTTTAAAGAAAGAGTAGAAACCCCTTGTCTCTAATGCAACTAATGTAAGATGCTGTCTAAGTCATTCTTTTGCCTTCTCAACGTTATACCCCTCCTTCTCTTCCCTCCCTTGTTCACGAAGACTACATCTGCTATAGAACAACTAATATGTATTATTTGCAAGTCTTTGTTCTACTTATTCAAATGATTAAATCACATGGAGGTAGCAATCGGTTCTTTTGCGTGTTAAATGCATGGGGGAAGTTGGAATAAGGAAAGGTTAATATTTATATTCATTTGTGATTAATTTCAGTAGCTTTTTAGTTATTTGGAAATAGCTTTAAGGTCGTCAGTGATGCGTCATACACCTAAATCTGATCTGACTGTATGCATATGGCATTTAATGGTTCTATACTATTCTTATCTTTGATATTTATGTTGCGTTGGTTTGAATTGAGAATTTTCACAATTCTTATCTAGAGGTGTGTTTTTAATGTAGGTTACTGTCTATCGATTGATTTGCAAAGAAACAGTTGAAGAGAAGATTTTACAGAGAGCTAGTCAAAAAAGCACTGTGCAGCAACTTGTTATGACAGGTGGACATGTACAGGGTGACCTTTTGGCTCCAGAGGATGTTGTTTCTTTACTAATTGATGATGCACAGTTGGAGCAGAAACTGAAAGAAATTCCATTACAGGTAGGTCTAATTCTGGGTTTGTGTTCTTCTTCGAAGACCTTGTTCCAATGGGGCAAGGCAATTTGGAACTTGAAATTTTCAGAATTGTTGACTATATTTTTAATGAATTCACACTTTATCAGGCTAGAGATAGACAAAAGAAAAAAGGTGGAACAAAGGGTATACGGATAGATGCGGAGGGTGATGCATCTTTGGAAGATCTTACGAACCCTGAAACTCAGATTAATGGATCTCTTCCCTCTCCGGTTCCTGAGAAGGCGAAGGCCAATAGTACAAAGGTGCCAAATTTACATTCAACTTTTGTGGAATCAGAATATTTAATTTTTATTCTTTTTTATTTGGAATTATAATGTTTATTTTCTACCTCTTACATCATTAAATAACAAGGGTAAAGATCAATGGTAGTGTAGCTACTAGCTAGCAAAAAGAAAATAGTGGCGCTAGTTTGCTCAAAAGACTGTTAGTTGTGTTGTAAAGATTAATATTCGTTATAATCGTGGTCCAAAGATATCTGCTTTCATCGCATAAAACTCTTTGTTTAAAGACTAGAAGAATTTTCACACTTGCCAATCAACTGCTGTTGATAGAAGATGTAACTGTGGATAATAGAAAGACGCATTAGATAGCTCTAGAGTAACAGTGTTTTGATACTTCAAGCTCTTGTTTCAGTCTAAAAAGAATTGAATTTTGAAACCTAACCCAGTTAAGAGTAACAGTGTTTGATTCTAGTTGTTATATTCAGATAGTTAAATAGTAAGTAGTTCCATGCTGCCATTTAAAACCTCTCTCTCAAACTGTTAAGTTGTCAATGTGCAGAGAAAAGCAACCACTGACAAGCAACCTCCAAAACAAAGACTTCAAAAAGGTAGCATGAAAAGCAACGAGTCTTCATCCCTAAATTTGATGCCAGTGGATTATGAGTGGGATGATCCCCTACAAGACTCAGACTCACAACGGCATAAACCCAAGAGACTAAAGAGACCAACGAAGAGTGTTAACGAGAATTTAGAACCAGCATTTACTGCCACCCCAGCTCTGGTTGATGATCGCACTCACAACCAGTCTTTATCTGATCAAAGTTTGCCAGTATTAGAACTACTGTAGAGGAAAATATCGTAAAGAATATCTTTTTTTGGTCTCAAGTCCTCTGCGAGTGATTTTGCAGGCATAAATTCTATAATATTATTTGTTGAAGCCTGGAGGCCTTTTCTGTGGGGATTACTTCTTGTGGCCCATTTAATTGGAGACTGCAGAACCTAGAATCTCGTTTTGGATGGAACTCCAGTAGCAGAATGAAGAGCAAGCAGACCGTGTATGATAGTTTTGTACAGATTATATGTTAGGAGGTTATCACCAGAGCGACTGGTTTACTACAATAGAGAATGGTAGCTATGTATATAGGGTTTTCTTCTCTTTTTGTCTCTCTTAGTTGGGGATTATACATTGGATAAAAGATCTTGTAAACAGCCTCAAGCCGGAAATTGTCAGTTTGTGAATTTGATTGAAAGAGCATTGGGAACAAAAATGAGACCATCATTTTAAAGCACGCATCTCCCTATTTTATTTTCTGAAATAATCACTTCATGCCTTGAATTGATGAGGATGTACCATTTCTCAACCAGCTCTGGGTATCTCCAACAGAAGTGGAAACACTTGACGTATAACATTTTCTAATTTTTCCTCTAATTATATGCATTTTATTCTGGTTATTGTAATGTCTAAGATATTTTTAAAAAATACAACTTTGACCTCAATTTAAATCATTTTAATTATAACAAAGCTTTATAAAAAACAACTCTTGTTTTGAAATCTTTTCGAAAACTTTCTGATTATATATAACTTGATAATTTTGAATTTGTAACCAAAAAAATATTAAATTTTAAATTTAATTGAAGAAAAGAAGAAATCGTGGTGGGAGAGAATGAATGTCACTCCATATAAAAGTAAAAGTTATTAGTCAGAAATAATTGTGGATACTAAACATCCAGCAACAACTTTTTTTAATAGTTTTTAGGAAATTTATTAGCCTCGTTGATCATTTCATATATGTGTGTGTGTGTGCGCCCCCACGTGAGTAATCCACAGATGTAATTGTTCTCAGGTTAGTCACAAGGGAATGGAACATCCAAGATGATTCGCCATCCTTTTTCCAAAAGAGTTGGTCCATTAGGGGATTTTCCTTCAGGCTCAACATGGAACGCTTTCCAAAGAGGCTGCCAATATTTTCTCATTGCAATCTCTTTTGCTGCATGCCTGCATCAGTCCTTGTGATAATATTGTAGGAAAGAACATGAGAGCTAGAAGGCAGTACATAGAATTTAGGGTGGCAAAGAACATCTCCTTAATACACCAAGACGGTCAATTTTTAACACACAGAATATCAACGTCACATGGTAAGCCTAGATTGTTTCAAATTTAATAACTATCAATCGCTATTATTAACCATCCGACAATGGCATCAAGATTCAATCCTTAACTTGCATGCACAAGTGTCAAGATGTGTAGATATCTCCATTTTTTTGGTTCCAAGGAACTCCAATCCATTGCTAGAGAAGCATACTCCTGAAGAGGATGGATACAAGGAGCTTCTATTTGAAATTTAGATTATACTCCGGCTTTTGAAAACTCCCAACCAGGAAAAAAAATGGGGTGAACCTGTAAAAAACAATTATCATAATACCAAGCATTTGTCTTATTTTCTTCATTACTCCCGGTCTTGAGCAGCACCATATATTACTGAGTTCAAATATTCTTGCCGCATCTTGCCAGTGAAACAACAAAGTATCTAACAAGACCAGCTATCTCAATATAGTTGCAACAAAAGGTTCAAAAATTACACGATTCATAAGTTACAGATTAACAGCTTGAGCATGGTGACAGACATGATCATCAATGAAGGTGGCAATAAAATAATAGGAGTGATCATAACCAGGCTACAACTGCAACAGAAGAGGAACTTTGGCCTAGCTTCCTGCATGCCTCCTCAAAGTTGTTTGCCAACAGCTGATCATGCAAAAATTTGTCATCCAGTCCCTGCACAAGCACAAGGATTTTCTTATTATAAGACCGACAGTACATGTCCAAAATAATTTATTCTTATAAAGAAACTAGAATCTTAAACACTCTTTGAAGTCTTCTAGATTTTTTCTTAAGTCTGTTTGAAGTAATTATTAACTATTTCTTCAATATGATAACCCCTACTCAAATATGGAAAGAGAAAGGAAACCAGTTTTTGCAAACCCATATGATGACAGCTTCTTCTCCATACCATATATTGCCATGTTATCATCCTCTATTTATAAAAATAAAATAGGAATAATGTTCATTTTAAATTTCTAATGCCAAAACAATATTTTCCCTTTTCTCTAAAAAACGTGGAAATCTGCTTCATAGGAGGGGGAGTACGTTGGCAAGGGTTCTTTTATTATCATTCTAATTCAGCGACTTTTAGGGACAGATAACCTTTTCCAGTAATACCACAAAATACAAATTCATGTGTATCCTAGAAACACAGTAATTATTGCCTAATATTTTACTATCATCAAAACTTCAAACTTGGACTTTATTTCAGAACATATTACCGAGAAAGAAAATTGTGTTCCAAAGATTAAAGTAGCAATTCCAACCATGTATGAAAAGACTCTAGGGCCTCACCTGATGAATTAGAATGGTAGAAGAAGCATCCTTGAACTTAGAAATCAGACAAGTATCATCATAATCCTACATGAACACAGTTTCACATATAACACACCAAACTTGGGAACAGAAATTTCATATTAAATGGCACATAAGAACCAAAGCCCATACCTCCCAATCAGTTTTATTTTCACCCAAATAATTTGTGAAAGCTTTCTTGCCCCATGGACAGTTAATAGGATTGACTATAGGTGCAAATGCCGACACTAACTGAAAATTCATAGAAACAAAGAGTAAATAACAAAGATTAGTATCAGGTCGCTTTGTATATAAAGATAAAGAATTCAAATAATAAAATAGAATGCAGCAAGATATGCCATTGCATAGAGGACAACGAATTTATATTAGACAAGATCAAAATCGTATCGTAACACTCCAATATATAATGTTGCAGCACTGGAGAATTTTGTTGAAGGACCTCAAATCTATCTGTCTGTCTGTATCTATATCTATCTATCTATATATATATATAACATCATCAAATTAATAATTATCCAAATATAGACTACAAGTGAATATATGTGTTTATATACACAGATTAAATGTTCAAATACCTTATACTTGTCCAGGTATTTTAGGTAGGGTTAAATCTATTTTTGCCTATTGAACTGAATGTTGATTTACATTTACATCACTGAACTACTTTTTTTTTCCATTCAACTCATTGAACTACTTTTTTTTAACAAAACATTACAAATTCCATCCAAAGCAGTTGACTTTTAACAATAAACAATTTTAAAAAATAATTTTATTTTGTTATCCATGTGGGCCTCACAGATTCGTCCATGTGGGTGTCAAGGTGGAATTACAACCTATAAGATAAATAAAAACATATTACAAATAAAAATATGCTAACAAGGCAAAAATATTTAATTTTTTAGTACATTACAAAGTTAAAAAAAAAGTTTACAAAAGTTAAGAAATTAAAACATATTAAACGAATTGAAAGATTAAAGAAAATCAAGCCACTAAAACAAACCCCCATCTCCATCTCTGCAACTAACTTGTATTTCAAATCTTGCAAATCAGCATCTAGATCTATTCATCATTATCCTTCATCAGCAACCCACATTCTCACCACCATCCCATCTCTATTACATCATCAAATATGTCATCTAATTTTCTTAATTTCAGAGGCACAAAATTACGATCCAACAGGAGCCAAGGTTATCGACAACAATGGCGGGCTTGGAATATGGCTAAGGTTGGGTGTGTATGTTTAAATTAGGTCTCAAACCAGTAACAAAAAAAAACTTTAGAGCTAGGGAGATTCAAACAAGATTCCAATCGGAAATTAGACTAAGAAAGCAATTGCCATAAAATCTCGTGATTTTACTTGATTAACATTCTTTCTCAAGTATAGACAGTACAGATTTTATACATAATATATCAAGTAACAATATAAAACATTATCACTATTGAATAATTTGATAAATAATACTGTACTGACAATATAGTGCATATGATACAGTTATCTTTGTACACTACAGAGTATAGAGTGAAGTCGCCCACATACACCAAAATCCCAGCTGTCTGCCTCCCCTTCCACATTTAGGCCTCCTATAAAAAGCAGGCAATAGATTTTCAGTACATCAGCTTCTGGAAAAAAAACAGAAGGTCTAGAGAATACACTTAAACTATATAGAACAGATTAATAATCATGAGGTAGAATACAATAGGTAACCAGTAATGCACCTACATTTAAAAAAAAAAATTAATTTTTTATTTTAAGGTTTTGAATTCATAGTAAGATCACTTTAACAGGAAAAAACACCATATCACGTTGCAGAAGATTCACACCCAATGTACAGTGAACCCATGATAGTTTACACAAACAAATATAAACCAGGAATTACATTTGATGTAATAGACAGGTAAAGAGGTTTGCAAATTCGAAAGGGTCCGCTGGTTACAAACTTTCAAGGAGTTTGAGAAAGGGTGTAACTCTAAGTATTGTATTTAATTTAATAAAAAATTATATACTCAAAGTGATACACGATTACAATACTACAAACTTCATCATCATGTTTTAAATGGAATATATATTGCTTAAAGTAATACACAAATATAAAACAATACTTTCATTATAAAGTTTTTGTCCAGATATTTGTAGATAAGAAGCTGTTTGTTGGCACAATTAATGCCCAACTCTAGTGAGGAAAAACAAAACCAGGAGGGAACATGTTTGAACAGCAAGCTGTCAAAAAATGTATTAGATGTGTAGAATGATCGAACATGCTTTAGAAATGGTGTGTCTTGACCCAACTCAGCATTACTAACAACCTAACAAATTGAAAACCTAAAAAAATTACGAAAGTATTAAGCTTTTAATGATTTGGGGAACATATATTGATTAATTAGCAATTACAAATGAATTTTAAGAAAATCTGGCTTACTCGTAGATGTATCTGGTGCAACCAAGGCAATACCCTCACTCGATGCAGCACGTTGAGCACCAGATTTAGATGTAAGACCAGAAAACCAGTAAAGTACCTTGTTGTATTGAAAATAAATACAATATGATTAGTTACATGATAACTATCTTTAGTTCTACTCCAGTAAACAATGATGAAGGCCGAATGTGATCTTGCCAAAATTATACAAAACATCAACAACAAATTGCTAGGATGAGAGAATTATGGCCCCTTGTGGATGTTGACTTTTAGACATATTGCTGTTACGTTAAAAACAGCAGCCAAACAAAATGTGAGAAATCAATTTTTCAATAAACAGATAAAGAAAATGTTTAAATAACACGACAATATCTAAAAACAAGAAACAAAAAAGAAAAAGAAAAAAAGAGTACCCAATGATGCCTATATAATTTGTGAAAGAGTATAAAGCAATTGGTCTACACTTCCTATATATATAATTTATGAAAGACTATAAAACAGTTGGTCTCCCCTGATTATGATCATGTGTAGCAGACTATATGAAATGCCAAGAAAGTAAGGTTAGGCCTGAAAACTGTGCGGCAACAACTCATATGTTTGAGAATAATTATTAAGGAAGCATACATTTTAATATTTGCACAAAGACATGATTATTCGTGAAAGAATCAATGATATTCATATATGTACATCTGTATAATATATGTGTGTGCAAGTATGAATTTTTTTACGCACAATAGCAGTAAAAACATTTTTCCATTACTAGAACAGTAAAAAGCATACAGATATACACGTATACAGAACCAAATTAACAAGGGTTTGAAACCCAAGTGGACGAAACAGCAGATTATAACCCAAATTGATTACTTCTGAGGAGTGATGAAAAATGGGTGAGACAGAGACTCGGAAAAGATGAGGGGGGTACTTTACTTATAGGGAATTTGTGGGAATCGGGAGAAGAAGCTGTAGGAGGAGGAGGAGGAAAGTAAATGTGGATAGTCATGGAACAACCCAGTGTTGGGCTGTAGTGCTTGTATCTTTTATTGTAACCCTCAAACATCTTTTAGCTGCTTATTTATGTTGGCTTCGTCTCCATCGCTTACTATTTCTCTCTCGTAACGATCCTTCTTCAGTGATCAGTCTACACTGTATTCAGGACTTAAATAATTTCAATCATAAAAACAACCAAGCAAAAAAATCAATCACAGTGTTGTAGTGCGACCCATCAATCTTCAAGTGGATTAAAAATGGAATTTTTAAGGTGCGGGACGTTGGGGGTCATATGGTTCCCCTACTTTTGGCCTGGCCAGGACACGGTAACAAAGTTTTGTTGATTTGTTTCTTCACCCGGTGCGAACTGAATTTTATGATAAATTTATTTTTATTTAATAAAATATTAATATACAGATTGAGAATTTTTTTATTTTTTTATGTATTTATATTTTATTAGTCTAAAAATAAATTTAACATGAAATTTTTATCAATACTGTATAAAGAAATAAATATAGAATTTTCTTAATATGTGCCCTAATTGCATATGTTAAGCGCAGAAAATAAGAGATGAGACCCACTAAATATTATTTGTTTATATATTTACACTGAATTTAATATATAAAAAAATAATATATTAATGGACCCCATGTATTGAATTCAGTGCAAATATATAAATAAATACTCCCTCCTTTCCATTATATAGGTCGTTTTAGAAGTTTTTTTTCTTTTTAAAATATAAGTCGTTTTACATATATCTAGGAGAACAAATTTAATCATTTTCTATTATATCCTTAAAGATGAAATAATTAAGAGAGAGAGAAGGAAGAGTAATTAATGAGTGTATGGGTAGTAATGAAATTTCAAACCAACATTAATTGCCTAACTTTAGTATTAATGACATTTCTTAATATGTGTAATCATATCTTAAACGACTTATATAATGGAAAGGAGGGAGTAATATTTATTGGATCTCATCTCTTGTTTTTTCGTGCTTAGCATATACCCTAAGGGCACATGTTAAGAGAACCCATAAATATAAACACATCACAATCAAACATTACATCAAATATTATATTTATATAATAATCAAACACTGTATTCATTTACAATATTAAAAAGTAGAGTATAACATTAAAATTCGTGTCATACTTTTTAATATTATAAATGAATATAGTGTTTGGTTTAGAGTTGACAAACAGGTTGAGCCATCGACGACGGGCTGGGCCAAAATAGTCCAGCTTTTTGTGGGTTGAAAAAATGAAGCCCATGGCCCGCGAGTTATTTTAATATTTTATAATTTTGTTATAATTTATATATATATATATATATTTTTACAAGTATAACACATAATTTAAAATAAACATTAACTTTAATTATTTACAATTATGACACATAATTTCTACATAATTATATAATATTATTAGTAAATAAAATAATTAATAATTTTATAGACATTTTGTACTCATATATATTAAAATGTAACTAATTTTGTGATTAATTAATTGATAAATGTATATAATATCAATATTAAAGATAATAAAGTAAAAGAAAGATTAAATGTAATATATATATTATATTCATAATATTTTTTTATATTATTATTCAAGATTACATGTTATAATTTATTCTTATATTCTTCATAATTCTCTACTCGATTTATTTTTTAAGTTAATTTTTTTTTTGTCAACAATGTCAAACAATAATAAAAAAGCAAAAAAAAATAAAATTAGCTCGCAGATTAGGCCAAAATGGCCCAACTTTTATTGGACTAAATTTTGAAAGCCCAAATCTCAATTTTTTACGAGCAGGACGAGTCGGGCCAACTTGCAAACCCGAATTAATTTTGTCAAGTCTAATTTAATTGTCGTGTATAGACTTGTCACTGCATAAAAAGGAAAATATAATTTAAGGCAACTTGAAGGTTGCTTAGTTAAATTTGATTAAGGTTCTTTAGTTAAGTTTGACTAAGACCGGTCAATAAAATAACATAATTTTGTATAAACTTATAAAGAAATTTATTTATAAAATTCAAAATTAAAAATTTAACCCTAAAAATATTACTAAAATAACCTTATTCAAACTTTATTAAGATATTATCATAAATAACATTTTCTCGATATAAAAATAAATGATAAGTAGAGCTGATTCATGATTTTCTCCTCTCAACCGATGTATAACATGGTATTAAACTATAAAAATAAATTTTAAACTCGCACTTTTTGTTTTCTAAAATGAATTAACAAACCTATATGTATTACTAAATTTCAACGAGTTAATGTGACAAATCAATTTTGATTATAAAATTTTATTCAATAAGTAATATAGTTTTAAAAGAAAGCAAGTATCTTACCTTAATTATAATTATTCAAATCTAATTTGAATTCTAAGATAACCTTACTCAGTATAAATTTATTTTTATTATTAATATATATATATATATATATATATATATATATATATATATATATATATATTAAGAAACAGAGAAGAAATAACTGTTTTCTTTATACTGTGTCATTATTTTTATTTTTATTCTATCATTCTCTCATAAGCATAACCTCTTATTTTTATTTAAGAAATTGATATTTTCATAAGGTAAAATTGATATTTTCGTAAGACTCTATTCACATAAAAATAGACTGTACTTATTATTCATGTAAATAGAATTTTACAAAAATATCAATTTTTCTTATAAAAATATTAATTCTCTTTATTTATTTTCCACACATGTAGTGTGTAGAGTTTAATACGCGAGTTTAGATTTTATGCAAAAGGGGAGAAATCTTTACCTCAATCCAAATTCAGCAACCCAGTTATATACTCTACTAGTGATAATTTCATACATAAAATTCTCTCTTATTTTAAAAATATATTTTAACTTTAAAAAGTTAATTTATAATTATTTTTTAAAATCTAATATTAATACAAACTTGAAACTTGTTTAAATTTTGAGATCACCAAATATAGGCAGCAATTTTTATTTTTATTTTTATTTTTTGGTAGTTTCTAATGGCTTTCCGACTTAAAAAAGTGAAAAGGAACAAAGGGTGTTCTCTCGTAAATTAGGACCAGAGCCTCGTCCTTCCCAAAACCATAGAAATCGACCAGGTGGGGGTTTTGGGCAGTTGTTGGGTTTGAAGAAATGGAAGCAGTAGTAGCATCAAATGATCTCCAAGAGGTCTTGATACCCTTTTACGAAAGAGCTTCTGTGGCTGAGGTTAGACAAAAACTACATTACTTAATCGCCTATGAATAAATGTATGCAACTTGCTTTTCTATTCAGTGTTTTTCCTTTCTTCTGATTCTTTATGCTAAAATGATTGTAATTTTTTATATTTGGAAAGTTTGATAATTTTTGGCTGGTGGGTTTCTCTGGTTTATCTACACCTGGGTGAATTTGGTACATAATTTTACTGCTTTCAGACCTTTTATATTTTATTTCTGTCAATATTTGGTTGCTCAAATTTGACTTGAGATACTGAGATACTGATCAAGAATATGATTAGTGAGGGTTGTATTAATTTTGTCAATAGATATCATCGACTTCTTTTCCCAGATGTCCAGCAAAGATTTATAATCGTAGACAAACCTTTTAAAGCTGCATATTAATAATCTATATACTAAGTTGTGCATTGCAAATACCGAAAACAAAATAAGTTTAAATCATTCTCTCTTTCTTTAGTATGGATGAATCATTATGTTGGGCTGGACTTGCACTCTTATTTGTGATAGTGGTACGATAAACAAACTGCTCATATTTAAGATAAGAAAAGGAACCTAACCTCATTTAAAAATACTTAAAAGTTTATTCATTTAGCACTTAATAGGATTTTAGGTCAATGTGATTTTACACTTTCAAGTAATTCATAAGATATATAGGCGAGGGAGGTCTAGTCCTTTCGAGCCGCGTCGTCGTGTTTGTGTGTTTGTAGTTTTTGTAGTTGACGATTATTCTGTTAGCATAGTGTCTATGCACATATTCATACTTATCAAAATATTTGATATGAATACTAAAATTCCTAACAAGAACTCCTAAATATACACATGCCAAGAAATTGTAAATACATGTACTTACTGAAGCCGTATATGTATCTGTTGTACAGATACTTTGTCAAGTGAACCTTTAATCAACTTTAAACATGGCATTAGAATTTACCTTTCAGTTTATTCCACACAACTCTTTCGATGGACTGATTATGCTGTCCAACGTATGAGTTATATTTTATAAGTCATGGGTATCTGCTGATACAAAACAGCACAAAGAGAGCCCCTTGGTAGGAAATCGCTTGGCAACCAAAGCATCACTAGCTTCAATTATGCAACTAGTCAATGGAATAACTTAAGAATATATGCTTATTAGGTGTCAGATTTATATACGCATTGGCAGGCGGTGCTTTATATACGCATTGGCAGGCGGTGCTTCACTTTCTTTTTTATTTCTCTCAGTGTGAGGACTTCTTGTCATCCATTTGCTGTGTAATCTTTTTTCCTTAATAAAATTTTAATCTTTTATCTAAAGAAATGAAAACATGCTTAATAGTTGACAGGGAAACTAACCTAATATCCCAAGAGTAAAAGCAGTTAGAACCTCCAATCCAGAAAAAAAATATCACCCAGGTAGTGTGTAGATGGCTGTTTATGCCCCCCCCCCCCCCCCCCCCCCCCCCCTCTTCCTTCTGCCCTTGTCTAGGTTTTTGTTTGGGTGGGAATTGGTAATGAAATTCATTTTGAGTGCTATGTGAATGTCAGCAATACTGTTGATTATTTTTCAAACAAAGGAATCCAGCCCATGCATTTCTAAATCCCTAACTAAAGGGAGATCCAGTGTCATAAACTTTCACTAATGTTATATCAAATATGACATAGAAGCATCTCCCCCAATAGGTATCTGCCTAGATGGTTTGGGTGGGGATTTTTTTTGGAATCTCTTTGAGAATTTTGCAAAAGCCCTTCCCATACAATTTGAACAAGCAATTCTATTCGAGGCATATCTATGTTCTGGCTGAAGTGAAATAAACTGCCAAGAGACCTCGTCAATTACTCTCAGATGGGTTCTATCATTCTCTTCTTTATAGTGATCATTGTATATCATTTCTGGTTGAGATAGGAATTCCTTAATTGATGAATGAGAAATTGGACAATTTTCATCTTCTTTTTGCCACCGCCAGTCCACTAACTAGGCTCTGATTAATTTAAACTTCAAAAGGATCGGTTGGCAAGACTTGAAGCTTCCCTTGCTAGTCAACAAGGTAAGGTTCTTGAGCAATCTTGTCAAACTCTTGATTTCAAGTATAGATATCAGGAATTTAATCTCCTCATTTCTTCTTTATGTGCGTGTTTTATGTTTGTTCTTTTGGGGAAATTGGTGATGTATAGGTTCTGGAAACGAGGAATTGTTAAGGAAGGTTAATGAACTCCAGTCGAAGTTAGATGAAGCTGACGTTTTACAAAGAGAAAAGGTGAATGCCATTTTTTGCATTAATTTTCTATGCTAATTGTTGTGAAGGAATGTAGTGTTATAGTCTTTTGTGCACCCTCAGGCTTTGAAAGAGGTGCAGCAGCTTGCTTCGGAAAATGCTAAACTCCAATATCGTATTACTCATCTTATTCGAGCACTAAAAGAAGCCGATTCCAAGATAGCATCCAACTGAGGTATAATGATTTCCCAACAGCTTTTATTGCATGTTGAAGTTAATTAACGTAAGTTTGACCCTATAATGATGTTTGGATTAGCCATATCTATCCATATTATAAAGCCGGAAGAAAAAGTAGCAGTTAGTTTGATATACATAAAATAGTGAAACTTTTTTTATTTTCCTATTTTACCCTTCAAACTTTATTTACATAAGTCCGTTATTCACTCTTACACCTTTCTCTCTCCCATTATCTCTCACCTCCTATCTTTTATCATCCCATTTTTCCCCTTTTAATGTACACGTAGTGTGTGCCTTGTAAACTAATACATAATAAACTGCCTCCCCCAACCCGCCCTTCCCTTTCCCTTCCCTTTTATTTTGATTTTCTTTTTTAATGTAGGTTTATTAACTTTTTACATCATTTTTTAACTATTCAATACACGGGGACATGGGTGATAGTAATTGTGCATAGTTGTTTGTACACAATTTGTGTGCATAGAATTACTCAACCACTGACCTCTGCATATTCTGTGAGTGGTTGCATATATTTGTAAAATTTAATTTGGATTCATGATCCATGTGAGATAAATTAGATTTGTATGATCACTTGTATTCAAATTACTCCTGGAAGAAATTGTTTCATGCTTTAATATAAAAAATCTCTTTCAAAGCTGAACTTCAGATTCATGAGCCATGTGATATCAATAGAGTTTGTAAAATCATTTTCGGATTCATAATGCATAGACAAAACTAACTTTAATCATTATACAACTAGAATATCCTTTAAAAGTAATGAGATTTTTAAGTGGATTGTAATATTTCTTTCTCCTCTCATCCAGTTTTAAGCAAGGCAAGTTTGGCTCCAAGTATGGAAATTGGAACCATTTCTTTCCTCTCATACATGATCCATCATAGTAAAAACATTTGCTTTTTTTTCCGTTCAGTTTTAGAGTGTCAGTTGTATTTATGATTTATGCATTACAACTTTCCTTTTTTAATGAAACAAACCATCTACCTTTTCTTTGGTACAAATGGAATATAAAAAACAACAGTCCTGGCTAGACTGGGATTCTTTAAAAAACAACAGTCTTGGCTAGACTGGATGCTTCTAGCTTTCTATTGGCGAGCCAACTTGCTGTGTGATGTAGTTGCCTGCCGTCCCCTGTCCCTGTCTAGGAATTTTCTGATGAATTGAATCTCATTAAAATGAAGGTCAAATCTGAGTTTCGTTGGATCGTATGAGTGCTTAATAGAGAATCTGTTTCATGGATAATGTTCGGATAGCATTTCTTCCAAGCTAGAATTAGACCCTTCCAAATTCTGCAGATCTCAGCAGGTTGTGGCATGACCTATATTCCTGCAAAATCCTGTTACTCACCTGCCTTGCTCATCTCGGAACAGACAAAAAGCAGCTGCAAGGTGTGGATAAAAAGCCTGTTCTTTATATGAATAAGCATATCTACTGAAACAAATAAACTAAGAAGGAAATTTAGTCTCTGCTGCTTGAGAAATACCTTTAGATAATAATGAATTTTCAGTCTCGTAGCTGCATCTGATTCATAATTAGAGTATCTTATACCTTGTTTGAATATATTTATTCAAGCGATATAAAACATAAGTTGATTATTTTGAAACTCTGGTCTGTAATCTGGATTATCTTGTCTACTTGTGTTTTTTTAGTTGTTATCGCTCATATCCGTCTTTGTTCTCATAATTAGACTTTTCAACTTAATGTTGTGATTTATTTTGGGGGAGTTTATATTCTATCTGCTTTTCCTTTGGTTTCTCAGGTCATGATTCTTGAAGCAACTGTAACAAAACTCTGAGTTGGAGGACTTCTATAACTCGTCTTGATTTATTAGTTATTTGTTGTGAATCTGTGAAAGGTTCCATCAATAAAATGTAGCCTTGATACAAACAGTGACTTCCTAATTCCTGAAAAAGAGAAGGAGTGCATTATTTCGAAATTCTTATGTAATGAAGTACTCAATACAGCAGTGAAAATGCTTACCCTATATGTGTATGTATCATTTGTATATATGACGTCCAGTTGAAATTAAAGTGCTTCATTCTTTCATTTAAACTAGTGGCATCAATGCTAATGAAGTACTCGATACATACCTTCGACGTAACCAACCAATTTCTGTTGTAAATACAACACTTGATCAAATACCGAAAGGCCTTTCTAGCATCAAACAGAAACATCAAAACAAACGTGGTGACAATTAGTTGCTCATCATTTCAGGTTTTATATTCGTGAAACATGTATTCGTTTTCAAGTAGTCTGATGCACATCATATTGCAAGCATTCGGACAATTAGGCAAATTCTTGGAATTATTTTTTCATTGTTGAATTTCATTCTCAAGGAGCCAGAATTTTGAAATGTAACAACAAATCTTCCCCTGCCTAGCTGAACTCCCACTGAAGTAAGTAAGGTTTGATCTGGCTAAAAGAATTAATTAATCTAAGTAAAATAAATATTTGAAAAATAAGTAATGCTACGGTTACAAAAGATGGGTTAGAATGATATGTCAAATTATAATTAGTGATTAGTGAATGTTCCGCAATGCATACATAAATGGGTGTAATAGTTATAACCAATAACTATTATCTTTTTATCTTCTTTTTGTATTCGATATTTTGTCACCAGAGTATTATCGAAAAACAAAAGCTTAAAAGATATTAATTAATATTTGGCATCAAATGCTAGAAGAAATAATTTTCTTAATAGCTTCAGAACATACTTACGGAAATGGTGTTTTGTTTATTAAATTGATAAATTATACTACTACTTTATCAGTTTATTGTTCCAAGTTAATTATATAATTTTCCCTTGTTTAAGCTCTACGAGACATAATATGGAGTAGCTGAAAATTAAAAAACCAGCTGGAATCTCTTTCAACAAATTAAGCTTTCGTATATGAAAATGGCCTGTTACGTTTAGAAAGAATTACAAACAAAACAAAACAAAAATTACAAGTACTATATAACAAAATAAGTTTAGCTGCAGATTTGAATGGAAAGGCACGAAAGCTATCGACAAACTGAAACCAAACAATATAAAGGCCAGTAATCAGCAAATGAATCAATCCTGCACTGATCAATGATCAAAATTTGTTGAGGGGAGAGTGATAATATGATCAGCTTCTTTAGTTGTAGAAGCAAAGATTCACCAGTTGGTAGGGGTGATAAAACTTATAAGAAACAACAGAGAGCACTTTACAGATTCCACGACTACTAGAGGTCAACAAATTTTTTTTGTTTAGCAATGATATCCGTAATAAAACCAACAATTGTACACAGAATATGGAGTTCAAAAATAATCGACAGGTCAAATAAACTATTGCTTTAAACTCTACTGGACATAATATGGAGTAGCTGACTGATTAGACAGAGAAGACTTGAACACAAAAACTTAAAAACAGAACTAGGTCTGTAATAATATCATTTGGAATATAAACAGAATTACCAAAATCATAATAGACTAATACAAAGTCATCAGCTTTCCTAGAAATCACTACTAATAATCTTATTTTTTATGAATCCAATCTGGTTTCTAAGCCTTGTACCACCCCAACCCACCATGCTTGAGCTAAATCATTCGTAGCATGTAGAGGGAAAGTAATATCCAAGGCTCTGCTATGTAACATATAAATCCAACCCTAAGAATTTTCTTGATAGGTGGCCAAATTGCTCCTACTTCTGGAGAGGGTTTTGTTCTTCATCAAGAGTTTTTGGCACAATATGCTATTCGGGAAATCGAGGAAAGTGTAGTTCGAGAGCCTAAATCTATCGGAATCTGTCATCGGAGAAAACCCGAACGATGGACTGGTCCAAGTGTTTAGCACATAAGGAACAGAGGGCAAAACTAGCATCTCCACTCCAATTTCCATCAGTTTCTTTTCGAGCTCATCCATCATAATTTTGCACATCCCACGTCTTTGATACCTAAACCGTGTAGCAACAAAGGGTACTTCTGCCACTCTCTCTCCAAGTATTCTAACTGTAGCAACCGTAATCACTTCACCGTCTCTCTCCAATATCATAGTATAAAAGCCTCGAAAATTCAATCGTTTGAACTCCGATTCTCTGCTAAAAATTACATCTTGAATGACATCCCTCCCAGTCCAAGGTTCTTTCAAGGACTCAAAACACTCGTGCATTACACCAAGAGCATCGTGCAGCTTGCTGTGATTCTCAACATGATCACCCAAATTGTTCTCATTCCTCAACAAAGTACAAGTTAAATTATTTTCGCCAACAAGAAATGGCTTCCCCAGTAGCTTATGAAGGCCAACAGATATATCCTCGCACTTTTTAGTACAATACCAGTTTCTCTTGTTGTTCAGTTCTGCAGCACAAAGTTGACTTAGGCACCTGACATGATACTGAAATTCACATTGATCACATTTTTTGATATTTTCTTTATCATTTATACTGGTATTCTGGCGACAAATTCTGCAACAACAAGACGAACAGTACCAAAACTCGCTATCAGGAACAGCCTGCATACCAAGACACATTGTATGAAAAGCACATGGGCATCGATCACACAATACCAATTCACCACCATACCGACAAACTGAACATATTTCATCATTCTGATTCTGTCTCAAATTTCTTGCCATCAAATTACTGTCACCTTTCAATTGCTCCTGGCATTGAGAGAGTGACCTTCCATCTTCAAGAAATATATTGGCCGCAGGCCTATGGTAACTACTACCAGCATGAGCTTCAAATTTACTAATAGTGAACACTTGGTCACAACAAATACACCTAATCCCTTCGCTAGTAACTCTTCCTTCCGCCATGCTATAACCATCTTTGTTTCTGTAATGCACTTTTGCCTGCGGCAAAATCGCCTTATGTTGTATCAACCAATGCAACATTGATTTAGCCCGTTTATTCACTGACGCAACCCGAACTCTTTTGCTTGATTGAAAGTCATGATCACCCAATGAATCACCATTAAATTGCCTCTTCTTTCCAGTCTTCTTAGCTCCTCTCTCCTTGAATTGATTTGTCGATTTATTAGAATCAGGAACAACGCAGTCACCCACTTTAGCACCATTAATGTTAATATCCACTCCTACTTTTGTAACTTCTTGATTTTCCCCATCAAAAGAAAAAGAATCAAGAAAAGCACTAACTTCAACTAGTTGGTCTCCAAATAGATTTCCCCTTTCCTTCTCCTCCAAATTCCCCTGACCCCCGATTTTTCCATTCTTTTCAACGTTCTGCTGGGCAACAAGAACAGAATTTTGTTGATCCAAGTAGGCTTTGCAGGCAGTTTTAAGAGAACTATATTTCCTCCCCTTGGGAGGGCAATACCGCAATTCCCTCTTGAGTCCCTTCTGGTCCTTCTTCAAAACGTAATGAAAAGACCAACCTACTGCAGAGAGATGTTGCTTGGCTTTCAATTGAATATCTCTAACACTCTTCTTACACCCATCATCTGATTTATCGAGATAATAATAGTCCTCAATGGCTTGTGGGTTGAATTCACCTTTAACCTCATGTACTCCAGCAGTCTCCATGAATACACTACGTAAGAATTTTGTGTTGTGGGTGTCTTTGTTGTTAATATTAACTACTACAAAACACACATACAGAGAGAGGTAGAAGCAGATTCGGATTGTTTTTTTTAAAGGTTTTTGTGTTTGGTTTGGACGTAACCTTTGAATTAACAGGGGAACCCTATATTTTTAATTTATACTCGCAATAAATAACAATACTAATTACTTGCATGGTTTTATTTATAAATAAAGCCGCAAAAATAAATATGTAATACATAAGAGAGAGAGAGAGAGAGAGAGAGAGAATGGTTTAGTGAAGCGTATGCTTGGTTGGTTTGATTATAATAATCTATAGGAGTATTATAAGGGATTTGGACTTTTATAATACTTCTATAAATTATAATAATATATAGGAGTATCATATGTCATATATAGCATGCTTTACTAAAAATTAAATTTAAAATTTAGCTCAAAAATTGAAATAATTTAATATAAAAAGATTCAAAATAAAAATAAAACATAGAAACTATTATTTGCTTTATTTTTTCATAATAAAAAACAATTATCCAGTACAATTTTACATAAAAAGATTTATATATATATATATACATATATATAACTGGTTCTGAAGATACTAATATTATAAAAATCTCGTGTGTTAGTAGTTTATTAGGATCATAAAAAAAGCACAATTTGATTACTCTACTTCAGCTGGCTGGCTAGCTAGCTATTCCATTTACTTGCTTTCTTATTGGCGAATATAAAAATTAATGACTAAAAGACTAAATTTAATTTGATTCATAAGTAAACAACTGATTTTCAAGTAATAGTTATGCTCAACTATTTTCATAATTCTTTCAATATGTTAATTTTTTATTGTAATTTCAATTCTTATTTAACTATATAATAAGTCTTAGGATCTGATACGTAAATCCGTATCAGACCCTATTTTTTAATGATTGAGATGAATGTTATATTTTAAATAGAGTTCAAAAATAGCGTATATAGCAGTATCCTTAGCTATATTTATGTCACTTGTAAGGCTCAAATATAGTTTTTCTATTTTGATGATTTAGATACAATTATGTCTTCTCTTTCTTTTCTTTTTTAATTTAAACATTTACTTATTTGCTTATTTTGAATGATGATCACACATCTCTGTCATTCTAAATTAGTTAAAATTTGGTAATCATCCCTTTTAATTTATTTATTTGTTTTCATTTTAAAGGCCTTCCTACGTTCGGAATTTCCCCCACTATTTTGACCATATAATCTTACTTTATAACATTTTTTTTATCACTTTTTCAATTACCTGTTATCTGCCTCTAAATTTGTCATTTTTAATTGTTTTATTATTAATTTATCATCTCTATTTTTTTTAGATTTATCCTTGCACAGGTTTTTCTTCTACCAATCATTGTCATGCGTTTATAATATTTTATACATTTCAATTTATACAAAAATATTATTTATTAATGTGTAAATTACAAGAATATATTGTTGCTCATATGTAACCCAAAATGAAACTCCTTTTATTGAACAGAAGAAATATTATTTAATTTTTTTTTTTCATTAAACCACTTTTGTCATCTGAAACCTTCAAACTTTGATTCTCACTTTATATTAAACAACCACTTTGTTATGAGATAAATCAAAATTAATGTCATGATATTATTAATATTTTGTGTGTGTGTGTGTGTGTGTGTGTGTGTATTATGATATATTTTAATGAACTGAAATTTTTATCATATTTTTATATCAATATTAACTTTTTAAAGTCAATTTAAAATAATCTCAAATTTAAAATTAATATAAATTAATTTAGTTTTTAATAGTAAATTTATTATCATAAATTATAAACCATGCAAAAAGTATTACTGATTACATTATTTACTCCCACTATTTCAAGTAAGTTTGAGATATGAATTATTTTTCTTAAAATAATACAATTAAAAAAACTGTAAAACTATCTGAAAAATTGATAATAATCAATAATTATTATTTTTAATGGTTTAATAAATCAGCTTGAATTTGAGTTATAAAATATCTCAAATTGTCTGTGAAAAGTAAAACGTAATCCTATGCCTTGAAACAAAGGGAATATATTTTTTTTTTAATGATGATTTGATGCTTATAAATTTTAATTTTAACATTTTGTTATAATAAATTTTTCATTTATATTTTATGTGGCTGTTTTTTTTAAAGAAAATTATACTATATTTTGAAGACATATGAAGTAATATGTAGTTTCATCAATATCCCAAAATCATATTTCCTCCATTCAGAAATGAATATCATATATTATTAACTTTTATTTTTTGTGCATATTGTGATGTACTCGTATAAACTTAAAAGTTCGTCATGTTTTTATATTAATAACTTAATATCGACTTTTCTATGTCAATTTGGTATATTTTAATTTCAAAATGGATATGGATAGTTTAGTTTTTGATAATACAATTACAAAAGTTATAAACTATTTATTTAGTACTAAAAATTACATAATTTAATAATCTCTCTGTTTTGAGTATATGAGCAATATTAACTTTTTGAAGTCATTTTAAGATATTTTAAATTTTAACATTGATCTGAATTTTTTTGATTTTAAATAATACAACTTGGAATATTGTAAGTTATTATTACAAAATTTATTGTTTTCAAAAGTTTAATGAATTATTCCAATTTTAAATTATAAAATATCTCAAATTAACAAAAAAAAAAGTAACACGCGATCCTATATTTTGGAGTTGAAAGAGTTTTTTTAATGACGGCTTGATAATAATAATAATAATAATAGAAGACTCGTATTTATTAATTTCAACATAAATTGAAATAATTTTCTCAAGTTTGCTTTCACAATTCATTTTCATGTGATCAATATTAAACTAATAGTTATTAATTATGGGCAATTTAACAAAGTAAATATTCTTAATTTTTGTAAAATTCTCATCCAAAAATTTTTTGTCAAACGAAATGAGTATATTGTTTTCTTTATTCTTGAATTGTAATTTATTCTTATAGCAACTAATTCTTTTACAACTTTTTAAAGATCTAAAATAAAAGAACAAATAAATGACACATTTGAAATAGTGTAACCCAACTCTTTAATAGACATGCGCAGTAGGCCGGCCTGATTCGGTCTGGTCTGGGCCTGGTAGGCTTTGGCCGTTGATCAGACCGGGCTTCTAGATAAAAGTCTGGCCTTTTTAGGCCTGTAGGCCAGGCCTGTAGGCTAGGCCGGGCCAGGCCTTGAGTCGGGTCAGGCCAGTCCAGTCCTTGGGCCGAGCCGGGCCAGGCTTAAAAATGTAATTAACTAATTTTTAATGTGAAATATAAATATTAAATAAGCTAACTATTATATTAATTAAATGTATTGATAAAAAATTAAAAATGAGTAACTAATCAATAATAAATAATGAGTCGATTATAAATATTTTGCTTCAAAATATTTTTAAAATATCTTCAAAATTCAAATCTTCAAAAAATGCATCTTCCTAACTTCAAAAACTATCTCTTCATTATATCTTTAAAAAATATATCTTCAATCTTCAAAAAAATATATATCTTCAATATTTATGGATGTGCAATTTCGCGTAGGCTGGGCCGGGCCTTTGCATAGGTCGGGCCAGACCGGGCTTTTTCGTAGGTCGGGCCAGGCCGGACTTTTACGTCAAAATAGTAGTCTGTTCAAAGACTGTAGGCCAGACCGGCCCGACCCAGGCTTTGACCAGGCCGGCCTGTAGGCCGTAGGTTTTTTGTGCATCTCTGCTCTTTAATAAGCTAAATATTCATGCCGAAGGATTAGCGACAATTATAAAATTATTTTTATTTTATATTGTTAGATTTTTATATGGATCATATAAGATCAATTTATTGAGATAATTCCTATAACAATTATTTGTTATGAATTATATATATATATATATAGAAAAATTTTCAAAAGCGAACATTAAAAAGCGAACTAAAGACGAACCGTCGTCTTTGGTATCTATGGCGATGGTTCGACCCGACGTCATAGAGTGCATGGCTATGGCGACGGGTTTAATCGTCGTCATAGATACCAAAGACGACGGTTCGTCTTTAGTTCGCTTTTTAAGGTTCGCTGGAGAAAATGACTGTATATATATATATATATATATATATATATATATATATATATATATATATATAATAGTATAAAATAATCTCTCAACCCTACAATTTAGGATTCATCATTCAATACTAAAAAAACTAGAAATAGAATCGTAAGATTTAGAAAGAAAAAAAATAAAAAAAATCATCTTTAATTTCACTTTTAAAAACTTTCATATACATTCTTATTATCAACTTGTCAATATCTCTTATACTCGTACATTTAGTGGCAGCACTAGGATTTTGAATTGAAAGAGGCCAAAATATAAATAAAATTATATGCATTATATTTAACTTCCAAATTTATATTTAACATTTTTTAAATCACAAAAATTATCTTTAAATTGAATTCATAATAAAATTATGAGTAATTTATTTTTAGGGTACAACATCAAAGAGTGAAAAATTATTTTTTCTAATTGCATAAAAATCACAAAAAAAATAAATTTTATTTTTTATATTATATCTTAAAAGAGGGTAAGAAGTATACATTTATGAGAAAGTTTATTTAATTACAGACTCACCTTAAAAATTGTATTACAACAAATAAATAATTGTTGATACCTAATTTAAGCTTTCAAATATATATAGTAGGATTCTAATTTATTTCATATACTTTTGCAAGAGAACGGTAAAAAAAAATTATAAGTTCAAACAATAATATATTATTCACATTTATTAACTTTAAAGATAAATTATATAAAATTCTAAGTACTTTAGAGTAATGGAGAGGGAATCCATAATAAAAATAACGTGGGGGCACAATAAAAAATTGATTTTTTTTTTTTATAAATAAGACTAAACACTTATAATTTATTTTTAAAAAAAATAAAAATTTAAGGTTAAAGAAGTGTTTGAAAATCAAAAAATAAATATTTGACTACATACTAATTAAAAAATAAAAATCTGGGTGGAGCCATGGCGCCCGCCTCTATGTAGTGTCAACACTGCATTAATTTTTTTTAATTTAGTTAGTGCTTTTTAAAATTTATATTTCTAGTAACAATAATATTGAATTATATAATAATATTTAATTATATTATATAAATAGATTAACTATTATTCTAAATTTTTAATTAATAATTAGTTATATATTATTAGTTAAATAATACTCTCTCCGTCCCAAAAAGAATGACTAAAGTGATAAAAAAAAAATGTCTTCAAAAGCAGGATAAAAATAAACAAGTCAATTATATAAATTTTTGCATGGACTAATATACCCTTAAATGAGTGGTTTATGTTAATTTTCTTTCTCTCCAAAGTCTAAACTCAAAACTCAATGATAGATTAGGAAGAACATTTATATTCCCTCCTAAGTTTTTGATTACTTTAATTTGTGTAAAAATTATTATATTTTTCATTCTTTTAGGGACGGAGAGAGTATATTTAAGTAGGAATTTTTTTAATCTATTATTAATTTATAATTAATATTTTAATAAAATATAACACAAAAATATAAATAATATAATAATTTTATACTAAAATTTGTATTTCGCAGGCAGTTAATAAGAAAAGGAGGAAGTAATACCTACTCACTTACTACTCCTAAAACGTCGGAAAACATTATGCAAGTTACGTGTAGTCATATAAGTGATTTAGGTAATCCTATGCGGGTCGAACAACTAATTATTGTATTCAGTAATTGAAGCCACACTTTTCTGCTGATCTATAAATTTAACATACCATAAATCTATATCCCCCATTGAAATCCACCCACAAATAAAACACTTGCTGTCTTCCTTCCACCTGCACGAATCAGTACAAAAGTTCCACAAACATACATAAATGCATTGACACCTATTACATCACACTACCAGACAGAAAAACACAAAAATTAAATAATACCCATGTTTCCATTAGAGCTCTAATGAAAGCTTCTTTCACAAATACATCCCAATTCCTTGACAACAAAGCCAAAGGAAACTGAAAATGGCTGTAAAGAGACACTCCCTTTTCATATCTTCACTCATTATTTTGTGGTACTCATCAAATATTGGTGTTCTTCTTCTGAACAAATTCTTGCTCTCTAATTACGGCTTTAGGTTCCCAATTTTCCTCACAATGTGTCACATGGCAGCTTGTGCTGTCCTCAGCTACCTGTCCATTGTTTTCTTGAAAGTTGTCCCTTTTCAGGGGATCAAATCTAGGTGTCAGTTATTTAGGATTGCTACCTTGAGCGTTGTATTTTGTGCATCTGTTGTGGGTGGCAATATCTCCCTTAGGTATCTCCCTGTGTCTTTCAATCAGGCTGTTGGTGCCACTACGCCGTTTTTCACGGCAATGTTTGCCTATATCATGACCCTAAAGAGGGAAGCTTGGGTTACTTATGCTGCTCTTGTACCAATTGTTACTGGGGTTGTGATTGCAAGTGGGGTAAGATTATTCACTTTTTTTTTTAGTCCCTAATTGCTTGTTTGTTTAAATTTTAATTCAGTTGAAATATTTTATTGTGGGGTTTTAATGATTTTGTTTCAGAATGTTTATAAATTTGTAATGGGTACTATTGTCTAAGTTGGTTCGTTGCTGATGTATACATTTTTTATGTATGGTAAGAAAGATATTGTCTTGAATGCTTTCTGCAGTGTCTATAACGACCAGATTCAAAATTGGGTTAATTGTGTAAAGTCTCAGATCATATATACTTGAAAACTGAGAAACTGGTAATAATTCAGTTTAATGAACATGTATCTGAGAACCTATATTTAAATCCTTTTTGAAGTTTTAGTGGTATCATCCAGAAGGCTAATGCAGTTTGTCCCTTACTTCAGATTAAGTTCAGTAGACCTTGTTTTCAGACAGCTGGATTCTCAAAAAGTTGTATGTTTGATGAATGGTCACAAATGAAGAGCTCTTAACCTTCTTTTGGCTTCTCGCAATCTGTCACCTCTCTTTTTCAGTAATCAGTAGAAATTAATGGACTTCTGTGAAAATGAGAGATATGAAACGTTTTACTTGGTTTCAGGGAGAGCCAAGCTTTCACTTGTATGGATTCATTATGTGTATAAGTGCAACTGCTGCAAGGGCCTTCAAGTCTGTTCTTCAAGGAATCCTGCTTTCTTCCGAAGGGTAAATTCCTTTGTGCTTTTGATTGTTAAATTATTATATGCATGTTGCTGATTTTGTATTACAATCATCTGTGTGCAGCTATTACAAATTATGACCTGCAGTAGTTATCAAAATTAATAAGCCGAATAAATGATAATTTCACCTTTTTATTGGTTTATCCATATAGTGTATAAAAGCAAAGGTAAATGGCGGAGTAGTGCCTAAGAACAGTGTTCTAAAGGATAAAGCTAAAGACCAATAATAATGTAATTTCAGTAGAAGGTTTTGATTAACATACTTGAAGATATAATTTAGATGAGGATTCTGATTTCCTAAGACTGAGATATAGTTGGAAGTGATTTAAATTCTCACCCGTGCCTATCCATATATTTTAAGAATCCTGAATGTAGTTTCCAGATCGTATCATATGTTCTCAACTATGCATGTTTAGTTTTAGATCTGAACAAGTGAACCGTGAAGTTTTCAACTGTGCTTGGAATATTTCGGGCATTGTTTGGGAATAATAGTCGGCACCCTTTATGAAGTATCATTTGTGTTTTTTGTTGATCCAAGAAAAAGGATTGTGAATCTCAACTCTCAGAGGATCTCCAATAACATTATGGTGCCCATTTTTCAATAACTCCAAATGATAAGCTCACAAGTTGCTCTAACTGTATGTGTTGGGTAAAACATGCTTCAGTTTGTATATTGCATTCTTTATGTCTCTTTCATATTCTCCCCTTCAGCAGGAAGATGATTTACCAAAAATTACTTTGCTGCTTGCTAGGATTAGGGAGGGTATGATACAATGAACTCTCAGTTGGTGGGACACTTGGAAACTTGCATGATTTATTTTACTTATATCTTCAGCAGTGGTGCTTTCTACAAAGTTTATAACAAATTCTCATCCTTAGACTACGTATACTGCTTAGTCGTACTATTAAACTTGATTTTTGTTTGGTTTGAGATTGCCTTATTTTGGGAAGCTTACAACATTTATGACCATTGTTCTTCACTTCTTTGTGATACTGCTAATATTATACAGATACTACTTTTCTTTTGATAACTATTATATAGATATGATTCTACCGTCAATGTTATTTGTTTGTTTTCGTTTTTCTTTTCATATTAATGTTAGTAGTGTCACTGTTTGGCAATATTAGGGTTAATACTTCTAGTTTTATACTTTTATTGCACAAAACAAGTTATTCTGCAAATGTTTTTGTATATAGCACCTCATCTATGGAGAAGTATCCCCCTTTTCTACCCACTGCAATATTGCTATGTCTAATGCAACATTGAACTTGCTGAAAACATTTGTCACTGGGAGTTGAAAACAATTTAGGATATGAAATTTTGCAATATTCTCTTCTATTACTCCCCATTTTCAGTTACATACTATGTATTCGATTGGGCTCCTGTCATATTAGTACTTATTAATTGTGGTGTTAAGTGAAAACTTCTATTTCCTCTGCAAACTGGGAGTGCTCATTTTTTAACTTTATGGAATTAGTAATGTCGCTCAGCTCTATATAGCAATTTATCATTCTCTTTATTCCCTTACGAAGCTCATAAGGATAAATATTGTTTGTATAAACTGTGAGTTGGTAATCTTGAAATATTCTAAACCTTTTCTATTTTCTCGGTGTATGTGTATGCAAATTTTCTTCTGTTCCCCAAGGAGAGAGATCTTCAGAAAAAACTGGGAAAGATAATAAGTAAAAATATATATATACAAGTTAACCTTGTATTATTTTGTGTATTGGTTGCTATTGAACTCCAGAAGTTTCTATTTTTCATCTTTTTCCCCCTTCATCATGTTCTCTCTATCCACACCTTCCATATCATATTATTATCTGGTACAGTGTGTATTTTACAATTGTGATAGGCTTCTTTAATCTTCTATTATTATTTCAGGGAAAAGTTGAACTCGATGAACTTGCTGCTTTATATGTCCCCAATTGCTGTCCTAGTTTTATTACCTGCAGCACTTATCATGGAGCCTGATGTGGTAGATGTCACTATTTCACTCGGTGCGAAACATAAATTCATGTGGCTACTTCTTTTGGCTAATTCAGTAATGGCTTACTCGGCCAACTTAACCAACTTCTTGGTGACCAAGCATACAAGTGCACTAACACTCCAGGTATGATCTCTCCATCTCTCTCACTCACTATGTGTGTGCATGCGCGCATGAGTTTGTGCACCCAGGCGCCAGGCATTTGTGTGATACAAGAGCAAAGATAGAAGTATTTATTACTAAACAGTCTAGTCTTTAGAACTCAGTGTGTAGAAACAAGTTTTTCTGTTTTCATTTCTATTCAATCTACCAGTAGAACTATCTAATCTTTGTCAACCATATTGAATTGAACCCTATAAAAACTGTTTTGAGTTTCTACCTCATTCACTTGTTATTTGAGAATTTTCTTTAACCTTACTTTATGGAAGTCATCCTTTATGCTCTCTGGTTTCACTTGAAAGGATGGAATTACGACAACAAAAGTTTATATAATCTAAAGAATCGATTTTTTTTAGCATGGAAATTGCAACAGGTCCTTGCTGTTTTATCTTATCCTCAAGTTGTATTTGTTTCGTGACTCCTTAGCATGCTCCACTTTGTTAAACATGAATAAAAATTTCATATTGGATGTACATTGGGCAATCCTCTATAATAGCTGAAAAAATTCTTATCCGCACTCTCCCTTCAACGATCTCTGCAAATACAAAAATCTACTTTTACTATTTATCAATGGACCAAGAGTGTTTTTAATTGGTAAAGTAGAAAAACTTTCTTATTCTATAACCTAAAAGATCAAGTGATCTGAATTTAGTATGTGATGCCATTAAGGGTAAGCTCGAAAGAGATGTAGCAGCACTGAATTGCGAAACTTCTTGTTGTATCGTAGGACTTGGGAAAGCCTTTTAAACTCATCAAATCAAGTCGAATTGATAATACTTTTTTTTTTGTTTCGCTTTGACTGAATACATACATGTATATTATATTGTCATCAGGTTTTAGGCAATGCAAAAGGTGCCGTAGCTGTTGTTATCTCCATACTCCTGTTCCGAAATCCTGTCACCTTTATAGGTATAGCTGGTTATTCAGCGACTGTAATGGGGGTGATTGGTTATGGGGAAGCTAAAAGAAGATACAAATGATCTCCCAATCACCATTCTTCCTTTCCTGATGAACTAGTATTTTTTTGTTTATATAGGTTAAGTACAGTTGATTCATGTTCTGTTGTACCAGAGTCGAGATCCTTAATATCCTTGCCAAAGAGATTAGTTTCCATGAACTGTACTTCATTTATTTATAGAAGCATGTATTGAAACTGGATCATATACTCTTATAATATAATTCATCAATCACTAGTTTTTGGTTTTCTCCAATGGCTTTACTGCTTCGAATGGAACACGCAGCTTTGGTGGACTTGGAACAGAATTGGTGTTTGTATATTTTGTTGAGATTTGATAAATAGATGAAACATAAATTTGTTCACCGGTCCTTTTCTCATTTATTTTTATAGTTTTTTAATTTGTTTAACAAACGGCTTTCTGAAATTAAAGTTGGTCAACACAAACCTGCAAAGGAATTCAGTTGAGCATGTCAATGCACCTTTGTGGGTTAACTGGGGTGATAAAGAGAAAATAACAGCAACCACCATCCAGTTGAAGAAGCACTTCTAAATAAGGGAGCAAAATAAAAAGAGTGGCCATTTCTTGTAACATTACAGAGGCGAATGAAGAAGAGCGAGGGCAGTATATGTATAGTATACATTTATTAACAGATTCGAAGTAATTGAAGCATACAAATTTTTCACTATTCCAGAATACGTGAACTAGTTCCTTCAAAAGGAGAACTGCCGGCTGGTATAACAAAAACAAACATGGCATTTTATCAGAGAAACGACAAGAAGGAAACAGTTCAATTGCTCTTTCTGTTTCAGAGCACTAAGAAAGAACAAACTGAGATGCTTCACTAGTGTCATCATTAAAATATGAACACAACTTCAAGAAACCACCAGTGAGGAACATGGTTTCGAAAATTAACCTGTTGCGTCTTGTATTAGAAGGGGCAGATATCAATTTTTACTCGTAAAAATAAGTATAAATGTACATTATCCAAATACAACATCCAAATATTACATCTATTTTAATCATTAAAAAGTAAAACATGATATTAAAATTCGTGTTATGTCATATTTTTTAATAGTTAAAATAGATATAATGTTTAATTTTGTGTTTAGATATGTAAAAATGTCCTACTCGTAAAGAGATTATCCAAAGCGGTAAAAAGTACTTTGTGGCAAGTAAACAGAAAATGGTTAGGTTAAAAGGTGAGAAAGTAGCTCTAGTCAAGTCCTCTAATTCAACTCCGAGTACTTTAGTCCTAACAAAGGTAAATGCTTCCTTTTCCTTGTATCAAACCTCTTCTGGACCAGTAGGGAGCCGATCATAACCGTCATGGTGCTTAGCAGTCTTTCCTTCAACAGGGATGCACTTCAAAACAACTGCAATGGGCATGCTCACGAACCCAATTAAAATACTAAGTAACCATAGTTGCCAGCTTAGTGGCACAGTGCTTGCAAAAGTGCCCAGGAATTCGACTATGATTACTTGAAATACCACTGTGGCTACCATGACGCCAATGAATATCCAGCTACTGAACATGCCACGGAAAATATTTATCTTCTCAATATCCCGGCTGTTTATTTCGTTAAACACCTGAAAATTCAAAACAAGAGATAACTGTTGGGCTAATCGATATTTATATGTAGCAACAACAAAAATATTACCCTTGCATGATTACATCCTACTACTATTTTTTTTAAGAGAGAGGGTCATTATGGTTAATAAATTTTGTCAGAAGAGTTTTAAGAGTACTGAGAGATCCTCTCTAGGAAAATGACAAAGATCCACAAACAGTTTATTCTTCATCTGTTCATGTTTCCATTAACACATCCAAAAAAATTCAAGTCAAGACTGAAAGAATTTACTAGTACGGTATACAAATAATATGCAGAAGGTTTTAAGAATTGGAGAAAAAATCCTACAGAAACAATAAGCGAAACCCCAAAGATAATACCTGACAGAACACAAAGGTATTGAATATGAAGGTATTGACAATGTCTGTAGCATCTGAACCTTGAACTCCCAAAATCTGCTTCCCTGCAAAATTGAAAGCAAAAAGGACAGCCATTTGGTAAATACTCTGACCCGCGATATTTCTCCACATTGCCCTGGTGATGAAACTCGTGCCCCTTCGAACAGGAGGCCTATTCATCAGTCCATCATGTGGTGGTTCTGTAGCCAGTGCCAATGCACCTAGTGTGTCCATGATCAGGTTAACCCAAAGCAACTGCACAGCCGTAAGGGGAGCAGATCCTGAAAGTTAAGTGGAGGATTATATTTAAAAACCATCATACAATTTAAGGAACTAAAATCTAGCTCAATGGACCAACCAACACACCTGAGATGCATGCAGAAAAAAAATTGATCGTAAGAGCAACAACATTAACAGTAAGCTGGAACTGAACAAACTTTTGAATGTTTATATATACAGCACGTCCCCATTTCGCCACCTTTACAATACTGGAAAAATTGTCATCCAGTATGATGACATCAGCACTTTCTTTTGCAACCTGTGGACATAATTCTTTCAAAAAGTTACTTAAGAGGAATAATGATAAGGAGGTATAAGTGAAATAAGACTACAAAGGGCGAGATGATGATTATAATCAATACCACAACACAAAATTTTTAATGACAAGATATTTAACTTTTTGAGACAAATATGATACATAATATAAAAATACTGAATTCAATTTGATCTCTGATAAAAGAAATACAACTAGTAGCAGAAACAAGGCAAGAACATTATTACTTCCCCTGTTCCACTTGGAATGTCATGTTTCAATACCATATTTGCAGCACAGCATCTAAGGAATTTTATTGACATGTTTAGAACACTTTTTTGTTCAAAACTGCACTCTAAAGCTAGAGAATAAATTTGAAAAATTATATTACGTACTGTTTCTAAATATGTTCTTTGAAGGTCTTAAAATCAATTTCTGAAACATGGTTTTGAAGCACGACATTCAAAGTGGAACGGAGGTAGTATATAAATAAGCAGACAGAAAATCTGCCCAACAAAAGAGGAAATACACAAACCTCTGTTCCAGATATACCCATAGCAAGTCCAATGTCTGCCTCGTGCAAAGCAGGAGCATCATTAGTTCCATCACCAGTTACTGCTACCACCTCTTTATGTATGCTCCTCAAATTCTTTACGAGCATGTGCTTGTCTAAAGGCAAGGATCGAGCCATTACCTGTAATGACATAATTTAGAAATCAAGTGCATCTTCACAATTTACTGGTGTAGCAAGTACTTTTAAAATCAACTGTACACCTGAATTCTTGGTATTATTGCTTTCAATTCATCTGAAGTTTTGGTGCGAAATTCCGATCCCTCTACTGCCAAACCACCTTCAGTGAGTATCCCGCATTCTTTTGCAATGGCCTTCGCTGTGTTAATATTGTCACCAGTGACCATACGCACAGTAATTCCAGCTGCTAAACAAGTCCTAACTGCATCCTTCACCCCTGGGCGAACTGGATCCTTAATTCCAACTACTGCAATCAATGTATATCCACTATCAGGTAAGCTAATCCCATCATAATAGTTGTCAGCATCCTTAAATGCCAAGCAGAGTGTTCTTAAAGCTTCATTGGCGAAACCATTGATGACGTCAGTGATATTTCTTACCAGTTCTTCTGACATGTCAACCGTTTTCCCATTACTATCAACTATTTTGTCACACATTCTTAAAATTATCTCTGATGCACCTTTGCAGAAAGCTCGGATTCCACCATCTGGAAGAGCCACAAGCACAGACATTGTTTTCTTGACCGAATTGAAAGGTTCAACCTTTAGCATCTTAATTTCCCGACGTTGAGCATTAAAATCCCCACCCAGATGCAATCCATATTCTAACAGTGCTACTTCTGTTGGTGTACCCAGAATCGAATTTTTTCCATCTTTATTCTTGACCACCTCAGAACTGGTATTTTGAAATATAGCCTGCAAGAGAATGGTTGATACATCTTCTGCTATTTCTGAATGAAAGATATCTCCACATTCACTTCCTTTCATCTCTTTAGCTTTTCCAAATATCCATATCTTATCAACAACCATATGGTTTGTTGTTAATGTCCCTGTTTTGTCTGTGCAAATGCAAGTAGCAGAACCCATTGTCTCACAAGCAGAAAGATGCCTCACAAGTGCTCTTTCACTCATTAATTTCTTCATTGCAAAGGCAAGGCTTAATGTCACTGCCAGAGGTAGTCCTTCTGGAATAGCAACAACAATTATAGTTACTGAAGTAGCAAAGAAATTCAAAAGCTTCAAAGCATCAACGGAAGACCAATTTGTGAACTCATTTTGAACTGCTTTCTCCACCAGGAGTCTAAGTGCCAACGCCAAAAAAGTCAGCACAGCAAACACTAAGCCAATCTTTCCAATAACTGTAGCAACACCATTCAGTTTCACCTGAAGTGGGGTCTCATCTTCTCCCCCTTCACTTAATGTTTCCATCAACTTACCCCATTCGGTTCGCATACCAACAGTAGTCACCAGCATCTTACCTGACCCATCTTGCACTTTAGTTCCTGAAAGTAGAAAAGGTTTCTTCTCATTTATATTTACTGGTTCACTCTCACCTGACAAGCATGACTCATCAAGCAACAAGCTGTATCCCGATATGAATATCCCATCAGCTGGAACTTGGTCTCCAATGGATAAGTGGACAACATCTCCAACAACTAAGTCAAATATGGAGACCTTCTGCCGGATTCCATCTCTAGTGACCTGAACAGATATTTTCTTCTTCTCCTTGTCCAATTCTTTAAATTGCAAGGATTGCTTGTAGTCACTGATTGCAGTGACCATGACTACCAAGAATATACTAAGGATAATTCCCAACCCGTCATACATGCCCTTTGGCCACCCTTCAGTGGCAAGTCCCACACCTATAGAAACCACAGCACAAACCATAAGGATGACAAGTGTTAAATCATGCAAAGCCTCCCAGACAAACAACCAAAAACTTTTAGAAGGTTTCTCAGTGTATCTGTTAAAGCCATAGATCTTTTGCCTGATAGACAAACTATTATCGTCAACTCCTTCATCAAATGAGACGTGTACTGCATTTGCAACTCCTTCAACTCCATTGAGGGCTTCCAATTCCTCAATGTTATGGTTACTTACAACCTTTGCAAGTTTATCAGGGTGAATACGAAATCCCGCTCTTATAGCCTCTTCTGAGGGCTTTGGGTCAATAGCTGTAAGACATGGAAAATTAAGAATGAAGTACAAATGAATATATATATATATATATATATATATATATATATATATATATATATGCACCGAATCTAAGGGCCTAAGGCCATCAATCAACCTATCACTGGTACAAGTAATTTGATAAAAACAAGAAGGCACGTACCATCAAGAAACTTGAATGCAACCTTATATGCTGTAAAGATTACTCGTAGGCTTTCCTGGTACAGAAGTGTAAAAGACCAAGAAAAAATAAAGAAAAAGGTTAGAAATAGCTCAAAAGAAACTAACGAACAAACTCTAGCTGCAGCTGTGTGTTGTTTAAAACTTTAAAATAGCCATTTATAGTAAAATCTAGTCTCTGAAGAGAATACAGCATAAAGGTTGCCTATCACCCATAAAAGCCAAGAATTGAACAGTCAAAACCCGCAAAGGAGGTAGTAATTACTTAAAAAAGTAAAATATGATGGTTTTCAGAAGTACATCTTTCAAACTAAATTCAGTTGTGTATTGTTAGAAAATTGTTTACTACAGCGAAAGCTCATTTCAGCTTATGCTTCCGCCAACCCCTCCCCTCTATCACCCAAAGTAAATTTCTAGCTTTGTAAGTCTAAAATGTGGCTCATTTAGTAGATCACTTAAGAAAGCCTGTAAGAGTAAAGAAAATATAAACCGTCTGTTATAGAAGTTTCTTAACTAAAACTTATTGGCAGCAGACTGGAAAGCTTATATACATTCAAGGAATTAAATTGGCGGTGGTCCCATGAATGATGGGCTCTCTGGCCATGTTAGGGATAAAAGCAGAGTAAATTTTCTGCTGTGGGACATTTTACAACCTCAGCCGTCATGAAGACTAAATACACTGGCCTGCAGACCACCCTGACCTGTTGCGAACTTGAACAATAGTTGCACAGTACATTGTTTGACAAAGTTTCTAGATTGTATACGGGCGGCGGATAGACCAGTTTAAATATCAATCAGAAGTTCCTGACTGCAAGGTACTATATTGAATGGTGTTACTAATGAAGATCATGGTTCAAAGAATCTAACAAGATGTATCAATAAACATCATGATGGTATGCCCAGCCCCCCATGGTACAGTAGATGGTGCTTCGTTTATTATATTGATTAATTATACTACTTTATCAGTTTATTGTTCTAAGTTATGTATATAATTTTACCCGATTGGCGTCCTATATACAGTTTATTTCTGACCATATAAGACATCAATTTCTTGACTCTACAGTGATACCATCAAAAAAATATGTCTCCCTAGATGGTGGCCAAATAAGCAGGCAATAAAATTGACTTGTTCACACTCATTTTTCTTGCCCGATTCAATTAAAAATTGGTTAAATAAGCCAGATAATTGCATATATGGTTAGAAACCTGAAACCTATTAACCATATAATTGTCCAATTCTAAGTCTCTAACTGATTTATGAATTAAGAAAAGGATAGAACTAATGTATCAGACATTTATGTTGCAGAAAGCCCATTAGACATCGGAAAAGTCTGCTATTGTTTAAAGCTTTTAATATTCCAACTTTATTCCTATACAACCTTGTCATTTCAGCACAATAAAAAGTTGAAAGCTTTGAAGATAAATATTCATTGATTATGCCCCCAACTAAATATCTTGGGGTTCGTTTGGATGGACCCACAAAGAAGGCAAAGGAAATACCAAGAATCATGAAACTTTGTTAAATAAAGCCATTCACATTCTGGTGCAATTCTAAATTATTTCGGTGATCTCCATGACAAAACCTTTTAACTCATTTTGAGGAAAGATAGGATTTGAACTCTACAATGTATGACTTAATACCTTCAACAAAAGGTTACCCGTAACCTAAAATATAGACAGGTAGGCAGAGAATCCGTAGGAGTGCGAGACAACTCCTCTAAGGAACTTGGCAAAGTAACTCAAAAAACCTTTGAACTCGTCATTTTTTTTTTTCAGTTTAACCGGCTTCTTTTTTTTTCACAAAAATTCTACTTTAATAATTAAACAAAAAGTACCATTGAAATCAGTCAAAGAAGAACCATAATTAACCAATGATGAGGGGGTCTGACACATTATGTGTATAACAAAATATTTTTAATATTATTTATTTGTCAACTTCATTTTACTAATTTTAAAAAAATATTTATAAATATACTCTTAATTGCTAAAAGAAATTATATTAATATAAGTATATTCATATAAATATATAAAAAGTATATTTAGTTATTAATTCAAAATAAAATACCATATGAAACGAAAACTATGTAAAACAATAAAATCTATAAAAAAAATAAAAAAATTATAAAAATATCCCCCACTGTTCGTCATCACCATCAAACATCTGTTCATCTACAACCATCATCAGTTTTCATTTCCAACTTCCCATATCTTCATTTCTTACCATCTTTTGTGCTACTCAAACAATTACAAAAACATAACCTAAATTAAGGTTCATACCCGTATCATAAATTCAAAACCCTTCTTAAAATCATCCCCACATACCCATTATCCGAACTATATCGCCCCTCCGTCCAGATCCGTCATCATCTTGGACAAAGCCGGCGCCCCCATATTACTGAGGTAATTCTCCTTTTCACATAAGGTTTGATGGTGGCATTGAAGTTGGAATGGTGGGTGGTGGCGGGAGTGTGCGGGGGGAGGGGCGAAGGCAGCGGTTTATGTGGGGCGACGGGGGTGGGTGATAGTGATAATTGACTCGAGAGTTGGCCCGAGGAGATTTGTCATATGAAAAACGAAGGGGATGATTGGTGGGGATCAGGGGTTATACCTTGAATTGTTTTTTTTTATTATTATTATCTTTACTTTAGTTAAGTTTTTTTTTTTTGGTACTATTATTTTTAGTTAAGTTACATATTAAAAAATTAAGTAAATATTATTTTTAATATGTCACGTCCGACACCTTAATTTTAATTAATCAAGATTAATTTCAAATGCACTTTTTACCTATTTATTAAAGTTTAAAAATTTTGCATAAAAAAATGGCAAGCTAAAAAAAAATGGGATTTATTCGATAAAGCAACGGGCACCAAAAAAAAAACCGATACAGCTATTTTTATACATTTGGTATAGCAAAAGGTTTCATCTGTTGGACAATAACTAATTTCTTTTATGAATAATATCACGGTGACAAAAAATAATTATTAAAATTTGGCCTTTATTTATATTTAATTTTTTGAGACTAAAACATTATTGAATTTTTATTACATTGTATAACATATACAATTTTTTACTATAACAAATGTACAAAAAAAACTTGCATCCGGAATTTTTTCTGAGATTTTTTTGGGTTCCAGTGTCCTTGGACAGAAAAAAAGTTGGCAAAAGAATAAAAATTAAAGATAGAATTACATGACAAATAAAATTGCATAAGGAAAAAAAAATACGTTAGAATCTAAAAGAAACCATAAATTAATTGTGAGTAAAAAATAGGATGATGGAAAAAGAAGGAAAAAAAAAGAAGAGAAAAGTGGAGAGAGAAAAAAAGTGATAATTAAAACATTGAAAAAAAAAATAAAAAAGAGAGAAATAAATAAAATTATTAATTATTATGTAATTGTGATTCAATTATACCTAAAAAATCGCACATTTTATAGTATAGATATTGATATAGATAAAAGAAGAAAGATGTGTTGCGTCAAAATTGAAGGAGACGCAATGGAACAGGACCGAGGAACAGTAGATGAGGCAATCTGAGGAAAGAAGATAGGAAGAGGGAATAAATTATTATTGTTTTAATTTTTGTTTTGGGTCGTAATTGCCAAGGTCGGTCATAAAAGCAAATTGCTTTTTCTTTTGGTATATTGTGATAGAATAATTTTAAACTTACTCATGTTTTTGACCTAAAAATCTTATCCGTAAATAAAATAAATAACTGTGACCCATTTTTGAGTTAAAGATATAAATGTAATGGGGTCAAATTCTTTTATCTTATTTACAGATAAATATAAAAAATAAAAAAAATAGATAAATGTAGAAGTAGCCATTGTGATAATATATTCATATCCTTTGCGTAGCTATGAGACTGTTAGTCGGCAGAAGTTTCTAGGAAATTTCGTTTCTTGCCACTACTGGCAGAAGTCAAAAAGCTTCTCCACAAGATGTGTCCCCTCATAAAAGCTGGCCTAGCATCTTTCCAAACATATTTAATAAAGATCTGGCCCACAAAAAACAATTACTTTTCAAGTTGCAGGGCATATTCCTATGTATCAAAAAAAAATTACTTTTCAAGTTGCAGGGCATATTCCTATGTATCAAATCACCATGGTGCCTATACCTGGCAAAATAGGTCCAGGCCTACGGGCCGGGTCGGACTGGCCCAAAAAAATTAGATTATGGGCTTCCATTTTTTAGCCCAAAAAAATTGGGCGTTTTTGACCCGACCCGTTTTTGGCCCGGCCCGTGGCCCAATTTTTTTTTTTTTTCTTCCTTATTTTTATTATTTGATATTGATGACAAAAAAAAAATATTAACTTAAAAAATGAATCAAATAGGGAATTATGAAGAATATAAGAGTAAATCTTAACATGTAAAATTGAATAATAATACAAAAAAAAATTATGAATATTATATATATATATTACTTTTAGTCTTTCTTTTACTATCTTATCTTTAATATTAATATTATATACATTTATCAATTAATTAATCACAAGATTAGTTATATTTTAATATATATGACTATAAAATTATTGATTATTTTATTTACTAATACTATTAAATGATTATGTATTATAATTGTAAATAATTAGAGTTAATATTTATTTTAAATTATGTATTATAGTTGTAAATATATATATATATATATATATATATATATATTTAAAAATTATTATTTTTTAAATATAAAAAAAAAAAAAAAAAAAACTTCAAAGCCCGCGGGCGGGCCACGGGCCGCGTAATTTTAGCCCGAAAAAATCCGGGCCTTTTCAGCCCGGCCCAAAAATAGCCCGGTCCGGCCCGTTTGCCAAGTCTAATGGTGCCATTGGTGGTTTCACCAATGGTGGCTTTAAAGTCCACCATCCATGACTTCATACGTCCAAAATATTGAGCTAACGCATAATAATAAATTTTTACATCAAAATATAGTTAGAAAAATTAAGAATTTAATAGATTATAAATGTAATAGATTAATTTTTAATAACAAGATATAATTTTAAATGTTCATATATTAACCAAATATTTCTAATAATTCATACTAGAATTATGGGTATGAATTTGGGTCATGAGTATAATATGGATTAATTGAGCACGATAGACAAAAACAATTCATTTAACAAGTGATGTGATGGATTGTTCTCGCTGAAGTTCTTAGTTTGTTCTTGACAAAAGATATTAAAAAATATAAACTCGTCATTAAAGAAGACAATGGGTTACGCTCGGGGTATTTGGTCGATTATGTATTTTTTAAACAAGGGATGACACTTTTTGTGAAGGACAAGTCTCATCAAATAAAGAGACTTGATAGATTTGACAGAGACTATTTGGTTATCTCTTGATAAGAGTTATTGAATAATATGAGCTCGTCATTAGAGCTACATATGAACTAGGCTCAATGAGTTGTGGATTATATACTCTTTGAACAAGTGGTGAACTCTTCTCAAAGAGGATTCTTGTGTGATCAAACAAAAAATATTAAGAGATAAATCTCATCAGATGGAGAGAGACTTGATGAGTTTAACAGAAACTCTTGATAAATCAAATAAAATATATTGAAAATAATGACTCGTCAATTAAAAAAATGATAATTTAATACTCAAAAGAATATGATTAAAATTTAAGAGAAAATTTGATATTGATGCAAATAGATAAAAGAAAGACTTAGAACACATATACTCCAATAGAACATAAATTTAATAAGATAAATTTTTTGATCAACATATAATTTTAAATAAATATAAATAATTCGAATATTATTAACACAAAAGAGAAAATCCGATAAGGATCAAAGTCTAGACATAATCCTCCAAATTTTACCCACGCCTAAATTCTTGTGCCAAATTTCAAAATTGGTGACATGAGATGCTATACCCAGAATATGCCTCGATAGAAACAAATCCGTGCAGCCCAAAACTAAAAATATATTTTAATTTTTTGAAGTTGATTTTAAATTTAAAATTGATATAAAATTTTTTAAGTTTCAAAAATAATAACTTTTAATAATTTTAGTTAATTTATAATAATTATAATTTTGTTTATTAAAATCTAATAATTTCGACGTGATGTGTCCCCCTCATAAAATCTGGCGTAGCATCTTTCGAAAAATAATTAATCAAGATCTGGCCCACAAAAAAAAATTACTTTTCAAGTTGCAGGACATATTCCTATGTATCAAATCACCATTGCGCCATCGGTGGTTATAAAGTCCATCAACGGTGGCTTTTAAGTAAGCTTTGTTATGTTAAGTGATCTCATCAATAATTTTTGTAAAAAATGATAAAATTTATTTGAGATCCATCACTTATATAATAAGTCTCATTATTTTTTATAAAAGTGCATAAATCTTATTATTTTTTATAAAAGTCATTACATAAATTATTATAAAATATCATTACTTATATCTTTTTCCCTTTAAAATCTTTTTCCCTTTAAAATCCACCATCCATGACTTCATACGTCCAAAATATTGAGCTAACGCATAATAATAAATTTTGACATCAAAATATGGTTAAAAAAATTAAGAATTTAATAGATTATAAATGTAATAGATTAATTTTTAATAACAAGATATAATTTTAAATGTTCATATATGAACCGAATGTTTCTAATAACTGATACTAGAGTTATGGGTATGACTTTTAGTCATGAGTATAGTATGGATTAATTGAGCACGACGAATTCAACAAGTAATGTGATGGATTGTTCTCGCAGAGATTCTTAGTTTATTCTTAACAAAAGATATTAAAAAGTATGAACTCGTCATTAAGGAAGACAATGGGTTACGCTCAATAGGTACTTGGTCGATTATGTATTTTTTAAAGAAGTGGTGACACTTCTCGTGGAGGGCAAGTCTCATCAGATAGAGAGACTTAATAAGTTTAACAGAGATTCTTTGGTTATTTTGATCAGAGATATTGAATAGTATAAACTCGCCGTTAGAGACAGACATGAACTAGACTCAATGAGTTGTGGATTATATACTCTTTGAACAAGTGGTGAACTCTTCTCAAAGAGGACTCTTGTGGGATCAAACAAAAGATATTAAGAGATAAATCTCATCAGATAGAGAGAGATTTGATGAGTTTGATAAATACTCTTGATAAATCAAATAAAATATATTGAAAAGAATGACTCGTCAACTAAAAAAATGATGAACTAATGTTCAAAAGAGTATAATTAAAATTTAAAAGAGAATTTGATATCGATGCGGATAGATAAAAGAAAGACTTAGAACACATATACTCCAATAAAACATAAATTTAATAAGATAAGTTTTTAGATCAATAAATAATTTTAAATAAATATATATGATTCGAATATTATCGACACAAGAGAAAATCCGATAAGGATCAAAGTCTAGACATAATCCTCCAAATTTTACCCACGCCTAAATTCTTGTGCCGAATTTCAAAATTGGTAACATAAGATGCTATACCCAGAATATACCTCGATAGAAACAAATCCCTGCAGCCCAAAATTAAAAATATATTTTAATTTTTTGAAGTTGATTTTAAATTTAAAATTGATATAAATTATTTTAAGTTTTAAAAAAATAACTTTTAATCATTTTAGTTAATTTATAATAATTATAATTTTGTTTATTAAAATCTAATAATTTCTTATAAATTTTAAAACTTCATAAATTATCTCAAAAAAATCAAAATATATCCCTAATTTTTCAAATGAGAACTGGAAGAAAGACAAACGGCATTAGACAAAAAAATGGATCCAGAATCTTTCTATTTTCTTTATTTTTTTCTTGTGGCACTAGGAACCAAATTAACTAACAGTTACTAACCTTAGGATCTACTTTTCTCAAAAAGTTACGATATGGAAAAATATTTAGAAGTAGATAGAGAAAACAACGAACAAAGACGAGAAGATTAGATCGCAGGTCATGTGCAAGGCGCTACAAGTCTTCAGAAATGGGCCGCTTCTTGGTGGAGGATAATAAAACTATGACTTTTTTGGTCCCATATACAACTAACTATGACTTACGCTCAATAAATATAGGGAATTAATATTTTTATAAGAGAAATTAATATTTTTATAAAATTTCATTCACATGAAATGGACTTTACTTATTATTCATATGGAAAAAAAACTTGTAAAAATAACAATTTTTCTTATGAAAATATTAATTCCCTAAATATACTACGACTATCCCTAAAAACAAGTATTTCTAAATTTTCATTTTGTTTTGCGTCACTGCCGTTTGATGGGGCGGCACCGACGGGACCAAAATATTATATGTGCATGCATTGAGACTATTATTAAACAAAACATCATAAAAATAATACCAATTAAATTCCCGATTCAGATTTTGATTACTGAATAGAGACATATTAGATTAAAATAGACTGAGGCAATGATCTAGCCAGCTTGAGGTTCAATAAATTTTAAATTTTTAGTTCAATCCCAGCTTTATGAGAGACTTTACTATACAATTTGGATGGATTATTATAATAGCTGTAATTTTGTTATGGGAATTCAATATATTTCCTACTTAGACTTTCAAAAATAATATTAATAATGAAAAAATTATTTAATATCCCGTGATATTCCATGACCACTGAATAACTTCTCCACATAATAATCGAAACTAGCTGCTGCTATGTACGCTATCAATTCTTAAATATGTGACGTTTAAGATTTTTGCACATAAATTAAAAAAGCTATTAAATAGTTGTAATATAAGTAAAAAAGTAATTGATAGAGACTAAAATGCTCTTATTCAATATAGATGAATTAAAAAAGAGAGAAAACAGCTACTCTTAATCTGATGAATGTACTTCTCCCTTCAAAAATCAATTAGGAACAAGAGAAAGAAAGAGAAATTATCCAATAGAAATAAATTGAAAGAGAAAAAAATAGCATTAAAAAAATAAGAGAAGATCAAAGAGAGTATAGAAATAAATTAAAAGAGAAAAAAAATATTAAAAAGATGAGAGAAAATTATAAAGAGCTAATATTCAAAAATAAATAATACAACAGTGTAATTAATATATCCTAACAATCTGAGAACATAAAATAAAAATAACTCTCAAAAAGGTTAAATAATTAGGAATGGACATAAGATGTACGAGAGAAACGGGTGGAGTGGGGTCTGGTGGACCCATATTTCTTCGATTAACGCGTTGGATGTTGACTTTGACAAGGTACGACCGCGGTATGATAAGGGAAAAAATAAATAAATAAATAAATAAAAACTAAAGCGTATGTACCACCACCCTCTGCCGGACGTTATACTTGTATTTATGCCTTTCTTTACCTGTAAAATATTTAAAACGCCCCCAGGTAGACGCAGCAATCTGCTTGTTTCAGGTTTCCCATTCCTCCGCCCCCAGACGAAAAAACAGAAACAAGAATAAAAAAGGTTGGTCAATGATTTTACTCTAGTCGGTTGAATGTGAGTCTTGAATAGAAAAGTGGAGGCTTGGTTATTGGGCTCAGTCACAACCTTGCCTTGAAGGAGTTCCCGGTTATAAAAAAATAGAAAAAGAAAAAGAAAATGCTACTGTAACAAGATCTAAAAGAAAATTGAGGCTGAAGTTGAGCGAAATATAAGAAAGTCAAAGGAATTAAGAAGAAGAAGAAGAAACTCCTCCTCCTGGATCCAAACAAAATCACATACTAGTAGAGAAGTTGTAATAGTAAGTAACATCATTCAATATGTAAGAAGGCTTTTGTTTTCCTAGGTAGGTGATTGTGATCACTTTAACTCTCCTCTGTCAGATTTCTAGTTAACCAAACAGCAGGGGGAAAGTTTAAGTGAAATCAATCGAATATTATCATCCTATAGTAAGTACTACTGCTGTACATACCTGAGTTTGTCGAACCTTGGATCTAGCTTCGGACCGCTTATCCAGATCGGGAACGTGTCGGAAACGTCTCCGGCGATTCTTAACAAGAAAAACGGCTTTTCTCCACCTCCTCTGAGCTTCTTCAGAGGGATGTTTCGCATCAATATCGAAGTTTTTCAAATAGCTCTCCATTTTCCTCCTACGCACTACAAGATCACTATCACTGTAAACACACACACTTCTCTCTCTCTGTATGAGTGTATATGTAGGGCGAAAAGTAAAATGACGCAAGAGAGACAAAATATATTGGGGTTGATTCATATTTTTACGAGGTGGACTAACGGCGGATAGTCGGGTTGAGAATGTGATGCTCTCAAATTTAAATTTACACAATTTAATTTGTAACGTTAAAAATATACGATAATTATTATAAAATAGTACATAATATAAAAATACAGAACTTAATAATATATAATTAAATTTTTACTATTATTATCATACTATTTATAATATATTTTTATTTCTATTTCTCGACTAGATCCAACTATTCTCTTATTTTTTGAAGGATAATGATATAAACGAAATAATGAGTTCAAATAGTTTAGTAAAAAAATATCATGATTAAGATAACAGTGAGTAAATTATCATTAGTTTTTAACAGCTTAGTTATTGATTAAATATAATAAATAAAAAGTTTTAGACAATAATAGTAGCGGAATGAGCAATCTATTATAGAATCATGTAGATTATGATTCTTACTAAGTTCTCTTTTTTAGAAAAATATTAACTTTTATCATCTGAAAACACCGTTAGTCATGATCATACCAATAATAGTTCTTCTTTACCGCAGGCCAAAGAGAATATTCACCACGTGCTTTAAAAGACACGCCACTATTATATCGCCTTTATCTTATCATCTGTATTCCCGGCTACAGATATTCACAACAACTTGATTATTGATGATTATAATAACAACATAGATATAAATGATTAATATAATAACATGATACGAGTATGAAATAAAATGATATCTCTTACCTTACCTTAACACGTGACTGGATATTAATTTAAATAAAGTTGATCAACCTATATATTTATAATTTAATTAGTAACTACCACAGATAATTTCATGATGCATATCAATTTGTATGAAATCATCAAAAGTGATTTGACAGTAGAAATTTGTATAGTGTACAGAATAAAGTATAATAAACTTCAAAATAATTTTTGAAAATATTATTTCAAAAGAAAATTTTTCAAAATGAATCTTCTAAATGGGTTTTTATAAACACCGTGTAATGTGTGTGGTTATTTAAGTAACTATTATGAAAATACTTACTTGAATAATACTTAAACTCTTACTGATCTTTACAAATACTCACGATAGCTTATGCACACACAGAGAAAACTTATACAAAGTAATATTTTAGATAAGCAAGGGAGTTATGAAAATTTCTTAAGTTAAGGCATTTATTTATAGCCCAAAAAAATTATCATAAACAAAAATTTTTTAAATTAATCTGAATCGTTCATTTCAAGATAATATTTAATTCGTACCACATATTTCATCTTTTAAAATTTCTTTAATTTAAACCATTCATTCAAAATTCTTTTAATCTATACCGTTTATTTCTTATCTTAATAAAACAACTAACTTTATATATAAAACAATTAACTTTATACAAAGTATATAAAACAAATAACTTTATAAATTTAATTATTCAACAATAATTGACCAATTATTCAATTATTCATTATTATAATCAATTATTGTAAATGTAATGTAGTTGACTTTCTAAATTAGATACTCACAATACAAGCAAAAATACCAACTAATAATGGAATATAATAGTTAAATCAATATCATGTTAGTGATAACAATAATGTAAAAAAAAAAAAAAAAAATAGCACATTATGAATTACTGTGTATATGCTACTGTGATAATATTATCAGTTCAATAATATAAATTATTGTGCATGTGACGAAAATTATTTGTTAAATAAAGTCAATATTGTATAATAGCCACTTTATCAGTTCAATAATATGAAATATTGTGCAATAATGTGTGCTACTGTGCAATACCGTATGCTACTGTACAATATCGTATGTTACTGTGCAATACCGTGTTATCTTATTCTTTTACTATCGGATATTTTAATAGTTAAAATTGATAATACTGCTGACCATTTTTATTTTAAAATGTTACTTATGTCATTTTTTATATCCAACAGTATTTCATTGTGGGGTCTACCAATATTGGATTATTTATGCGCTGTCATACGAATCGAATATTTTTCTATAGAACGAATATTCTCCGACAAGATAAAATTTGCACAAAATATTTTTAACTTTAACTTTTATCAATTTATTCATTTACCGTTTCAATATATATATATATATATAAGAAAAATTAAATTTGTATTTCATAAAAATCGGGGTCATACAAAGTCAGTGTTATCATAGTTAATTTATTTTAAATATTATTTGGTGTGTGAATTATTATAAAGTGTGTGAAACATCTCATAAATATATCAAACAAATATGACCAGTCAAATTAGTGAATCTGAGTATATCGTGTATTCTTATTATTTTTATTTTTTATTTAATTTTTGTGTGATTGTCAATTATTTGTTCTTTAATTCTAACATTTAGTATCAGAGTTGTTGTTTGAGAGTTCTAGGATTGACAAATTTAAAATATCGAATATAAGGTCACCACGAATTGAGATTAATAAGTTCAATGAAAAGATATTTAACTCTGAAAATTGAAAATGGGGGATTTACTCATGGATAGAAATTTTTGGACATTAATTAAAGATTCAAAGCCGACTATTATTGCTTAGAAGAACGGTGTTGAAGAATAAAATTATTGAATGAGAGAAGTTGGATCGAAAGGCTTGTGACGTGATTTGACTATGCCTTACTGATAATTTTTTGGTTAATAATTAGATTGTGAAGGATCGCTTAACGAAATTAAAAATCATATATCAAAGTAAATTTTTAGTTAATTGACTATTTCTTTAAAAAAATATATATAAATTTTAAATAAATAATAAAATTTTGTTTTTTATACATGTATATAAATTTAATACATTGATTAGTCAATTATCATTAATAAATTTTAACAAGATACAGAGTCAAACCGATGCAGGGACGAGGGAAATACTATATCTCCGCAGTTTCTCCATCTCAATTCCATTTTCCTTGCGCTTCACTTGGGGTAAAAAAATACCGAGAACATTTCGCTACCATTTTTATATATTTATTATATTTTTTAGGTTGTTAGATTTTTATATTATTTTTTTTGCCCAGTGGTAGGTTATTAGATTAAATATATTTTAATAGTACTTTTAGAAGGGAACGTGGCATTTAACATCAGAACCAACATTTATTACTCTAGAATTGGCCACCTTACTATCATATATTACTATTTTTGTTGTGGTTATATCATACAATTTTATTTTATTTTTGTATTATTTGCGAGTCTTGTTATATATAATGACAAATTTATATTGATAATAAATATTGACACATGTAAATATATGGAATAAGACAAAATTAAGTAAGATTCACATGCACTAATTTATTCTATGAGTGCTGCTATGTATTGGGATAAATTTGAATCGAATTACAATTATAAAACATTTCAATAAATGATAGAATTATAAGATAATTTTACTTATTACACATCTCTTCAAAATAGTTACCGCTAAAACTAATAATTTCACGTTAGTCATAATCCAATTTTATCATAATATTTGTTGATATATTAATCATGATATTGATATTTGCACGAAGAGATTTGATAATTTCATAACTCTTTTAATAGTAATAATAAATAGGATTCACACTCACTTGAGTGAGATTTTGTAAAGATGTCAAATGTTTATGGTAGAAATAATAATCCTCTAAATCATTTCCTTGTTGTATGCTCTAGTATATCTTTTGTTGATTTATTTAAACTTTAAAATAAATGGTAAATATTGCCAAATAATTTTTTTTGAAAAACAAGTGCTTATATAGTTTTATTAATTAATAGTAAGAAAAATATGAATTGTTATATTTTTTTAGTCTTCTAATTCAAATGAAATTTGAGTTACTAAAATGCAGCAGAGATTTATGGAATCTCAAAGTGGAGACAATACTTCTATAGGATTTAGAGAACCCTAGACTTGTACCAAGAACCCTAGAAAAATGCACTAATATCGGTGTAGATTTGAGACCAGTCAAGTCAGGAATCACTTTTTGTGAGTTTGGTCAACCGTTTCCTGAATCATGCATTTCAAATTTCAAACTTAAAACGACATTCATAGAAAAATAAGGTGGTGGAATATGCTCACTTTAAATTATTAATTTTTTAATTGTATTTTTAAAAGTAATAAATTTATTTATTTATTTTTCTTTTTTAAATATTATGTTAAGTATATTGATACCAAATGTTCTTGATAAGCATGCCAATTTGACATTATAAAAATGTTGATATTTAACTACTTTCAAAACATTGCCCTTTATTATATTACATTGGGCTTAGTTACGCTACTACTTTTGTTAATTATTTTATACTAGTTTATTATATAATTATTTTGTCTAATATTTGATAAACAAGTATGATACTCTTTTTTTTTTTAAAAAAATTCTTCTAAATTTGTTAGTTGTTAGTTTAATTTTAATGCCATGATAATAAAATTATGATTAAAAAATATTAGACAAAATTAAAGATATTACGTCTTTTTATATTAAATTAAATTTTAGTAAAACTCTATTTTAGAATAAAAAGAAGTTGATAAATGAAATTCTTTTGCTTGAAAGGAGAGAATAATAATTTCATAATAAAATTAATACGGGATTATTTAAGTATTAAAATTAATACGAGATTGTAAAATATCACACTATTAAACTAAAAATCTATAATTGTTAAGGGTATATTTAGAACAAAAATATATTATTAATATTCATAAATTTTATAAATAAACCTCTACATATTAAAATATGCATTCAACACTTTTACACATAATGTGTTTTAATAACTTAGTTTTAGAAAGGAAAAAAAGAGCTATCCATTCAAATTTCACAATGAAATGAATAACAAAATACTACAAAAATAATGGGTATGTTAAACCTTAATATTTGGAGGAAAACCCCCTTAAAAAAATACACTAATACGCTATTGCTTTTTTATTAATCTTCTAATTTATTTATTTATTTTTAGGCAGGAGGGAGTAACTTTTGCATGTATTATTAATTTTAATAACGTGACAGTCCTTTCTACTAACATTTTGTTGCTTTTAAATTTTGATAAGATCTGAGCTGAGGCACCCGGGGAGCCATTTTTGTTTATTGTCCTCCCAACTCCCCCAACTTCCAACTTGTTTAAGGGATATCAAATAAATTAAATGTAACATTCCTGTCTGCTTACTGACAAGTTATAAATAATACTAATAAATTTGTGGGTCGGTTTCAGATCCATCCAAAGAGATATATGTATATTAAGAAACTGAAAAATCCCTATTTTATCTATCTTTTATATTATAATACTAAGGGAAGAGGTAAACCAATTAAGCATCATCTCATGGATTTTGCATTTCTAAAACCCGAGTTATTATGACAGAAATATTAATAGAGTTATGAATTTTAGAAGAATTGATCTAAATTAAGAAGATTAATTTAATTGTAATTGAAAAACTTTATATTATCAAAAATAAAAAATAAAAACCCACAATTTACAGAAATAATTAAATAGAAAACACAAAAAGGCATCCCAAAAGCAAAAATTGACATATGTATATGAGGAGGTCCAAACAAATTACTGTAGATGAAGTATAAAATTGCATCTAAAAATTATTATTCGGTTCATTTGTACGTTTCCCTTCGTAACAAAATAATACATAATTTAGTGTGCTACTTTTGATAATCATACATAATTTCAAGTATTTTTTTTATTATTTTTAACTGCTTATTCTTTTGAGCCGTGCCCTTGATTACCACGATCAACCTCTCTTCTCGTGCCACAAATCGGTTGTCTTTCTCTACGCTCGGAATAGTATTATAATTGGCTTGAGCAACAACACAAAACAAAGCCCTTCAAACTCTTGTCTTGTAGCATACCCTCGTTTATTTAAGCTTTTTCTCAACTTCTGCTTTTTGAGAAATTACATGAGTAGTGTTTGTTTTAACTTTTGAGTTCAAAAGCTAAAAGCTGACTAAAAGGACCTTAATCCATAAAAAAGCTAGAAGCTCGAATCACCTATTTTGGTGCTTTTCAAATTAACTTCTCAATTCGTAATAAAATAAAATAATACTCTCTTTGTTCCGAATTATAAAATTAATATTCATTTTTTAAAAATTAATATGAGACATTTTCAAATTTAAAATTAACATAATTTATTTAAGTTTTCAAAACAATAAATCTTATAACTAGTCATACTTTTTAAGTACTTTGTTGTATTTATAATTATATTGATATAAACTAAATGAATTTATGTCAATTTTAAGTTTAAAAATATTTAAAATTTACTTTTTAAAAGTTAATATTGATCTTATAATTTAGAACCGATGGAGTATTATTTATATATACTACATATTACAGAATAAATACATAAATATTTATATTAATGTAATAATATTTATATTATTTTTTTATATATGTTAATATATATATTAATATGTAATTATTAATATTTATAAACATAATATATATCAATAAATAATTATATATTAATATATATTTATACACTATTAAGTATATAATATAAGATTTATATTTTAAACATATATTTATTTACGTATATACAAACAAAGATATTAATTAATCTTTTGTTACCAGAATTTAACTTACCAGATTATTTGCCAAACACTCATTAACATTAACAGACTTTGGAGAATCAAAATCGGTTTAAGAAACACTAATTAACAACTTTAAAAAAATCAGAATCCATTTTTTAGAATTAGAAGTAGATGCAAAAGTTAAAAATACAAAAGTAGAGACAAACAAAACTATATGTATGGTTTCTTATACATGTTATGTTCTTTTGCAAACTCTAGTCTTGTACGAGACATGGCCATATTAAATTAGGGCCTTCAGACCTTGCTTGAACAATCTTTAATTTTTCGGCTAGGAATTATTGTAGAATATTCCCTAACAAAATATGGTTTTAATTAAGATTACATGCATATAATAATGTATAAATTCTGCGCAGAGTACATTGTAAAAATGATAAGTTTACATCACCCCAATCATGTTGTGCCACCAAAATCTTCTCGTGTGCTAATCGAATGATATCTTTTTCAGGAATTTGATTATACTTCACCATAGTAAGTTGTAAGATTTTTTATTATATTAAATGTGTATTGGTGATAATGTAATCAAAAACCTTACAACTTACTATGGTGAAATTGTTTTTTAACTTCATCATAGCCGGATCCCTTTTCCAGTAAGGTTGCTCCACCCCTTACCCCCCTATATAAAATTAATATTTTTCCGTTCGAAAATACAAGAGTGAATTTTTTTTTTTTAATTTCGTTACAAAATAATTGAAAGCAAAATGACATTTAAAAGTATAAATATACAAGTGAGTATCTTATTTGTCAAGAGGATGAAGAACCTTTTATTTTTACATTTTCATTCATATTTTAGAAAATACGTATAAACATGTAGGCCGAAGAGGCAAAATGGTAAGGACCTGTTATGTTATATTCATCTAAGATTTTAGAAAAGGAGTATAAACTTATGTAGGCTGAAGAGGTTAAATTGTATGGACCTCTCGTTTGAATTTGATATTGATGGATTCATTCATGTCATTATGCACATTAAAGGAACTGAAAGAATTATTAAATATATGGATAGATTCTTTCATGAAGCAATGCTCTATAAATCCTTCTACTCGCTTAGACTTCGAAATCGGTCCTCTACATCTACTGCCTGCCCTTAGCCTCTCTACATCCTCGATTTAGCTCTAGTCGTTCATTCTAAAATTTGATTTCTTTTATTATTAGATCATGACCCTAGGAGCTGCCCAGGCTAGGCATTTGACAGCCACGGCGGCCTATGTCCGCCTATTGATTTTTACAACAATGAGGAACAACGAACCCAAGTGGGTTGATCGGTGCTTCCACAACTGTTTTGATTAGAATCGCATTATTGATTAGTACCTCCACAAGTGCTTTGATATGCAAGGAACAAAGGAAGGAGGATGGTACTAAACGAAAAGAGCTTCTTAACTGAAATGCGGATATGAAGTCGTGCATGCTTAACGAGTTTTGATATGATAAAAACTAGTAACTGCAAGTGCACAGCATCAAATTGAAGAACGGGCAAGTACAGGTCGAACCACAGAGACTAGTTAATTTCCAATGCATCTTTAATTTAAATTTCAGGCAAATTAGGAATAAAAATTGTGAAGATGATTAATTAACTAACTAATGCAAAATTAAATTGATAAAGAAAACTAGTAATGAGAAAAACTACCTAGGAATCCGAATCCATTAAATACTAACATGATAATTAAATTCTTCCTTTCCTTAATTAATCTCTAATTATTTTTCCTTCCCTTTAAAAATAGTGATTCATATAATTAATATGGGCAAGCATAGATTATGAAAATTTAAGGATTAACTATAACTCATCAAAACTTCATTGAGCAAGCATGAATTATGAAAAACTCATATCTTAACAATAACCTATCAAAACCTCGCAATTAATTTAGAACCAAAACAAATTATGCACAAAGGTAAAATTGAAGAAATAAACAATTAGACATTAATATCGGAACGAAAAGAATATAATATGTAATATTTAATTTCATCTTCATCCTAGATATTAAAATTTAGCTAGACATAAAATTCATAATAAAAGAAAACAAAACTAAAACTATTAATATAAATTGCATGGAATAAATTAAAACAAATAGAACAAGAATTAAAAAGAAACTTTAATTAAACTAATAAAGACTTTTGCAATGAATGAATAACTCCCTCACACAAAATCCATGCAAAGCTACTGGAACAAAAGTGAGAATAATATTTCCCGCCTCCTACCGAAGCTGCGGAACTAGAAAAAGAGAAAAAGAAAATAAACTATGATATCCCCTACTCTCTAAAATAATACTCTTATTTATAGAGAAAATAAACTAAACCCTAATCTAATTTGAAATAGCTTGGACTCTTCTTTCCTTCTTGATTTCAACTTCTACATGGTAATATTGGAGTCCAAATAGAAATCAACTTGGAAGCTTTTAGAATCCTTTTTCAGCTCAACTTTATTTATTTCTTTATTTCCTGCAAAACAAAATAAAACTAATTAATTAAATAAAATAAACAAATAAAATAATAAAAATGGGAATATAAAAAATACAAAATTACGTGTTTATCAAATACCCCCATACCTAGCTTTTACTCGTCCTCGAGTGAAACAAAAACAAAAAGGAAACAAAATCAAAATAAAATCTAAACTACCCCATTTTCGTAGGAAACACGATTGCACTTAGCATGTGCAATAAGCCTTTAAACCCCAAGGTTAACCCAAGTGGACGAGTTGTGTCTCGTGAGGGTTTGCAGTGAATATACCCACAAAATTCAAAATAAAATAAAATAAAAATCTTTTTGAATTTAGCCAATTATGAAATCGAAATAAAAACTTCTAATATCCATGGGCATTACACATAAATAAGATCAAATTCAAAATCACACTTTCACCTTATCAAAAATCTTCCATCTTCATTCTAAATACCATCCTTCATAAAATTAATTCCATGTGATGCATGCATGTGTATGTGATGTAACTCTTAGTAGGGACTTTTACTGTGAAAATCAAGCAAATTCAATTTTTTTCTTTTTCTATTCAGTCTTGACTTGTGCAATGTCTATTTTTCTTAGGCTTTTCAGAGTTACCCATTTAACGAGTGTTTGACCAATGACTCCCAAACCAGTTGGCTTTAGGGCACTAGGTGTAAAGACACCCCTAAGGGTTTACTAACTCGAGTAACAAAGGCCACAAAAATCAAACTAGTCAAACTACTTATATCCATTATACTTTTCAGTTTGATTTTTCTTTTATTCAATGGATATTGAAGCAGTATTTTTCATTTTTCAATTTTTTTCCTCTTACAACGAGTGCGTTTTACGCTCCATCTCGTTGATTCTTTTTCCTATTTTTTTTTTTTTTTTTTTTACACCGAGTGCGTTTTACGCTCCATCTCATTGCAATATTATTTTTTTTCTTCTAATTTTTTTCTTGAAATTACTTGACTCATAGTTTATATCCCACAACTAAGAATTAGTGCGAACGTGAAGTGCAAAAATGCATATGAATTATAATTTTATTCAAGATGACATTTCAAACTAAGACTTTATATCTTTTCAAAGGTTCAAGCATTCTAAATCTTTTAATCCTACTTAAAGTTTTTTACTCCACAAACACTTATTAGAATTAATCCAACTCATAAAAAGTCAAACAAATTTTTAAATTTTTCATTTTTTAAATATAAAAAGAATTTGTTTCCTAAAAAAAATGCTAAGAATAAAAAAAATAAAATGCAATACATAAATAAAAATGTTAAATTCCCCCCATACCTAAATCATGCATTGTCCTCAATGTATGCAAATGAATAATAGAGAACAAAGAAATAGAAGAATTGTACCTCGTATGGTGGGGTATAATGCTGCAAGAAAATGTGGTGAGAAAGAAAACAAATGCACATATCTACAAATTTCATAAATCCTAAAATGCATATGATAGTAAAAGAGTGATGCAAAAATGCAAGTGTGTGTCAATTTTTCATGATTTTCAGGTGGTCTAAAAAATTGAAAATAATCAAAATTTTCATCACAGTTATACTTAGAATCGACCTCAAGAAAATTCTCACTTACATTTTCAAAACATGAAACGATTGGTTCATTTTCGCCTTCAAATTTTATTGACTCATGTGTAGTAGACATTAACAACTCATTGACCTTATCTAAATATTCAGACTCATCCCAATTTTGATCAAGGTGATTTAAGAAAAAGTCTATTGGATCATCCAAAACCATAAGTTTATTTTCATGCATTTCTTAGGTCATAGACAACTCTTGGATCATGTTTACTTTCATGGGTTAGTCAGAAAAATCACTAGGTTCCTTTCCCACATTAAACACATGTAAGTCAATTGTCATGTTCCAAAATGTTAATTTCATTAGTGTAAGACCCCGAATTTTATGAAATACAAAATTTAATTTTTCTTCATATTTATATTTTTTGAAACAGTAAGTGGTTAAATCGATAAAGTTAAAAGTTAAGGATGTTATGTGCAAATTTTATTTTGTCGAACAATATTCGCTTTGTCGGGGAATATTCGTTTGGTCGGGGAATATTCGTGTCGTACGACGGCGCCGAAATAACAAATTATTGGTGGACCCCACAACGGAATATTTGTCGGATATAGAAAACGACAGAAATAACCTTTTTAAATAAAAATAGTCAACGGAACTGTTAAAATACCGGTGATAAAAGAATAGTAGTATACGGTAGTTTTTGGTATTTTCTGTAGCACACGGTACTCTACAGTAACACACGGTATTGCATAGTGTCTCATATTATTGGTCTGATAATTGACACCGTAACTGTTACGCATCATTTCATCGATAATTGTCACTGCATAATATTTTATATTATCAATTCAATAATTGTTGTTACACAGTATTTTGCATTATTGATTTAATAATTGTCATTACACTGTATTTTATATCATTGAGTCAATAATTGTTGCTGCACTGTTTTTAAAATTATTGAACCTAATAATTGTCACAGTAACATATGCACAGTAATTCACATTATTGAATCAATAATTGTCATTACACAGTAACGTATGCTTTCTTTTACATTATTGTTATCTCTATTATGATGTTTTTTTAAACAGTTGTATTTCATTAATTTATTGACTTGATATCTAAGAGCTAACTATACTGTATTTATAACAATTAGTCATAATAATTGAAAAAGTTAGGTGATTATTAGGTGATATGAAATGAATGGTGTAGATTAAAGTGTGAAATATTGTTGAATAATTGAATTGATTTGTTTATAATATAAAGTTAGGTGATTATTAGGTGATATGAAATGAATGGTGTAGATTAAAGTGTGAAATATTGTTGAATAATTGAATTGATTTGTTTATAATATAAAGTTAGGTGATTATTAGGTAATATGAAATGAATGGTGTAGATTAAAGATAATATAAAATTTGAAATGGATGGTGTAGATTAAAAGATGATTTTTTTTAAATGAATGGTTTAGATTAAAGGAATGATAAGATTTTTGGCTATAAATAGAAGCCTTAACTTAAGGATTTTTCATAAACTTCCTTACTTGTTCTTTCTTTCTCTCTCTAAATACTTCTTGTGAAAGTTCTCTCTAAGTGTGCTTAAGTCATCTTGAGTATTTGTGAAGATCTATAAGTATACGTGTACTGTTCAAGTTAATCAACCTCATTTAAATCAATATCCAGTCACGTGTTGAAGTAAGGGATACCATCTTTTTCATCTTCCATTATTCAAACGTACTATGGTAAGGAATACCATTCATTTCAAACTCTTAAATTTACTGTGGTAAGGAATGTCATTTTGAACATCATCTTCTTTCATATTCTAACTTACTATGGTAAGGGATGTCATTTTCTTTCATACTCTTAAATTTACTACTCGTAAGGAATGTCATCTTCTTTCATCTTCTATTATTAAAACTTACTACGGTAAGGGATACCATCTTTTTCATCTTCCATTATTCAAACGTACTATGGTAAGGGATTATCATTATTTGATTCTCGATAATAATATTGTTTCTTCCTTACTCATAAGACGTGCCTTTTATTTCCATGTATTAAATTGTGGGAATAACCTTACGGAGCGGATTGCCGCCTGTTGGTGAATAACCTTTCGTATTCATTCATTATTAATCTCTGAGAATAACCTTACGGAGCGGATTGCCGCCTGTTTGGTGAATAACTCTTTGTACTCAAATTCTATTAAATTGTGGGAATAACCTTACGGAGCGGATTGCCGCCTGTTGGTGAATAACCCTTTGTATTAATTTCCTTCACCTTTTGTTAATCAAACCTGCTACGGTAAGGGATATTATTTTCTTTCATACTCCTAAATCGAAATTTATTATGGAACTATTGCTTCTATAATTCCTGAAAATATTATATGTTCCATAATAGTTGAACTTCATTATTTCAACTGAACCTTCCTATTTACGTGAACCTTTCTATTGAATTGTAACCGTTATTCTGAACTGTGGATCTTGAATATCATTTTTAAATTTCACTCCACATCATGTTGACAATTTGGACATTATTTAAATCTGTACAAAGTAAACTTCCGATACTTATTGTTATCCTATTTCTTCTGTTCATCATTTATATCATTCTAATCATCCAAAAATCAAGCTGTTGTGAATATCTGTGGCCGGGGGCACAGATGTGATATATTTGTTGAACAAATGATAGGTTAAAGGCGATATAATAGGTTAAAGGCGATACATCTGTTCGGTGTCTTTTATGACACGTGGTGAATGTTCTCTTTGGCCCGTAGTGCAAAGATGAACTGTTGTTTGGTATGATTATGACCAAAGGCTGAATCTGGTATAATCATGACCGTTGGTGTTATATTGAATGTCTTTGGCCCGTAGTGCAAAGATGAACTGTTGATCTGCATGATTATGATCAGGAACTGTGAATTTGTATTATCTTGACTAATGATATTTCAGATGATAAAAGTTGATGATGTTTTTCCTAAAAAGAGAACCGAGTGGACATTATAGTTTGCATTATTCTTCTAATAGATTACTCATTCCGCTGCTATTATTGATCTGAACGTTGTTTAAGAATTTAACTGCAGTTTTTGATATAAACCTTGTAGTCTATTGTATTCTATCAAGAACTCAACTGTTGAAGACTAATGATAATTTATTCGTCATTATCTTAGTCATGATATTCTTTACTGGGCTATTTGAGCTCACCCTTTCTTTTATTCCATTGTTTTTCAACAGGAAATGAAAACATAACAGGGTCTAGCCGGGGAATGGAGTGAGGGTCCGAGGAATAGTTATCATAGTCTTCACGTTTTGTAAAATAGTGTGGCAATAATAGTGAAGACTTAGTTGTGTATTATTATACACTGTATTGTAGTACGTTGTGCTTTGTTGTAATAATTTTGTTGTAGTCTTTTGACGACTCAAGTTTGGGTTGTGTGGGCCCAGATTTGGGGGCGTCACAGTTGGCATCAGAGCTTAGGGATATGGTTTTTAATGGAGATCTGGGGTTAGAACTAGGAGGGGAGAGACGAATAGAATCAATCACTAGTGTGTCCTACCTAAATTAGATTTATTTTTTATCTAATGAATCGATTTGAATGTAGGAACATGAAGAGATGAGTCAGTTTATTTGAACTAACATTTATTTTGTGACCACAGTTAATTATTGCATCTGAAAATCAGGAGGTTAACTATGAAATTACCGAAACAAATGTAGCTGCAAAACAAGAGGCGACGAATAATCTTCTTACAAACTCAGAGTTGAATCATTTGCCTAAGGCAAAAATTATGCGTGTTCTATCCAGTAAGGATGAAGGTGAAAGCTCTGCTACAGTCGTTCCAGATCCATTCTTAGAAGCAATTAAAGGAAGTAACGAACTTGCGGAAATTATTGCCTTTAATTTACTCACTAATTGGGAGAGTGATATCACATGGTTATGCTCTATAACAAAGGATCAGAATATATGGACTTTTCATATTAGTCTTTGGGATTTATGGTGTTCCAGCTATGATTTTCAAGATTATTTAAAAATGATGTTTCTATACTTTTGGGCGTTACAATTTAGAGGAATTCAGGTTAAGTTAGTCACTATCGTGGAAACTGCAGTCTATCGAAAATACTATTTTAATGGAAATCATTGGTACCTTACTACTGATGAAGTTGATGAACCCGAGAAACAGTTTGCTAGAAAATTATTCAGTGGTATTCCCATGGTTGAAATACGTGAAGATCCGAATGAAGTATTCGGGATTCGATTTGACGATAACAGTCAAGAAACCGAATGAGGTGATAACCGGTAAGCTATTCATAAATTCTCGTGAAGTCTATGCCATATTAGATACTGGCTCTATCCACTCTTTTATCTCACCTATATGTACTCAACGTTTAAATTTGACTATTGAAAACTTAAATCTTGTCTTATCAGTTGAAACCTCATTGGGAGAAATACCTATTACATTTACTATCTATAAATCTTGCCTAGTTCAAATCAACAACCTCACATTACCTGTTGACCTTATTTCTTTGGAGATGCATGAATTTGATGTGATTTTAGGAATTGATTAGTTGATTACCCATCATGCTAAAATTGATTGTTTTCATAAGATTATTAGTTTTCATATTCCTAATCAACCTGTCATGCAAATTCAAGCAACTAAACCATTGAAATTTATAACTGTTATTTCTAGCCATAAAGCCATTCGTTTATTGAAAAACGAATGTCAAGCCTTTTTAGCTCATGTCACTGATTTGAACAAAAACACGTCATGTAAGACCCCGAATTTTATGAAATACAAAATTTAATTTTTCTTCATATATATATTTTTTTGAAACAGTAAGTGGTTAAATCGATAAAGTTAAAAGTTAAGGATGTTATGTGCAAATTTTATTTTGTCGGACAATATTCGCTTTGTCGGGGAATATTCGTTTGGTCGGGGAATATTCGTTTGGTCCGACGGCGCCGAAATAACAAATTATTGGTGGACCCCACAACGGAATATTTGTCGGATATAGAAAACGACAGAAATAACCTTTTTAAATAAAAATAGTCAACGGAACTGTTAAAATACCGGTGATAAAAGAATAGTAGCATACGGTAGTTATTGGTATTTTCTGTAGCACTCGGTACTCTACAGTAACACACGGTATTGCATAGTGTCTCATATTATTGGTCTGATAATTGACACCGTAACTGTTACGCATCATTTCATCGATAATTGTCACTGCATAATATTTTATATTATCAATTCAATAATTGTTGTTACACAGTATTTTGCATTATTGATTTAATAATTGTCATTACACTGTATTTTATATCATTGAGTCAATAATTGTTGTTGCACTGTTTTTAAAATTATTGAACCTAATAATTGTCACAGTAACATATGCACAGTAATTCACATTATTGAATCAATAATTGTCATTACACAGTAACGTATGCTTTATTTTACATTATTGTTATCTCTATTATGATGTTATTTAAACAGTTGTATTTCATTAATTTATTGACTTGATATCTAAGAACTAACTATACTGTATTTATAACAATTAGTCATAATAATTGAATTGATAAAGTTATTTGTTTATAATATAAAGTTAGGTGATTATTAGGTGATATGAAATGAATGGTGTAGATTAAAGTGTGAATTATTGTTGAATAATTGAATTGATTTGTTTATAATATAAAGTTAGGTGATTATTAGGTGATATGAAATGAATGGTGTAGATTAAAGTGTGAATTATTGTTGAATAATTAAATTGATTTGTTTATAATATAAAGTTAGGTGATTATTAGGTGATATGAAATGAATGGTGTAGATTAAAGATAATATAATATTTGAAATGGATGGTGTAGATTAAAAGATGATCTTTAAATGAATGGTTTAGATTAAATGAATGATAAGATTTTTGGCTATAAATAGAAGCCTTAACTTAAGGATTTTTCATAAACTTCCTTACTTGTTCTTTCTTTCTCTCTCTAAATACTTCTTGTGAAAGTTCTCTCTAAGTGTGCTTAAGTCATCTTGAGTATTTGTGAAGATCTATAAGTATACGTGTACTGTTCAAGTTAATCAACCTCATTTAAATCAATATCCAGTCACGTGTTGAGGTAAGGGATACCATCTTTTTCATCTTCCATTATTCAAACGTACTATGGTAAGGGATTATCATTATTTGATTCTCGATAATAATATTGTTTCTTCCTTACTCATAATACGTGCCTTTTATTTCCATGTATTAAATTGTGGGAATAACCTTACGGAGCGGATTGCCGCCTGTTGGTGAATAACCTTTCGTATTCATTCATTATTAATCTCTGAGAATAACCTTACGGAGCGGATTGCCGCCTGTTTGGTGAATAACTCTTTGTACTCAAATTCTATTAAATTGTGGGAATAACCTTACGGAGCGGATTGCCGCCTGTTGGTGAATAACCCTTTGTATTAATTTCCTTCACCTTTTGTTAATCAAACCTGCTACGGTAAGGGATATTATTTTCTTTCATACTCCTAAATCGAAATTTATTATGGAACTATTGCTTCTATAATTCCTGAAAATATTATATGTTCCATAATAGTTGAACTTCATTATTTCAACTGAACCTTCCTATTTACGTGAACCTTTCTATTGAATTGTAACCGTTATTCTGAACTGTGGATCTTGAATATCATTTTTAAATTTCACTCCACATCATGTTGACAATTTGGACATTATTTGAATCTGTACAAAGTAAACTTCCGATACTTATTGTTATCCTATTTCTTCTGTTCATCATTTATACCATTCTAATCATCCAAAAATCAAGCTGTTGTGAATATCTGTGGCCGGGGGCACAGATGTGATATATTTGTTGAACAGATGATAGGTTAAAGGCGATATAATAGGTTAAAGGCGATACATCTGTTCGGTGTCTTTTATGGCACGTGGTGAATGTTCTCTTTGGCCCGTAGTGCAAAGATGAACTATTGTTTGGTATGATTATGACCAAAGGCTGAATCTGGTATAATCATGACCGCTGGTGCTATATTGAATATCTTTGGCCCGTAGTGCAAAGATGAACTGTTGATGTGCATGATTATGATCAGGAACTGTGAATTTATATTATCATGACTAATGGTATTTCAGATGATAAAAGTTGATGATGTTTTTACGAAAAAGGGAAGCGAGTGGACATTATAGTCTGCATTATTCTTCTAATAGATTACTCATTCCGCTGCTATTATTGATCTGAACATTGTTTAAGAATTTAACTACAGTTTTTGATATAAACCTTGTAGTCTATTGTATTCTATCAAGAACTCAACTGTTGAAGGCTAATGATAATTTATTCGTCATTATCTTAGTCATGATATTTCTTACTGGGCTATTTGAGCTCACCCTTTCTTTTGTTCCATTGTTTTTCAACAGGAGATGAAAACATAACAGGGTCTAGCCGGGGAATGGAGTGAGGGTCCGAGAAATAGTTATCATAGTCTTCACGTTTTGTAAAATAGTGTGGCAATAATAGTGAAGACTTAGTTGTGTATTATTATACACTGTATTGTTGTACGTTGTGCTTTGTTGTAATAATTTTGTTGTAGTCTTTTGACGACTCAAGTTTGGGCTGTGTGGGCCCAGATTTGGGGGCGTCACAGTTGGCATCAGAGCTTAGGGATATGGTCTTTAATGGAGATCTGGGGTAGAACTAGGAGGGGAGAGACGAATAGAATCAGTCACTAGTGTGTCCTACCTAAAATAGATTTTATTATCTAATGAGTCGATTTGAATGTAGGAACATGAAGTGATGAGTCAGTTTATTTGAACTAACATTTATTTTGTGACCACAGTTAAGTATGGCATCTGAAAATCAAGAGGTTAACTATGGAATACCCGAAGCAAATGTAGCCGAGAATCAAGAGGCCCCAAACAATCCTCCTGCCAACTCAAGAAATAATGTTCCTGATAACATGATGAACGATGGATTCTTTAGGAATTTCATGCAGTTCATACAGAATCAAGGAAGAGGAAATCCAGTCAATAATAACGGTAGAAACGCTGGCAATTTGAGGATGGTCACTGTTAAGCAATTTAAAGAATTAGGACCACCTGAATTCCACGGGAAGCCTGACCCACTCAAAGCGGAGGCATGGCTGAAACAGACGACAAAAATACTTGATGTCTTACAATGCGCTGATGATCAGAAGGTGCCATTTTCCACTTTTATGTTACGAGGTGAGGCGGACCATTGGTGGGAAGCGGTAAAACGTATCCAACCTTCAGCACTCGAAATGTCTTGGACAGAATTCGAAGAACTGTTTAACGAGAAGTACTTCCCAGAAAGCATCCGCCATATGAAGGAAGTGGAATTCATTAAGCTGGAGCAGGGAAACATGACAGTTTCTCAATATGAAGCTAAGTTTGCTGAACTGTCTCGTTTTGCGACTCATCTAGTAGATGACGAAGCACGAATGAGTCGAATGTTCCTGAGAGGTTTGAGACTGAAAATTCGTCAACAACTTAGTTCTCATAAATTTAGTTTGTATTCAGATGTTGTGGATAGGGCTCAAAGGGTGGAGCAAACAGATGAAACATTGCAGCCAAGAGTTAATGATCAGCATAGAGAAAGGAGTGACAACAACCACAGGAACGAGAACCATCGAGGAGGTAACCAACACTTCGGTGGTAATTCCACACCAAATAACAGAAGAGGAGAATCTAGTGGGAACAATTTCAAAAGAAAGAGATTCCATAATAATTATGGAAGGGCACCAGCACCAGTACCAACACCAGCACCGACCCCAGTTTCAAGGGGAGAAGATCGACCACCAGTGAGATGCTATAGGTGTGGTCAGGAAGGTCACATCAGCCCAAACTGTACACTGCAGTCCAAAAAGTGCTACAGTTGTGGGAAAGAGGGTCATCTTGCGCGGTTTTGTCCTGCCACAAAATCAAGTCCAGCTGCAATGATGATACCAAAAGCTAGCGCGGATAAAGGAAAATTTGTAGTTCAAGGGAGAGCTTTTGTTGTGACATCCCAAATGGCACGAAACTCGAACGAGGTGATAACCGGTAAGCTATTCATAAATTCTCGTGAAGTCTACGCTTTGTTAGATACTGGCTCTACCCATTCTTTTATCTCACCTGCATGTGCTCAGCGTTTAAACTTAACTCCTGAAAATTTGGACTTTGACTTATCAGTTGAAACCCCATTAGGAGAAATGACCATTACATCTACTGTCTATAAATCTTGCCTAGTTCAAATCAACAACCTCACATTACCTGTTGACCTTATTTCTTTGGAGATGCATGAATTTGATGTGATTTTAGGAATTGATTGGTTGACTACCCATCATGCTAAAATTGATTGTTTTCATAAGATTATTAGTTTTCATATTCCTAATCAACCTGTCATGCAAATTCAAGCAACTAAACCATTGAAATCTATAACTGTTATTTCTAGCCATAAAGCCATTCGTTTATTGAAAAACGGATGTCAAGCCTTTTTAGCTCATGTCACTGATTTGAACAAAAATACGTCAAACTTGAATGATATTCCCATTGTTAATGAGTTTCCTGACGTTTTTCCTGAAGAACTTCCTGGCTTACCCCCAAACCGTGAAATTGATTTTTATATTGATCTTGAACCCGGTACCAAGCCCATTTCCAAAGCTCCCTACCGAATGGCTCCCATTGAACTTCAAGAGTTAAAAGTCCAACTACAGGAATTGTTGGATACCGGTTTCATTCGTCCGAGTGCATCACCTTGGGGTGCTCCTGTTCTATTTGTGAAGAAGAAAGACGGGAGTATGAGATTGTGCATTGACTACCGAGAATTGAACCATGTCACCATCAAGAACAGGTACCCGTTACCTCGGATTGATGACATGTTTGATCAATTGCAAGGCGCTCAACATTTCTCAAAGATTGATCTCCGTTCTGGATATCATCAGTTAAAGGTTAAAGCTGAGGACATTCCAAAGACTGCTTTCAGAACTCGTTATGGGCATTATGAGTTCTTAGTCATGCCTTTTGGACTAACTAATGCTCCTGCAGCTTTCATGGACATGATGAACCGGATATTCAAGGAACATTTGGATCATTTTGTGGTTGTCTTTATTGATGACATCCTCATATACTCCAAGAGTCGCGAGGATCATGAACAACACCTGAGATTGATACTACAAAAGCTCCGTGAAAACAAATTATATGTCAAGTTGAAGAAATGTGAGTTCTGGCTTGAGGAGGTCGCGTTTCTTGGGCATGTGATTTCTAGTCAAGGAATATCAGTCGATCCTGCGAAGATTGAAACAGTACTAAATTGGGAACAACCCAAAACAGTAACCGAAGTCCGAAGTTTTCTGGGTCTAGCTGGTTATTATCGGAGATTCGTAGAAGGATTTTCTCGAATCGTCACTCCATTAACGCAGCTTACTCGGAAAAGCACAAAATTCATATGGAGCGAGGAATGCGAGAAAAGTTTCCAAGAACTCAAGAAGAGACTGGTTTCAGCTCCTGTTCTGACCATACCATCAGGATCAGGAGAATTTGTTATCTACACCGATGCTTCTGGCAAAGGTCTAGGCTGTGTCCTTATGCAACATGGAAAGGTTATAGCCTACGCCTCTCGACAACTCAAAGATTATGAGAAAAATTATCCTACTCATGATCTAGAGTTGGCAGCAGTCGTTTTCGCGTTGAAGATCTGGAGACACTACTTGTACGGAGAAAAAGTGGATATCTATACGGATCATAAAAGTCTCAAGTATTTCTTCACCCAGAAGGAACTCAACATGCGACAACGACGTTGGCTTGAGCTGTTAAAGGATTATGACCACACAATCCAGTATCACCCGGGAAAGGCGAACGTTGTACCTGACGCTTTGAGCAGAAAATCTTATGCAAGTACAAGTGCACTGCTGACAACACAAAAGTGTATTTTGTACGACTTGCAAAAGATGGAGATAGAGCTAAAGACACCAGGGACCCGCTCGAAGATTGCTCACGTGCGAGTAGAACCAACTTTAATCGATAAAATTAAAGCTGCTCAAGCTACCGATCCGGAACTGATAAACATGATAAAGAAAGTACAAGAAGGTGCCATTCCCGAAGCAAGAATCGACGAGAAAGGAATACTTCGAGTCAACTCTCGACTCTGTGTTCCTAACGATCCTGAATTAAAGCATAAAATCATGATGGAGGCACACAACACGCCGTTTGCAATCCACCCAGGAGGTACCAAGATGTATCGAGATCTTCGACATACATTTTGGTGGAACAATATGAAAAGAGAGATTGCGGAGTTTATCTCAAGGTGCCTAACTTGTCAACGTGTCAAGGCAGAACATCAAGTTCCTAAAGGTCCATTACAATCACTTGAAGTTCCCGAATGGAAGTGGGAACACATCAATATGGACTTCATGACGGGTCTTCCAAAAGTTTCTCAAGGCTTAGATGCAATTTGGGTGATCGTAGATAGATTGACCAAATCTGCTCATTTCTTGCCTATACGAGAAAACTTTTCACTTGAACGTCTTGCCGGTATGTACATAAATGAGATCGTGAGATTGCATGGCATGCCAGTTTCCATAGTTTCTGATCGAGATCCTAGATTCACTTCACGCTTTTGGATCAGTCTACAAAAAGCTATGGGCACTGAACTACGTTTTAGTTCTGCATACCATCCTCAAACGGACGGACAATCGGAAAGGACGATCCAGACCCTCGAAGATCTTTTGAGACTTTGTGTATTAGACTTCAAAGGAAGTTGGGATAAGTACTTGCCGTTGGTGGAATTTTCTTACAACAATAGTTACCAAGCAAGCATAGGCATGGCTCCATTCGAGGCATTGTATGGAAGGAAGTGTCGCTCTCCAATATGTTGGAATGAGGTAGGAGAAGCAAAATTGTTGGGACCCGAGTTGGTACGCTTGACGACCGAAAAGATCCAAATGATCCGATAACGAATACAGACCGCACAAGAACGACAAAAGAGTTATGCTGATCTTCATCGGAGAGACGAAAGTTTCAACGTCGGAGATCATGTATTCTTACGTGTTTCTCCATGGAAAGGGGTTACGAGATTCGGAAAGAGAGGAAAGCTCAACCCTCGATTTATTGGCCCATTTGAAATCCTCGATCGAATAGGAACCGTAGCCTACAGACTAGCCCTACCACCAAGTATGTCTCGCATCCATAACGTTTTTCACATATCTATGTTACGTAAATATGTGAAGGACCCAAACCACGTCATTGAGTTAGAACCAGACGTTATAGCAGATGATTTAACATACGAGGAGGTACCTGTTAAGATCCTGGATAAGAAGGAGCAGATCCTACGCTCAAAGGTTATACCTCAAGTTAAGGTTTTATGGAGGAACCAAGATACTGAGGAAATGACCTGGGAGCTAGAATCTGAGATGAAATCTAAGTATCCTTACCTCTTCGATATGTCAGGTACGTCAATTTCGGGGACGAAATTTCATAAGGAGGGGAGGTTGTAAGACCCCGAATTTTATGAAATACAAAATTTAATTTTTCTTCATATATATATTTTTTTGAAACAGTAAGTGGTTAAATCGATAAAGTTAAAAGTTAAGGATGTTATGTGCAAATTTTATTTTGTCGGACAATATTCGCTTTGTCGGGGAATATTCGTTTGGTCGGGGAATATTCGTTTGGTCCGACGGCGCCGAAATAACAAATTATTGGTGGACCCCACAACGGAATATTTGTCGGATATAGAAAACGACAGAAATAACCTTTTTAAATAAAAATAGTCAACGGAACTGTTAAAATACCGGTGATAAAAGAATAGTAGCATACGGTAGTTATTGGTATTTTCTGTAGCACTCGGTACTCTACAGTAACACACGGTATTGCATAGTGTCTCATATTATTGGTCTGATAATTGACACCGTAACTGTTACGCATCATTTCATCGATAATTGTCACTGCATAATATTTTATATTATCAATTCAATAATTGTTGTTACACAGTATTTTGCATTATTGATTTAATAATTGTCATTACACTGTATTTTATATCATTGAGTCAATAATTGTTGCTGCACTGTTTTTAAAATTATTGAACCTAATAATTGTCACAGTAACATATGCACAGTAATTCACATTATTGAATCAATAATTGTCATTACACAGTAACGTATGCTTTATTTTACATTATTGTTATCTCTATTATGATGTTATTTAAACAGTTGTATTTCATTAATTTATTGACTTGATATCTAAGAACTAACTATACTGTATTTATAACAATTAGTCATAATAATTGAATTGATAAAGTTATTTGTTTATAATATAAAGTTAGGTGATTATTAGGTGATATGAAATGAATGGTGTAGATTAAAGTGTGAATTATTGTTGAATAATTGAATTGATTTGTTTATAATATAAAGTTAGGTGATTATTAGGTGATATGAAATGAATGGTGTAGATTAAAGTGTGAATTATTGTTGAATAATTAAATTGATTTGTTTATAATATAAAGTTAGGTGATTATTAGGTGATATGAAATGAATGGTGTAGATTAAAGATAATATAATATTTGAAATGGATGGTGTAGATTAAAAGATGATCTTTAAATGAATGGTTTAGATTAAATGAATGATAAGATTTTTGGCTATAAATAGAAGCCTTAACTTAAGGATTTTTCATAAACTTCCTTACTTGTTCTTTCTTTCTCTCTCTAAATACTTCTTGTGAAAGTTCTCTCTAAGTGTGCTTAAGTCATCTTGAGTATTTGTGAAGATCTATAAGTATACGTGTACTGTTCAAGTTAATCAACCTCATTTAAATCAATATCCAGTCACGTGTTGAAGTAAGGGATACCATCTTTTTCATCTTCCATTATTCAAACGTACTATGGTAAGGAATACCATTCATTTCAAACTCTTAAATTTACTGTGGTAAGGAATGTCATTTTGAACATCATCTTCTTTCATATTCTAACTTACTATGGTAAGGGATGTCATTTTCTTTCATACTCTTAAATTTACTACTCGTAAGGAATGTCATCTTCTTTCATCTTCTATTATTAAAACTTACTACGGTAAGGGATACCATCTTTTTCATCTTCCATTATTCAAACGTACTATGGTAAGGGATTATCATTATTTGATTCTCGATAATAATATTGTTTCTTCCTTACTCATAAGACGTGCCTTTTATTTCCATGTATTAAATTGTGGGAATAACCTTACGGAGCGGATTGCCGCCTGTTGGTGAATAACCTTTCGTATTCATTCATTATTAATCTCTGAGAATAACCTTACGGAGCGGATTGCCGCATGTTTGGTGAATAACTCTTTGTACTCAAATTCTATTAAATTGTGGGAATAACCTTACGGAGCGGATTGCCGCCTGTTGGTGAATAACCCTTTGTATTAATTTCCTTCACCTTTTGTTAATCAAACCTGCTACGGTAAGGGATATTATTTTCTTTCATACTCCTAAATTGAAATTTATTATGGAACTATTGCTTCTATAATTCCTGAAAATATTATATGTTCCATAATAGTTGAACTTCATTATTTCAACTGAACCTTCCTATTTACGTGAACCTTTCTATTGAATTGTAACCGTTATTCTGAACTGTGGATCTTGAATATCATTTTTAAATTTCACTCCACATCATGTTGACAATTTGGACTTTATTTGAATCTGTACAAAGTAAACTTCCGATACTTATTGTTATCATATTTCTTCTGTTCATCATTTATATCATTCTAATCATCCAAAAATCAAGCTGTTGTGAATATCTGTGGCCGGGGGCACAGATGTGATATATTTGTTGAACAGATGATAGGTTAAAGGCGATATAATAGGTTAAAGGCGATACATCTGTTCGGTGTCTTTTATGGCACGTGGTGAATGTTCTCTTTGGCCCGTAGTGCAAAGATGAACTGTTGTTTGGTATGATTATGACCAAAGGCTGAATCTGGTATAATCATGACCGCTGGTGCTATATTGAATATCTTTGGCCCGTAGTGCAAAGATGAACTGTTGATGTGCATGATTATGATCAGGAACTGTGAATTTATATTATCATGACTAATGGTATTTCAGATGATAAAAGTTGATGATGTTTTTACGAAAAAGGGAAGCGAGTGGACATTATAGTCTGTATTATTCTTCTAATAGATTGCTCATTCCGCTGCTATTATTGATCTGAACATTGTTTAAGAATTTAACTACAGTTTTTGATATAAACCTTGTAGTCTATTGTATTCTATCAAGAACTCAACTGTTGAAGGCTAATGATAATTTATTCGTCATTATCTTAGTCATGATATTTCTTACTGGGCTATTTGAGCTCACCCTTTCTTTTGTTCCATTGTTTTTCAACAGGAGATGAAAACATAACAGGGTCTAGCCGGGGAATGGAGTGAGGGTCCGAGGAATAGTTATCATAGTCTTCACGTTTTGTAAAATAGTGTGGCAATAATAGTGAAGACTTAGTTGTGTATTATTATACACTGTATTGTTGTACGTTGTGCTTTGTTGTAATAATTTTGTTGTAATATTTTGACGACTCAAGTTTGGGCTGTGTGGGCCCAGATTTGGGGGCGTCACACGTCAAACTTGAATGATATTCCCATTGTTAATGAGTTTCCTGACGTTTTTTCTGAGGAACTTTCTGGCTTACCCCAAACCGTGAAATTGAATTTTGTATCGATCTTGAACCCGGCACTAAGCCCATTTTTAAAGTCCCATACCAAATGGCTCCCATAGAACACCAAGAGTTGAAAGTTTAATTACTAGATATCGGTATCATTCATTCTAGTACAAAACTTATATCGAGTGAGGAATGCGAGAAGAGTTTTCAAGAACTCAAGAGGAGACTTGTTTCAGCTCCTGTTTTGACCATACCATCAGGATCAGGAGAATTTGTTATCTACAGCGATGCTTCTGGCAAAGGTCTAGGCTGTGTCCTTATGCAACATGGAAAGGTTATAGCCTATGCCTCTCGACAACTCAAAGATTATGAGAAAAATTATCCTACTCATGATCTAGAGTTGGCAGCAGTCGTTTTCGCGTTGAAGATCTGGAGACACTACTTGTACGGAGAAAAAGTGGATATCTATACGGATCATAAAAGTCTCAAGTATTTCTTCACCCAGAAGGAACTCAACATGCGACAACGACGTTGGCTTGAGCTGTTAAAGGATTATGACCACACAATCCGGTATCACCCGGGAAAGGCGAACGTTGTAGCTGACGCTTTGAGCAGAAAATCTTATGCAAGTACAAGTGCACTGCTGACAACACAAAAGTGTATTTTGTACGACTTGCAAAAGATGGAGATAGAGCTAAAGACACCAGGGACCCACTCGAAGATTGCTCACGTGCGAGTAGAACCAACTTTAATCGATAAAATTAAAGCTGCTCAAGCTACCGATCCGGAACTGATAAACATGATAAAGAAAGTACAAGAAGGTGCCATTCCCGAAGCAAGAATCGACGAGAAAGGAATACTTCGAGTCAACTCTCGACTATGTGTTCCTAACGATCCTGAATTAAAGCATAAAATCATGATGGAGGCACACAACACGCCGTTTGCAATCCACCCAGGAGGTACCAAGATGTATCGAGATCTTCGTCATACATTTTGGTGGAACAATATGAAAAGAGAGATTGCGGAGTTTATCTCAAGGTGCCTAACTTGTCAACGTGTCAAGGCAGAGCATCAAGTTCCTAAAGGTCCATTACAATCACTTGAAGTTCCCGAATGGAAGTGGGAACACATCAATATGGACTTCGTGACGGGTCTTCCAAAAGTTTCTCAAGGCTTAGATGCAATTTGGGTGATCGTAGATAGATTGACCAAATCTGCTCATTTCTTGCCTATACGAGAAAACTTTTCACTTGAACGTCTTGTCGGTATGTACATAAATGAGATCGTGAGATTGAATGGCATGCCAGTTTCCATAGTTTCTGATCGAGATCCTAGATTCACTTCACGCTTTTGGATCAGTGTACAAAAAGCTATGGGCACTGAACTACGTTTTAGTTCTGCATACCATCCTCAAACGGACGGACAATCGGAAAGGACGATCCAGACCCTCGAAGATCTTTTGGGACTTTGTGTATTAGACTTCAAAGGAAGTTGGGATAAGTACTTGTCATTGGTGGAATTTTCTTACAACAACAGTTACCAAGCAAGCATAGGCATGGCTCCATTCGAGGCTTTGTATGGAAGGAAGTGTCGCTCTCCAATATGTTGGAATGAGGTAGGAGAAGAAAAATTGTTGGGACCCGAGTTGGTACGCTTGACGACCGAAAAGATCCAAATGATCCGACAACGAATACAGACCGCACAAGAACGACAAAAGAGTTATGCTGATCTTCATCGGAGAGACGAAAGTTTCAACGTCGGAGATCATGTATTCTTACGTGTTTCTCCATGGAAAGGGGTTACGAGATTCGGAAAGAGAGGAAAGCTCAACCCTCGATTTATTGGCCCATTTGAAATCCTCGATCGAATAGGAACCGTAGCCTACAGACTAGCCCTACCACCAAGTATGTCTCGCATCCATAACGTTTTTCACATATCTATGTTACGTAAATATGTGAAGGACTCAAACCACGTCATTGAGTTAGAACTAGACGTTATAGCAGAGGATTTAACATACGAGGAGGTACCTGTTAAGATCCTGGATAAGAAGGAGCAGATCCTACGCTCAAAGGTTATACCTCAAGTTAAGGTTTTATGGAGGAACCAAGATACTGAGGAAATGACCTGGGAGCTAGAATCTGAGATGAAATCTAAGTATCCTTACCTCTTCGATATGTCAAGTACGTCAATTTCGGGGACGAAATTTCATAAGGAGGGGAGGTTGTAAGACCCCGAATTTTATGAAATACAAAATTTAATTTTTCTTCATATTTATATTTTTTGAAACAGTAAGTGGTTAAATCGATAAAGTTAAAAGTTAAGGATGTTATGTGCAAATTTTATTTTGTCGGACAATATTCGCTTTGTCGGGGAATATTCGTTTGGTCGGGGAATATTCGTGTCGTACGACGGCGCCGAAATAACAAATTATTGGTGGACCCCACAACGGAATATTTGTCGGATATAGAAAACGACAGAAATAACCTTTTTAAATAAAAATAGTCAACGGAACTGTTAAAATACCGGTGATAAAAGAATAGTAGTATACGGTAGTTTTTGGTATTTTCTGTAGCACACGGTACTCTACAGTAACACACGGTATTGCATAGTGTCTCATATTATTGGTCTGATAATTGACACCGTAACTGTTACGCATCATTTCATCGATAATTGTCACTGCATAATATTTTATATTATCAATTCAATAATTGTTGTTACACAGTATTTTGCATTATTGATTTAATAATTGTCATTACACTGTATTTTATATCATTGAGTCAATAATTGTTGCTGCACTGTTTTTAAAATTATTGAACCTAATAATTGTCACAGTAACATATGCACAGTAATTCACATTATTGAATCAATAATTGTCATTACACAGTAACGTATGCTTTCTTTTACATTATTGTTATCTCTATTATGATGTTTTTTTAAACAGTTGTATTTCATTAATTTATTGACTTGATATCTAAGAGCTAACTATACTGTATTTATAACAATTAGTCATAATAATTGAATTGATAAAGTTATTTGTTTATAATATAAAGTTAGGTGATTATTAGGTGATATGAAATGAATGGTGTAGATTAAAGTGTGAAATATTGTTGAATAATTGAATTGATTTGTTTATAATATAAAGTTAGGTGATTATTAGGTAATATGAAATGAATGGTGTAGATTAAAGATAATATAAAATTTGAAATGGATGGTGTAGATTAAAAGATGATTTTTTTTAAATGAATGGTTTAGATTAAAGGAATGATAAGATTTTTGGCTATAAATAGAAGCCTTAACTTAAGGATTTTTCATAAACTTCCTTACTTGTTCTTTCTTTCTCTCTCTAAATACTTCTTGTGAAAGTTCTCTCTAAGTGTGCTTAAGTCATCTTGATTATTTGTGAAGATCTATAAGTATACGTGTACTGTTCAAGTTAATCAACCTCATTTAAATCAATATCCAGTCACGTGTTGAAGTAAGGGATACCATCTTTTTCATCTTCCATTATTCAAACGTACTATGGTAAGGAATACCATTCATTTCAAACTCTTAAATTTACTGTGGTAAGGAATGTCATTTTGAACATCATCTTCTTTCATATTCTAACTTATTATGGTAAGGGATGTCATTTTCTTTCATACTCTTAAATTTACTACTCGTAAGGAATGTCATCTTCTTTCATCTTCTATTATTAAAACTTACTACGGTAAGGGATACCATCTTTTTCATCTTCCATTATTCAAACGTACTATGGTAAGGGATTATCATTATTTGATTCTCGATAATAATATTGTTTCTTCCTTACTCATAAGACGTGCCTTTTATTTCCATGTATTAAATTGTGGGAATAACCTTACGGAGCGGATTGCCGCCTGTTGGTGAATAACCTTTCGTATTCATTCATTATTAATCTCTGAGAATAACCTTACGGAGCGGATTGCCGCCTGTTTGGTGAATAACTCTTTGTACTCAAATTCTATTAAATTGTGGGAATAACCTTACGGAGCGGATTGCCGCCTGTTGGTGAATAACCCTTTGTATTAATTTCCTTCACCTTTTGTTAATCAAACCTGCTACGGTAAGGGATATTATTTTCTTTCATACTCCTAAATCGAAATTTATTATGGAACTATTGTTTCTATAATTCCTGAAAATATTATATGTTCCATAATAGTTGAACTTCATTATTTCAACTGAACCTTCCTATTTACGTGAACCTTTCTATTGAATTGTAACCGTTATTCTGAACTGTGGATCTTGAATATCATTTTTAAATTTCACTCCACATCATGTTGACAATTTGGACATTATTTAAATCTGTACAAAGTAAACTTCCGATACTTATTGTTATCCTATTTCTTCTGTTCATCATTTATATCATTCTAATCATCCAAAAATCAAGCTGTTGTGAATATCTGTGGCCGGGGGCACAGATGTGATATATTTGTTGAACAGATGATAGGTTAAAGGCGATATAATAGGTTAAAGGCGATACATCTGTTCGGTGTCTTTTATGACACGTGGTGAATGTTCTCTTTGGCCCGTAGTGCAAAGATGAACTGTTGTTTGGTATGATTATGACCAAAGGCTGAATCTGGTATAATCATGACCGTTGGTGTTATATTGAATGTCTTTGGCCCGTAGTGCAAAGATGAACTGTTGATCTGCATGATTATGATCAGGAACTGTGAATTTGTATTATCTTGACTAATGATATTTCAGATGATAAAAGTTGATGATGTTTTTCCTAAAAAGAGAACCGAGTGGACATTATAGTCTGCATTATTCTTCTAATAGATTACTCATTCCGCTGCTATTATTGATCTGAACGTTGTTTAAGAATTTAACTGCAGTTTTTGATATAAACCTTGTAGTCTATTGTATTCTATCAAGAACTCAACTGTTGAAGACTAATGATAATTTATTCGTCATTATCTTAGTCATGATATTCTTTACTGGGCTATTTTAGCTCACCCTTTCTTTTGTTCCATTGTTTTTCAACAGGAAATGAAAACATAACAGGGTCTAGCCGGGGAATGGAGTGAGGGTCCGAGGAATAGTTATCATAGTCTTCACGTTTTGTAAAATAGTGTGGCAATAATAGTGAAGACTTAGTTGTGTATTATTATACACTGTATTGTAGTACGTTGTGCTTTGTTGTAATAATTTTGTTGTAGTCTTTTGACGACTCAAGTTTGGGCTGTGTGGGCCCAGATTTGGGGGCGTCACAATTAGTCCATTTCTACAATTGATTAACGCATTAGAAGTTGCTAGAAATGGTCTACCTAAAATGACAGGAATTTGACCGTTGGGATTGGCAACAGGTTGAGTTTCAAGAACAACAAAATCGACAGGGAACACAAAATCGCCAATCTTAATGAGTACATCTTCAACTATTCCCTTTGGCACTTTGATGGAACGGTCAGCTAGCTGGAGTATGACTCTTGTCTTTTTCAACTCCCCTAAGCCCAAGGTTTGGTACACAGAAAATGGTAGAAGGTTAACACTCGCTCCTAAATCAAGGAAAGCTTTTTCAATTAAAGTGTCACCTATGATACATGAAATAGTAGGACAACCGGGGTCTTTATACTTCACAGGGACTTGGCATGACAGGATAGAACTAACATGGGCAGTTAGAAAAGCTTTCTTAGGAACATGAGTGGTTCTTTTGTGTGTGCACAAATCTTTTAGACATTTAGCATATGAGGGAATTTGTTGAATAGCATCTAGAAGAGGAATATTAATTTTCACTTGTTTGAACACTTCTAGAATTTTGTCTAACTGAGCTGACTGCTTGTTTGAAATTAGTCTTTGGGGGAATGGGGCTTTTGGTTTAAAGACTTTTTCATTTGATTCAGAAGATGCGGTTTGATCATTCTTTGACAATTCCTTAGTAGATGGGCCTACTGACCCAGAGTTTGTGGGCTTTTCAGGCTGGGCTGATTTTGAAGATGGATTATTAGATTCATCAATTAAATTTTTCTCTTCTTCATTATCAATACCAGCATTATTGTTAAAATGATTTCCGGACCTTAAAGAGATTATAGAATTCACATGATTGACTTGGTTTTGGTTGTTTTCAAGTGGATTAGGGACTGAAAATTTTGGATTGGTCTCGGGCTGGCTAGGAAACTTACCCTTCTCTCTTTCACTAACTATAGTGGCCAATTGACTCATTTGAAACTCTAACCGAGATATGGCTTGGTTACTATTTTGCATGAAATTTGTTTGAGAGTTCATTAAAGTTTCCTGAGATTTCATTAAAGATTCCATGCTTTTCTCTAAATTGCTAAGTCTCTTTTCACTTTCATTAGGGAAACCTGGTGGACATTGAGTTGTTGAATTTGAATTTTGGTACGGACCAGGATTCGGCTTTTGATAGGGTTGAAAATTTTGATTTAGAGACTGGTTGACCTGATTTGAAGAGTTATTTGGGTAGGGTCTTTGGTTTCATGCAAAATTAGGATGATTTCTCCAACTTAGATTATAAGTGGGTGCAAACGGGTCATTCCTAGGTCTTTGAGATATTGTATTGACTTGATTAAAATCTTCAAGTTGGTTTACTTGTGATGCATCCCTCGTTTCTAAAGCTTCAAGTCTTTTAAGTACACTCGCCAACTTAGCTTCGGTAGCAATTGAATTGTATGAACACCCCTAAATGAGCTAGATTTATCGGTCTTTCGGGTGGTTTCCCATTGCATGGTTTTTTCTGCTAAGTCTTCTAAAAACTCCCAAGCCCTTTCCTCATCATTTTTTAGAAAATCCCCTTGACACATTGACTCTAACATCGTTTTAGTGGGAAAATCTAAACCTTCGTAGGCAATTTGACACAATCTCCATTTTTCAATTCCATGGTGTGGACACTGGGATAACAAATTTTTGAATCTATCAAAATATTTCCAAAACGAATCGTTTTCAAGTTGGTAAAATTGATGAATTGCATTCCTAAACTCGGAAGTTTTGTTATTTGGAAAATATTTATTTAGAAATGTAACAACAAATCCCTTCCAGGTTGTTATGGAATTATTCGCTAGGCTATATAACCACTTTTTAGCATTATCTTTTAAAGCAAATGTGATAAATCTTAGCCTAATCGAGTCTTCAGACAATTGTTGAATTTGCATTAAAGCACAAACTTCCTCAAATTCCCGAATGAATAAATATGGATCTTCTACCCCAGTGAACTTAGGTAACATATTTATAAAATGCGGTTTAAGTTCAAAATTATTACAAGTTACTGGTGGTAGACCGATGCATGAAGGTTGGGCAGAGCGAGAAGGATAGCATCGGTCCCTTAAAGAAATGGTTTGTGTTTCTTCCATTTTTAAAATAGGAGTGATGTCTTTTAAAGTGAAATCTGAAAAATCAATTCTTCTCACTAGCCGAGATGTTTTATCCCGAACCCACACTTTTTGCATATACTACTTAGCAGATAAGCACATAAACAAATAAGTACACAAAGATGAATAAGGAAAATAAAATAAAATAAAAACTACTTCTAAGGTCAACCTAAATAAAATCTAGACAGCTCCTAACTGTTCCAAGTTATTCTTTAAGGTCCACCAAATTCAAAATTAATCACACCGCTAGCCAGGTAAGTGTAAGAAAGGCGGGAGTCTCTCCGTGGGTACGGTGACTAATTGAGTAACCGCGCGTCCTTTAGGCGTTTACCTTTTGAACCACTTGCCTAGACACCAGTAATATGATTAATTAGGAATTCAGACTCCTCTCAGAATTTCTTGTCCTAATTGAGCTCGAGAGTCTTAAGGGTCAACGTCTACTTGATTTTATTAAGTCGGTTATGCAAAGTTATGTTGTTTGTGGGCCAAGGAAGGGTGATGAAATCCCCACCTTATATTGTTATGGTTTGTGCCCTTAAAGTCAAATTAAAAATAAGAATAAACAAATAAAAAACTGTAAACAAATAAAATGTCCTAAAACTATGTGAATTATGAAAGAATGAGAAATTTAACGTACCTCAATCCTCCAGCAATCACCACAGTTTATATTTAACAAAAATAAAATAAAAAAATAAAAACCTAAGCAAGATGTGCTCTACGTGAGTGAATGCATGAATGCGGCAATTAGTTTTTAAACTAAAAATAATAAACTAAACTACTATATTTTTTTTTTCAATTTTATATAAAAAAAAATAATTAAATAAATAAATAAGAAAAATTATGGAGATACGAAGTACCAAGAAAGCGCAACAACAAAATATTTAAGTTTTTACTCCTTCGATCCGCTTCGATAATCCTGAAAAAAAAATAAAAATAAAAATATTAGTGGTAAAAACTAATTCGAAGAAATAAAAATTAAGAAATAAGAAATTAAATCTAGTCCCCGGCAACGGCGCCAAAAACTTGATGTGATAAAAACTAGTAACTGCAAGTGCACATCATCAAATTGAAGAACGGGCAAGTACAGATCGAACCACAGAGACTAGTTAATTTCCAATGCATCCTTAATTTAAATTTCAGGCAAATTAGGAATAAAAATTGTGAAGATGATTAATTAACTAACTAATGCAAAATTAAATTGATAAAGAAAACTAGTAATGAGAAAAACTACCTAGGAATCCGAATCCATTAAATACTAACATGATAATTAAATTCTTCCTTTCCTTAATTAATCTCTAATTATTTTTCCTTCCCTTTAAAAATAGTGATTCATATAATTAATATGGGCAAGCATAGATTATGAAAATTTAAGGATTAACTATAACTCATCAAAACTTCATTGAGCAAGCATGAATTATGAAAAACTCATATCTTAACAATAACCTATCAAAACCTCGCAATTAATTTAGAACCAAAACAAATTATGCACAAAGGTAAAATTGAAGAAATAAACAATTAGACATTAATATCGGAACGAAAAGAATATAATATGTAATATTTAATTTCATCTTCATCCTAGATATTAAAATTTAGCTAGACATAAAATTCATAATAAAAGAAAACAAAACTAAAACTATTAATATAAATTGCATGGAATAAATTAAAACAAATAGAACAAGAATTAAAAAGAAACTTTAATTAAACTAATAAAGACTTTTGCAATGAATGAATAACTCCCTGACACAAAATCCATGCAAAGCTACTGGAACAAAAGTGAGAATAATATTTCCCGCCTCCTACCGAAGCTGCGGAACTAGAAAAAGAGAAAAAGAAAATAAACTATGATATCCCCTACTCTCTAAAATAATACTCTTATTTATAGAGAAAATAAACTAAACCCTAATCTAATTTGAAATAGCTTGGACTCTTCTTTCCTTCTTGATTTCAACTTCTACATGGTAATATTGGAGTCCAAATAGAAATCAACTTGGAAGCTTTTAGAATCCTTTTTCAGCTCAACTTTATTTATTTCTTTATTTCCTGCAAAACAAAATAAAACTAATTAATTAAATAAAATAAACAAATAAAATAATAAAAATGGGAATATAAAAAATACAAAATTACGTGTTTATCAAATACCCCCATACCTAGCTTTTACTCGTCCTCGAGTGAAACAAAAACAAAAAGGAAAGCCATACGAGTAAAGGATTTTTAGTTGTGGAGTTTTTCTCTTGAAGGTCTTTTTCTCTATTTTATTTCACGGTATCAAAGCCAACAAGAGACCTAGGGTGCTAAAACAAGAACATAACCCAAAACCTGCTTGTTTAGAGAATCAAAATGTTCCTGTCTGCTTTGATTTTATGACCGATAGAAATGGAAACTTTTTTCTTATATGCCCTATCCCCACCCAATTTCTTTGGTAGATCCTAACTAGTTTTTTTTTTTACCCCTCTAAGTTTAACTCTTCTATTAATCTGCTCCATTGAATTTATTAACTTACATATATGCCCCTATACCTTTAAATATATATATATATATATCCACCATTGTTTGGTGTTGTGTTTGAATGTTGTGTATGCCGAATTGTCCTAAAGTTACAAATGATTTGTTATGTCTTCTCGTCAAAACCGCCAAGAAAGGCACCTTTAGAATGATTAGTACTTGATATTCTTTGCATCGCCAGTCTCCAAAATTCTTTGTGATGGATCCTCATTAAATTTATTCCTGATCTACAGTTTTGTGCATATATTAGACTACAATGGTTTAACAAATTCCTAGAAAATCTTTAATGTGCAAAGTTATGAATTCACAGGGTTAGTTACTTTTGTCTTGATTCATTCTTGTACAGATTAGTTGTTTCCTTACAACTTTTGTGTTATGCTTAGTTTCCTGACCCCAATAATTTGTTGCATCTTATTCTGCAAGTATTTAGCTTGTATTCCAGACCGTAGTAACTAGTAAGTTTAAATACAACAGTTACTTGACCATAAAAGAACCACACCAAAGGGTCTTTGCCCAATGGTTACCCCGTTCTTTGGAACCATTGGGTTTCAAACCTTGGTACCACACCAAACAATTGTTAAGAGTAGCCAATAGTTTCCACTCTCAAAAGATTACTCCTTCCGTTTCTTTTAAAAGTTAATTGGAGATATTTTAAAACTTAAAATTGATACGATTCATTTAAATTTTAAAATATTAAATATTATAATTAGTAGTACTTTTGAGATAGTTTATGATATTTATCTCAATTTTGAGTTTAAAAATATTTAAAAATATTATTTTTAATTTAATATTAATTTTATAATTTAAAACGGAAGAAATATATTATATAATAGATTTAATAACTTTTTAAGTTTTATTTGTAGTATATTAAGTGAGGTTCATGAAACATAATCTATTAAGTTATATAGTAGATTAATAATTTTATTAATAAAATTAACATGAGAATGTAACTCAAATTTAAATCATAATCAATCAAAAAATTTCATATATCTAATAATATAAGTAATAAAAAAGTTTAATTTTTAATTTTACCAATTTTATTATAATTTTTTTTAACATGACTATAAAAACATATTTTCATCATTAATAAGAATAATATTTTTTTTTAAACCACAATCAACTAATTATTTTTTGGATAAGTTAGGGACAGGAAATTCAAACACTACATCCATCTCAATTATTAAAAAGTAGGATATGACACGAATTTCAATACGATGTCCCACTTTTTAATAGTTAAGATAAATATAATGTGTAGATATTGTGTTTGAATATTGTGCACTTATACTTATTTTTATTTTTTTAATCATTACTCTACTTAATTATTATCTATTTTTTTGTAATATACTTTTTTTATTTATAATTTAATAATTAACATAATAAGCATTTCGAAGGTTGGTTGTTCGATTGAAAAGACAACACTCTTTTATTTTTAGACAAAAAGGATGTGCATCATAACACGGTGCGGGGATTCACACGCAATCGCGGACTTTCACTTTGCCGCTCAAAATTAGGGCTTGTTCTCAAGCTCCAAAAAGGCGAAGACCCTCACAGTATTTGTATCGTTGTATGCAAATGGGTAGACTAATCATCACGATACACTGAGCTACTTGCTACAATTATTTGAAGAGAGAGAATGGCGAGCGACACAGATATGAGCAGCTGGACTGATCTTCTCCATTCATCCTCAAAACTCGTCGAACAAGCTGCTCCTTCTGTTCAGTTCCCTCCTCTTCAGGTCCGTATGGTTCCCTCTCAAATCAGCAGAAATATTAAGTCAATATGAAGCAATGCTTTCGTACTTCTGTTTCTTATTGCCAAGGTTTTGATAACGTCGAAATACTGGTTTCACATGGGCTATGCAGTCCGTTTTAGACTTGAATTCATTGAAGTTTCTGCAATTATTAGGTTTCTTAGTACAATCTTTTGTTTTTCAATTCTCAGAGGAATTTAGATCAACTAGAAGCGTTGTCGAAGAAGTTGAAATCAAAAACATTAAGAACTGAAGCCCCGTCTCAATCTATTGCAGCTACTAGGTATGTATCCAAGCCTCCCTCTATACATACATATCCACAATGAACTCCTGCTTGTAAAATGCTTGGTTTGATTGTCGAGAAAATGTAGTGGAATTGAAATTAAGCTTATAACATGCTTGTTTGGGACGACCTGTCCTGAGTCTTTACATTTGATTGAATTGTCGGCTATGTAATGAAGATCATATAGTAAATTTCAAGGGCTAAAGATGTTTTGATGGCTAAATAAAATATTTGCCTGTAGTATTTTATTTGCTTGAATTTGCAGGCTACTTGCCCGTGAGGGATTAAATGCCGAGCAGCTTGCTCGGGATCTCAAATCTTTTGAATTGAAGGTAAGAAACTATTCATGATCTTTCCATTTGGTTATCTTAAACTGTTCTTATTGAATTACACTTAGCTATAAAACATACTATGATGTGCTCTAAAGTTGAAAATCTACTGTAATATCTATATGATTATGCAATTTTTGAAAGTTTAGACTTCGTTCTTCTTAGACAACAAAATATGCAGATTATTAGATGGCCTTTTGCAAATGATATCTATGTCCATGCTCATGTAAAGATATAGATTTCGGTGTATTTTGCTTAACTGTAAATTCTCAATTTACCTTTCCTTTGCACCTTCATTTCTTCGCAAACACTCATCTGGTAGGTAAACACATTCGAAAATGTATAGACATAAAATTGTAGGAATTTCATTTTGCACGGTATGGTGCAAATAAAGGTTAGACAACAAGGGCATTTCATCATTATACAAATTACATGGAAATAAATTTGAGTAAGGTCATGTTCTAAGAGATAAATTTTGTTGGGTAAATAGGTCTAGGATATTTATCACGTGTACCCAGTTTGTTGCACTATTGATCATCTCCACGTGAGCTAAAATCCATACTTTTGTGATGGAGGACAAGGTCAATAAGAGAAGGGATAAAGGAGGTAGACAAAGGGTGGAGGTGGACCTTTCATTGGTAGGAATTCGTAAAAACACACGCAATGACACAATCCCTTAATCTTAAAACACACACAAGGGCACAAAGCCTTAATCTCAATCAATGTATTAAACTTTAAATTACAAGTTACAACGATGAATAAAACATAAAGGCCCTAAGTTTAGTATAATTTAGGTAACCAAGTTACATACAGAAAAAAACTCATAATTATTCTATATTATAAGTTAAAGACATAATTTTATCAAGCGTTGTAATATCCTCTTCTAAACAATAAAATCTTCTTTTATAAAAAAAGATAGATAATTTTTTTTCTTACTATTTTTTTGATATTACAATTAATTTACCCATATATAATAATATGGTAATACCCTCTGCGCTTTCTAGTAACCTTCATGTCTGGTTCCACATCCTTCTCCTTTCCATTGAGAAAAATTTGTCTTGCAGGAAGAATCCATAAGTTTCAATGTTCACTCCATGTGCAGAAAAGCTCAAATCTCATTGTAATCATGTCACAGTGCAAAGAAGCGACCGAAATTTTGATGACTTGGTTTGGTTTCATCAGGCAAAATTTTGTCATAACGGGAAGAAATAACGCTGTAACGGATAAATCAAAGAGAAATAACAGCGTTAAAGAGAAATCAAGGAGAGATAATAGTGGAATTTAATTTGGTGAAATGCTGCACACTTGGCAAGGGGCATAGTTGTGAAGTCGCTAAGTTGTAGCGATTCGGTGACCGATTGCTTAAGCGACCAGTCGCCAAATTAGACGTCAGTAAAGCAAGAAATCATTTATAATACTTGTTTTATATATATATAAATTTTCAAATTACAATTAACATAAAAAAATTACAAATTCACAATAAATAATATTAAGTATCATTGATAATAAAAATGAATCACCATAGCTCACTGGTAGAACCCTTATAAGTACACATTAATTGCATATACTAATGTTTAAAAAAGTAAACAATAAACATCAATAAATATATATGATATGAGCAAGATCATGTGATTAATATATGTAAATAATATAATATACTAGTCCATGTTCAAACTTATCCCATTTAACCAACTGGCCTAATAACAATAAAAAAAAAAAATCAATCTCATTTTCCACGTGTTATAAATCTCTCACATAGTTCCACTGTCAAACATGAAGTATGCAATATTTATTATTTGCAGTTCAACAATCTGAACATATCAAATAGGGTTGTGCAACTAAAAGGGTAATTTAAATCTTTTCTTGATACTGAGCAAATAGAACCGGTCAGTTCAGTGTATTTTATACTCTATTTATAATTGATTCGGTACTGGTAATGTTTTCGAGCAAATACCGTTTTAGCTTGACCAGTAAAGTTATCTCATTTTTAAAGTTCATTAACAACCGTACTGTACCAAATTACCATTCTATATATATTTTATGCAATATGCTTTCTCTCATTATCCACCACTCATTTATTGATTTTATTTTGCCAATTTTTCTCTCTATCCATTCATCTATTGACATTACTCCACTAACTCTTCTTGTGCGATTCACCATCTTTCTTTGTACCACCATATGTCTCTCTTCTTACACACTCATCTATCAGAGTGTCAGTACACCCATCTCTCTTTTCTCTCTCACAACGAATCTCATACTAATTCTCTTACTCTTTTTCATCTTTCACTCACGCACAGATCACACACAAAGATCTCTCTTTGTTATTTCTCACTCACGAATTAATACACAGATGCAAGTCGCATACAAAAGATCACTAAAACATTTATTTTTTGAAAAGTTATTCCAAGATTGTGGTGTCTCGAACGAGTAATAGTACCTTTTTTCAGTGTTTGTTTCCTTTAAGGCTCAACCTATGATCTCTATACTTGGAGTTTCAGATATAGTTTTGGGTTGGATTGTGTGATTTGGCACTAATTTTGTTGAAATATGCTACGGGTGTTTGTTCATTTGGATGATTTGGGATTTTGGGTTTGTCAATGTTCTAAAAAGTTCTAGGGGGGGGGGGGGGGGGGCTAGGGCCTAGGCGGAACCTAGGCGAGATTTTTTATTTTAGGTTAATTTTAATATTTTATCTTACATTTATCCAAATAAAACAATAATATAAAACAAAACAATATATAATAAAGACATTTGCTTAAAGTTCAAACACATCCATATTACCAATGTCAAAGTTCAAACACAAACATGCAATTGTTCAAAGTTCAAACACAAAAAAATAATAAAAAATACAAACTAATAGTCCTCATTTCCATATCTCTCTATGTCTCTAATTTTTCTTCTCCGTATCCCTCCAAGATAATGTTCTTATCGGACTCACACTCACACTCCTCATTTCTCTCTTTCTCCGTGTCATCATTAGACAAAAAATATTATTCATGGAGTTATTTGACTTCAATATTTTTACTACTTCTCTTAGGTTTCAGCACGCTATTTGCTTCGGATGTTTCACCAACCGCCTCTCAAGTAAGGCCCGAACAACCTTTAACTTCCTCATCCACTCCCACGACGTCGTTTTGTAGCTTAGTTATTAAAATAAAATAAAAACAATTGCAACCCTAATTTCTCCGCCTAGGCCCGTCTAATTTTCTGGAGGGATTTTTTTTTTTGTCTTAGGCCTAGATGAGGCGTCGGGGGAGGGGGGGGGCTAGCGCTTAGGCGTGGCGGCAGAGGGGCCTAGTGCCTAGGCGGGGACTAATTGGACCTCGGTGGGGATTTTTAGAACACTTTGTTAATCTTATGAGATGCATTGGGTTTGACTTATTAATTTACAATTGTTTCTCAAAAGGTTGAAAAAAATAGAGAAAAATTCGGTACAAAAGGGGTATACATCGGTACTGAGCCGGCCTCTATCGGTATGGGATATCAATAATTTAGTATCGGTATCTATTTTTGAGGAAGATTAGTAACCAGTTCGATACAGGCCGGTTAGGTATAGTTTTTTATCATTTCAAACATCCATTTCACTTTATCCCACAAACAGCCATTTCACTCTATCCCATCAACATATCAAAACAAGATGCATTTCACATATTGCCGGAATCAAAGCACCAATTTGCTGACCTAATCACCGACCCAAATTGTGAGTCCTTGAAGAAGAAAGAGAAGAAGCAGATATGATGAAGCAACTGAAAGCAGAAGATGAAGAAGCAAATTCCTTTTGACTCCTCCAAACTTGATTGTCAAACTTGGTAAGATTTCTCTCTTGTGCGTAGGGCCATAGGCTCATTCAATTAGGTCACCCAATTGAGTATACTAGGTTATTTGTCTAAAGGTTTGGGTCTTTAATTGGGTGGGTTACGGGTCGATCGGAATTGGGTTTGGATAAATTAAAGTTGGGTTTGTTCCTAAGTTGTTCGACTAGAGAACAAATTTGGCAAATTGGCGATTTGAACCGACTAGGCGATGATCAACTGCTTACGTTGCATGACTTAGCTATTGCAACAATGTAGGGAGCTTAACTTGCACACCCAACGAAGATTGGACAACTAGTCAATAACTAGTCATTGCTTAAGCGACAACTTGATACTCTGGCAACGGGTAAGGGTGAGAAAGGAATTGAGAAGTTGTCAGGACTTGGTGCCTCATAGCATTGGTGGATAATATGGAAAGAGTGGAACATCTGTTACCAGGAAAAGACAGCAAGACCTGTGTTCCATATTAAATTTCTGTTTAAGAGCCTTATCCTTTTTTTTAGCTTCTTGAGGTGTAGCAAGGCTCTTGCTGTACATTTTGTGGATTGTTTTTGGGAGAATTAGCTTTAGGAACCTAAAATAGTTTTTTTTTAGGTTCTTTGTGTAAGGTGGGGATTTATTTTTTAATTTTTGGGGCCGTGTACTGCGCGTACTTGGGTTCACTGTGTTTTGGTGCTTATAATGAATTTAATTACCAATCAGAAAAAACCTTAAGAAAATATTCAGATGTTTTGAGCATATGAAGTTATATTCTAATGTTTTAATGTTGGCCCATATTGTGATGTCTCTCTCTTTAGACATCACCATTTTATGTGCATTATTAATGTAGTTTTCTGACAACATTGTAATGTTGTAAGCTTATTTTTATATTCTATGCAGTTTTTTTGAACTATATCTTTAGCATTTTCTTTTGTTATACTGTCTTGTCCTATTATTTATTTGTTTATTGGGAATCACACATTTTTCTTTTTCTTCTTCAAGACAACATTTGAGGATGTTTTTCCTGCTGAGGCAACGAGTGTTGAGGAGTATTTGCAGCAGGTATTTCCAGTTCCACCCATTTTACTGACAAAATAATCATGAATGAACGATGTCACTAATTGATATGTTTATTTTTTCCTTCATGACCTCTAAATCGTATTAATTGATGTTTCTTTCTTCTCCTTCTTCTTCTTCTGAGTGTTCTTTAAATCTTATAACAATATTTAAAACTTCAAGCATTCTGTGGGTATATGATAGCTTGTGTATGGTGCTGCACTCAGGTCCGTGAAATGGCAATGCTGTCGGCTGTCCAGGAAGCTCAGAAGGATAATGTTAGGAGCTTTAATGATTATATGATGACAGTTTTGGAGGTTAGTGTGCTAGAATAAGTCCATATGATGTTCAATCATATTTATCTTTACCTTCTCTGTTTTAAAGGAACCTCTTTATATGTGCAATCCTACTCAGTTTTGCAATGCTGCTCATCTGTTTTTGTAGCATGTGAGTTTCAGCTATTTGATTATCATTACTATATCTATATCTATATATATGTATATAACCATTTTTTTGGGGATAAAATTCCAGTTGCTTTTCTTTGTAAGTCATCTGAAATATTTTCTGAGCTACAGTATATGAACTTTTGTCCAGTTTTTCCCGAGATCTTTTGAGTTTTTTATGCCATTCCAATCTCCTCTTCTTTCTAAAGTAGATTCCGAGGAGACGGTTCATTTTGATTCTTTTTTGTAATTCAGTGTTTGACCTCTTCCCCTCAAATGTTAGATGATTCTTTCTCTTTTTAATTCCACACACACAGTATAGTAGTTTCTTTTTTCCTTCCCGAACTCGACAAGTTTATATGCATTGTGCTTATGCAAATTGAGTAGCTTCACTAGAGATTATGTAAACTAAGAAGAGCAGTACATCTGTACATATAGTTTTATACTTATTCAAAAAGTTTCTTTTCTACACATTAATGACTTTCTGCTTTGCCAAACCCTCCCTTGAAAACACTGGCTTTATGACTCCTTGAAAGAGTTTACTTCTTTTTGATATGTTGGTAAAGGATTGGATGGTGAAGTATGAACCAGATGTATCCCTCTGGAAATTGTAGAAGTACCATCGTCCTTAAAAAGTCTATCACAAAGTATTTACATTTAAGTGAAACAAATTGATGAAAGTAGAGTATGTTGTTGATGCTTCTTATGTTTATAGTGCTTATTGCCGTATGGTATTCATTGTGGCAGGAGGATTGGCAAAAGGAGAAACGGGACTTCCTGCAGAGCTTGAGTCGAATTACAACATTACCTAGTACTAATATAGGTGATTCAAACAATGGGGTTAGTCGTCATGGTCAAATACTATCTGTGACTTCAACGCCTCAGGTTTCCTCTCGGCCATCTAGTGTAGAGCTTGCACCTATAGCTGATAAGCCAGTGGTTGAGAAAAAAGCTTCAATCTATGCTGAAACTGTGAAGAATCTGAATGATGCTAGGCAGCGTGGTTTGCCATTGAAAGTAAGGATTTTTTATTAGTCAGTTGAAGTTCTTCCTACAGCACCCCAAACACAAATTTTCAAATACTTCCTTCTTTTGTTGGATTTAGAATGATAATTGATGATGCTACTGAGAGGTCAAATCACCTTCAGTGGATGTAGTATTCGTTTGATTGTACAGTAACGTATTTCTTTCATTGTATCGTCATACTAATATTACAGCCTATTTCTAGAGTCAGCTATTTGATTCTTATTTGTTAATCTTTTTTTTTTTTTGGGGGGGGGGGGGGGGGGGGGGGGGGTTATGAGTCTTGGCGGGGATCCGTTCCATTTGTAAAATTCATTGAGGAATTTGGCCTGGCATATAAATTTATTATTTTAGTTTCTTAGCATTTTTGGGTATGCGGCATGCATTGAGGGTTATAATAGGATATATGCCCCTGTTTCTGGGGTTTCTTTGCTGCTGTTTCTGTTTTTGTGTTTTCCCTCTCTGGCGTTTAAAGAAACCAAGGAAGGCATTAGCACTTGTCAACATATAATAAAGTAGTCGATCAGTTTCCTAACTATTTCGGTGTTTGGTGCATCAGTATACGTGTGTAATATTTTCTTTCTGTACTCTATAATAATGCTGGCACCTCTTTTGTTTGCTCTAAATATTTGTGCAGATTCATCCTGTCATACTCTCAAAACCACATTTCCTAGATAATTGATTTATTCTGCTAGCTTGTTTTCAAATTATTAACTATTCCTTCTTGTTAGCCTGCTACAGCTTTCAAGAGTGCTTTTGAAAGTTTGAGTCTGGACACGTCTGGTGGAAAATCGGTCAGCATGCAAAAGATATGGCACCTAATTCAGGTGTCGATCTTGCAGGATTCTAATTAAATGCATATTGCGTGATTTTCTTTGTAAGATTTGATTTGAAGTGTGGATGAACTGATTTTTTCAACAGACGCTGATGGGTGAGGATTCAACTGTACAACAAAAATTTTCAAGAAAAATGTCACTAATAATTGGTGCAAGGCGCCACCTTGAATGGGGGCATGAGAAATATGTTATAGAAACAATACAAAATCATCCTGCTCAGGTAATAAATTTTAAATTCCCCCCTCTTTGTATATTCTTCTTAAATGTTTCCATTCAGTTCATTAGACCTCTACCGTGCCTTTGCCTTCACGGTCACCTAATCAATGATTGAATAGGTCATTTGTATTCTTCACGTGGTGAGATCAAAAGGAGTTACTTTACTAAGTTACCTTTTGAAGTAGAATTATTGTTTTATGGTTTTAATTTGTTTAATAAATATACGGTCATCTTTCTTCATCAATTCTGATTTTTGATATAGGCTGCTCTTGGTGGAGAGGTTGGCAATATGCAACGAATTCGTGCCTTTCTTCGGGTATGTCAGCACTGTTTATGTCTAATTATAAAGAAGCTTCATGGTGTGAGCCGTGAGGATTGCTATGCCATTTTTGAATACTTAATGTATCTTTTGTTTGATACATCATTTTTGAGGAGTATTTATCTGTATCTGTTACTAAAGAATTGTGGCTTTGTTATCTACAGATTCGCTTAAGGGACTATGGGGTTCTTGATTTTGATGCTGGTGATGCTCGTAGGCAGCCTCCTGTTGATACTACTTGGCAGCAGGTCACTGATATGATCTTTTGTCAATTTTTTTGCTTGCATCATCTGCTCTCTTACCTTTTATATTCTTTTGGAAGTTTATCTGATTGTTGACTTTAGTATTACAAAACAGGATCTAATTAAGCAATAAAGCAACCTTTCCTTCTAATTTCTTAATTTATAATTTTTAGATTTTAATATTGATTTGATTACTTTCATCTATGTAGTGTGTATTCATTGTGACAGGTTTTCTGCTATGCCTTTTTTTCTTTATTTTTTAATCGGAGAATCATAAATTTATGGTCTTTATTTTGAGTTATCACTACAAGTCTCTGTATTCTCTTATGTACATGAAATTTTTGATTATTTATGAACACTGTTACCTTGATTTCTTGACAATTTTCCAGCATTATTGGCGAATTAATTCATGTAGGGAATATTTCTTTCTGTTGTTTCATTTTTTTTTATTTATTTAGGCAAGTTGGCTTTGTTTAGACTTCTCACCAGACTCTTGCTTTTGCCTCGTAATGTTGACTCAGAAAAGATAAGAGGAAGTAGAATTGTTTTTCGGTTTAAAGATCACCGTACTTTGTCCTATCCTCTTAGTTGGAGGGGCACTGTCAAATCACAATTGCCATCTACATATGTATGATTGTTATAATGTCCATGAAGTTTATATTGACGAAGTCTTAGGTAAAAGTTAATCCCATATTTGGAAAAATTGCGATTAAAATTACTTCCATTCTTCTGCGTGATAACAGATTTATTTCTGCTTAAGAACTGGGTATTATGATGAAGCGAGAAATGTGGCGTCGTCGTCTCATGTGTCGCACCAATTTGCTCCACAGGTACTGATTCTTCATTGCTTGTATTTGCTAGGATTTACTTGGCCCTCAGTCATTTATCTTTCTATCTTGACAGCTTACCGAGTGGATTAGCAACGGAGGTATGGTGTCAGCAGAGACTGCAGCTGCTGCTACTGAGGAATGTGAAAAAATGTTACGGATGGGTGACCGAATGGGTCGAGCTGCATATGACAAAAAAAAATTGCTCCTATATGCTATTATATCTGGTTCTCGCAGGCAGATTGACCGCCTGCTTAGGGAACTACCTACTCTTTTCAATACAATCGAGGATTTCTTGTGGTTCAAATTGTCTGTCATACGAGAAGATCCTGGTGGATCCTCTTCTGTTGTCCTGAACGAGGGATTGTCCCCCTACACTTTAAATGATTTGCAGGTTTACCTAAATAAATTTGAACCATCATATTATACGAAGAATGGAAAGGACCCTCTAGTGTATCCTTATATTTTGTTTTTAAGCATACAATTGCTACCGGCTGTCCTTTATCTGTCCAAGGATATGGGAAATGAAGGATATAGCATAGATGCTGTTCATATATCAATTGTGCTGGCGGACCATGGGATTCTCTCTGAAGGTTCTGGAACAGGTCAGAAATTAGGGGTGATGGATGCTGTTGCAGAGGCATCTAGCATAATTAGGCAGTATGGGGCTGTGTATTTACAATATGGTGACCTTTCAATGGCTTTGGAATATTATGCTCAAGCTGCTGCTGCAGTGGGTGGAGGGCAGCTGTCATGGACTGGGAGAGTTAATGTAGATCAGCAGAGGCAGAGAAGTTTGATGCTGAAGCAACTCCTATTGGAGCTGTTGTTACGTGATGGTGGGATCTTTCTTTTACTTGGTCCAAGGGGTGCTGGAGAAGAAGGTGAACTTGGAAGATTTTTGACAGATGGAAAATCAAGACAACAGTTTTTGCTTGAAGCTGCTCGCCAGTGTCAGGAAGCTGGGCTGTATGACAAGGTGATAATACTTTTCCCCATTTTTTTAGGACATTGATTCAAGTTTGCAATATATAAATAGAACATCATTTTGGTCATTAATTGAAACCTTTCGTCTTATTTATTGATTTTTGCTTTCATTTGTCTCTAAATCAACATTACTTGCTGTTAGACTTGTCAGCATGTGTTGAGGAGATCAACTTGGCTTACTGCGCTCTCTGCTTGGTTCCAATCTCCTTTTACTAAAATACTTATATGTCCACCCAGAACAAGGCTTTATATTTGCTTATTCAAACATAGGCAAATAGGGCTGCAAAAGTGCCCAGCTAAGCTCTAATCTGTTTGGGCTTGACGAATCTGAAATTTAGTTGTCCTTGAGTTCATTAAACATAAGTTGACTTAGCTTTATCTGGCTGAACACATGTTTGGCTTTATAAAAATAAAAAAAAAACTGTACAAGTCTTCTTTTTCTATAGAAAAAGAATGCTAAAGTGAAGCCCATGCATTAACCATTCGAGTTCATTTGCTGCCCTAACAAGTTTAATTCTGAATTGAGTACTGCCCAGGGGACATCCCATTAATAGTGATCTTTACTTCTCTCAACCTCCCCCCTCTCCCCCCACAAAAAGAAAAAGAAAAAATGACCGGAGATTTAAATTAAAATCAGTTCACAGCCATTGTGCTGATTGTGATCTTTCTGAGTTAGGTGTTAAGGGGTTTAGTAGTGTTACATACTTACATGAATCTATAAGTTTCCTCATTTTGTTGTAATCTCTCTTTTTTATTAATAAAATTTTCTTTTATATTTATATGAAAAGAGATTCTATAAATTAAGTACCTGCACTTTCTTATGGTACATATGTTTATTTTCTTTGACATGCTTCCATCACAGTCTTCTTGAGTTGTGGTATCTTTGTTCAATCATATTCTTCTTTTCCATCAATGTAACTAAGAGGTGTTAATGTGAACAATGACTCGGAAGACAAACGTAACAAAAAAACTTTGGCTAAAATTGAGAAGATCATGGTTAGGTTCTGGCAGCATTGGAAGAGCTGATGTTCATGCTTCCATCACAGTCTTCTTGAGTTGTGGTATCTTTGTTCAATCATATTCTTCTTTTCCATCAATGTAACTAAGAGGTGTTAATGTGAACAATGACTCGGAAGACAAATGTAACAAAAAACTTTGGCTAAAATTGAGAAGATCATGGTTGGGTTCTGGCAGCATTGGAAGAGCTGATGTTTGAACAATTTCACCAGGAAACCGGACTCTTCATAAGATGCTTTAAGAATCTGATACTGAAAATTTATATTTTAATTCTCTTCACTTGTCAACTGAGCATCAAGGGCCAGTGGATTGGTTTCTTTGTCCTGTATTTTATTCCAAGATAAAAAGCAATCATCAGCTTTATTCCTTTTGACCCAAAGAATTATGAGAAGTTACATTTTGTTGACGTCTTAGTTAATTATATGACTTGAATGCCATGGAGCAGTAAATTAGGTCGCTTTGACCTGAAACTCTTACTTCCCCGTTTCCTTCAGTAGAATGATTTATTCAGTAGTTTATTCCTTGATAGATATTTATGAACTTAAGTTGTTAAAAGACTGCAAATGAGTATTTTTCAGTTTCTTTAAAGGGCGTTAACTTATTTTTATTGGTTCATTTTAAATATTGTCTTCAATACTTACAAGGTGTTACAAAATTTTGAAGGCCTTCCATCATGTAGATCAGTGGAAACCAAAGCAGTATAGGATAAATTACTTGATGATTATTTCTTATCCCTCTGTTCCCCTTTTCATAAATGTTACATATGGAAGTTCCTAACTTTCTTTTTAATTTTAATCACTGGCTTACGTCCATCTAATGTACCGATTAATCTCCTTTTATTGCAAATCAATCTTCAGTCCATAGAAATTCAGAAAAGAGTTGGGGCATTCTCGGCCGCTTTGGATACGATAAACAAGTGTCTCTCGGAAGCAATTGGTGCCTTGTCACGCGGGAGATTGGATGGCGAGAGCCGGACTGCCGGGCTTATTCATTCTGGAAATGAGCTTGTGGAGACCTTCAAATATTATCCTGAAGTCAGGTTGTTTACAACTTTGTTTTCACCTTGCAGCTTTTTGAACCATTTTGTGTTTTTATTATCACCATATGATTTTTGGTTGATGCATTTTGATTGAAATTGTTAGTAGTGTTTAAAATGAAGTGCAACCCCGTCAAATACTTATACGTGGTCAGGGTTGGAATAGAAGGAATTTTTTTTTTCCCTTGCTGAGTTCTATCTGCGAAGTTACCAATCCTTTTTGTTCAATGTCTAGAATCAATTCCTTTGGTATTTGCTTTGACCCAGTACTGTTTGTTATACTACTGAGTACTGATGAATAAGAGAAGACCATTTTCAGTTCTCGTCCTTGTTTGGACTGAAAATAATGTGGTTGAGGATTCATGTTTGAGGGCCGGCAAGCACTTTCTTCAGATAATACAAAGGGCAGATCTTTATTTCAGGAAATTCTCAATTGATTGAAAGGCCAAAATTTTGAAGTTCGAATATGACAAGAATTTCAACAAATTATAGATCTTAGACTTAATTAAGTCATTTTTTTCCACAAATTCTTGTGGCTTTTTTAATTGATTGTCTTGTATTTGAAGTTTTACAAGTCTCTCTACCTTTTTTCTGATTTGTAACGCTCATTCCTTTTTTCAGTCTTCAAGAGAGAGAACATGTTTTAGAGCAGCAAACTGTGTTAAGACAGCTTGAGATTATTCTGTCAATACATAAGTTGTCCAGACTAAGTCATCATCTAGATGCTCTGAGGGAGGTAGCCAAACTTCCATTTCTTCCTTTAGATCCACGAGCACCAGATGTCACAAATGATTTGTTCCAGAATTTGTCTCCTCATATCCAAGCTTGTGTGCCGGACCTTCTTATGGTTGCTCTTCATTGTTTGGACAATGTGACGGATACTGATGGATCCCTTCGTGCCTTGAGAACAAAGGTATGTCTGACGATATGAAATTTAGAAGTTTCTTTTCTATTTCCACCATCTGATCTTTTTGCTGCTTCTTAGCTTAAAATGCTGCTTTTGTGCCTCTGGAAATGTGTACACTGTACTGTTGAACATGTTAATATGTTATTTTAGAGTTTCAACTCATTTTGAATAAACTGATTATGCATTATTGTTGATTCTTAAACCTCTTTATCCTTTGGTTTATAATCAAGAATAATAGTTAAAAGCAAGATATTTTTAAAAAATAGAAAGAGGTTAAAATTGAGAAGATCATGGTTTGGTTCTGGCAGTTTGCTTGTGCAAGTTTTGCTAAATTGGGCCACCTAACAGAACATATAGCAGCAATAACAAAAAACTTAAAACCATGCCATCTGTTTCTGCTGTCAAGAGAACAAGATTGTTAGTGCATGACATCTATGGTCTCGTGGGCTATTAAACATGACATTTTTGCCATGACGGTTACATAATTTATTTAAGGATCATATATAATTTTGTGATCATGTATGTTTCTGCATTTAAGTTTATTAGAATAGATATTTGTGCCACTTTCTTCCCATAATGGACCAATTATTTTTACTGATGCAGATTGCGAATTTCCTTGCGAACAACTTGAATAGAAACTGGCCTCATGTCTTGTATGAAAGGATTGCTCGAAGCTTGTGATGTCAGTGATCTTAGTATACAATTCCATCAAGGTTAATAATACATACATAGGCTCCTGTAAAAAAAATGTCAAATCAGTTTAAGCCTGTTGTTTATGGCCTAATTTTGAGGTGAATTACTTAGACAAGGCAGTTTTGCTATTTAGTTAACGTGCCTGTATTGAGACTGGCATAAAATGGAGACGGGCTGGATTGTTTTGTGATGCCAGTTGTGTTAAATTGTAGGGCTGTTGATTATGAAGGCGAATGTTTTTTATCCTGATCTTGTTGGTGTTCAATAGTGGGGGAATGTAGTTTGTAATTCAAGTGATTAAATCACATGTGATGTCTAAATAACACTTTGATTAGAAATCAAATATTCTGTGACATCTTTATCTTCCAAATCTCTCCTCAACTGATAACTAACTAAAGGAGACGGTGAAGTTGTGAGACTCCACATGTAATGCTCGTAAGTAGATAATTCTAGGATTTAAACTGATTAGCTTATTATTATCCTTGTTTGTTGTTTTCTTGTTGAAAATGTTCTGTTCTACTGTTGATTTGTATAATCCGAACTTGGAGGGGTAAAAAAGACAAAAGGTTGGGAAACATTTCATGTTTTTTCTTGCCAAAGAGATGGGAGCGCACTGTTTGATGATGATTAATGGATTTTCTTTTCCTTCTAAAACAGTGTATAAGAAACTTTGTTTTTGTCCTCCTAAAAATACAGTGTATAAGAAACTTTGAAGGTCCTTTTACGGACGACATTAATAATCAATAGAATATACTAATACTGCTTCGACTCGAAGATCACCACATGGGGTGTGCCTGCATGCGTGGATTTGTAGGCCCAATTTTATTCTCTGGGTCCTGGGTTGAACTTTTAGTTAGTCCATTACTATTAACTAGGCCCACGATAAGTGCAGGGTGTACCAATTTGGTATGAAACTGTGGCCAATTGGTCAAATATGGATCGATCTTTTGAGGCTAACACGTACCTCACATATTTGCCTGAGTACACCCACCGTTGGTTAAAATCTTATTAGATTTCTCTCTCTGCCCATCAAACACATCTATCTAGTGATGTGACTTATAAATGAATCCAGCTCAACCCGGCTAAGGCCACCTTCCGCCATCGACATCCTGACGTCACTACCCATATCCGCCGCCCTCCTCCTTACCTCGGCTCCTTCCTCCGAGTTCATCAACCTCTTCACAACATCTTCAACTGTTTTTGCCGTCACCAGTTCATCTCGACGTGCCCAATCCTTGATTGGTAAACCAATTTTGAGCAACTTCAGTATTAGCACAGTATTCCTGCTGGTCAGAATGCATTGGCCATGCCAATATGGGCACACCCATGGTTATACTCTCCATGCATGAATTCCATCCGCAGTGACTAATAAATCCACCGGTTGATCGGTGCGCCAAAATCTCCAATTGGGGCGCCCAATCCCTCACCACAATTATCTTCCCCTCCATTCTCTCTTCATACCCTTTTGGCAATTCAGCTCTCCTAACTTCATTTGCAAACACATCTCCTTTATCAGCATCTCTCAATACCCAAATGAAATTGTGGTCGCTTTTTTCTAACCCAATCGCGATCTCTGTGATTTGTTCATCGCTTAATGAAGTAGTTGTTCCAAAAGAAATGAATATAACCGAGTGTGGAGCTTGTTTGTCAAGCCACTCCAAACATTCGTGTCGATTTGAATATTCATTTAGGGGCATAGCCACAGGGTTAAGTGGGCCAAGAGCCCATTGCTTTTTGTTCTTGCTTATCTGTTCTTTAGCAAGTAAATCAAGGTAAGGCCTCTCTATAACTTTGCACGAGTTATAAACACGACCAGAATTAAACTTCATGCTATCATATTGCGAGTCGATGAATTTAACAAATTCCGAAGTGAAACATCCTTCATGGGAAGGAATATCTTTCAGTATATCGGATTGTAGTTCGAAGGGTCTTCCATTTTTTTCCCACAAGTGCAAGAAAATAGTGAAAGCGGATACACTGTGAAAAGTGTAGGCTTCCGCATTTGGTATTGAACCCACGTCCTGAACCACTGAACTCATTAGAGAGTCATGAATCACGACTAGCCTTTGTGCTGTTGGTGAAAGTGCGCGTAAAAGCTCGGCGACGGGCTCGCGAAGAGAGGAAGATGCATCAAAAGATGGTTGAAGGTGAGCTGGGAATTTGAGGGATGCATTAGGGTTTGGCGGAGGAGAGAGAAAAGAAGGGGTGTGGAATTCATAGAAATTGATATTGGCGACGGAGAGTAGGTGGTTCCAGCCGTGGATGCGAAGCTTGGCTTGGCGGTTGTGGGTGGTGGTTCCAACGAAGTGGAGGGGGATCATGTGGTAGGAGGAGAGGAGGCGGGAGAGGTGGAGGAGCTGGTTCAGATGGCCTTGTGCTGGAAATGGTACGATTACTACAACCGCTTTGGCTTGGCTTTGGTCGTACTTGTGAAGATGATTATTATTAATCATTGTAACCGGATTTTGATGGTTGTTACTTAGAACTTGATCTACTAGGATCTCTATAACTTAATTTATAGATAGATATTATGAGCCTGAAGTGGGACTATAATGGCAATTTACCATTGATTTTCACGATTCATGATAAGCACAAGTATTCATGCAACTATTGAATATTTCACATGAATTTTACATTTGAAAAATTTAAGAGTTTAGATAGATTAATAACTATGATGGAATCTTCACTTAATAGAATAATCTTTTGGTTAAGGAGTTAATTTAACATACTTGTTGAACCAATCAACATAGATGTGTGTTGTATTGGTGTGATAAATTAATGTGGGATGAATGATGGATCCACTATAAGAAAATACTTTAATTCTGACGAAGACATTTTTGACGGAATAGATTTTGTAGAAAATATCTTAATTCCGACGGAATATTCTGTCGATTATATTTCTGTTGAAATTAAGATATTCTTAACGAAATTTCGTCAGAATTATGTGAGCCCATGGTGCCAAGGTTTTCTGCCAGTGTGAGCCATTATTTAGATGGAAAGAGTACTAATCTCGACGGAATTTTCATCGGAATTATTTTAATTTTGATGGAATAATTCTGATGAAAATTTCGTCGAAAATAAGCCTTAAGTTGAAACGATACTTTCAAAATTCATTTCCCACTTTTCTTCTCCCCTATTTTCAGCAACGGCATTCATCTCCTCCCTATCTCTTCCTCACCTTCTTTCTTTAGTGGCGACCACATCTCTTCGGCGACAACACTCCACCCTCGTCTCCCCCTTTTTGTTGGCGCGCTTATCTAGATCTGAAGCTAGGCTAGCCCTAGATTTGAAAAAAAAAGTGCAACGACATAATGTAGTTTGGGTAGCGGAGGCATTAGGGCTCGAACTTCATTAATTTAAGGTTTTAATTCCCCCTTTTATCTCCCTCTATTTTTATGTTTGAGGCTCCTTTCTCTCATTGTTTTTGTGGTCGCGTAGTGCTTGGGCAGCGGCATCGTGTGTAATGCTTCATTTTGATGCAATTATTTAAAATACTTACATGATTTAGGGATTTGGTTTGTATAAAGTTGGGCGCCGAAGGCCATCGGTCAATTGATGACTTCAACATCTGACACGTTATCTTGGGAAAAAATGGAGGGTCGGGATGTGGTGTTGATTTTTGAATTTTTTCGTCCAAATTTTTTTCCACCATCATCCCAACCCTCCATTTTTTCCGAGAATGACGTGTTAAGTGTCGAAACCATCAATTGACCGATGGTCTTGGATGCCCAATTTCATGCTAACCAAATCCATGATTTAGATACCTTAAGATATATGAGATTATTTTGTTAATCTTTAATAATGTCTTTTTAGTTGTAATTTTTGTGGTAGTTGTCTGATTTTTGAGTTGCTATAATTATTGGGTTTTATTTGAATTAGAGCAATTATAATTTAGTATTCTAACTTTATTTTGGGTTCTTATTTTGGTATTGGAATACATAATCTGATTTTGGAATATATTGTGAATCTGATCATTTTCTTTTACTTGAAATTTAGCAAATATAAAAAATGGTTATGGTGTGTACTTTCGATGAAATTCTCAATGGAAGTTTCTTGAGTTATAAATAAGCTAATAATAAAATATTATAATAGAATAGAATAGAATAGAATAAATGTCATTTAAAACAAAATTTTAAAAATTATAAAAGAATTAAGTAGCATTTACTTAGTTTGCTCCCCCCACCATAAACTAAGTAGTGTTTGCTTTAGTTAATTTGTCAATATATAAGATAATAAACCTAATTTTAATATAATACAATGTAACAAAATTTTAAAAAATGAAATTTTAAAAATTAAAAAAGAACTAAGTAGCATTTATTTAGTTTGCCCCTAGTTACAAAAATAAAATAAATATAATATAATATAAAAAACTAAGTAATATTTGTTTAGTTAATTTGCTAATATATACTTCCTCCGTCCCAAGGTAAAAGTCTTTCATTGACTTTTGTGGTCAAATTGACCATTTTTAAAATTAATAATTAAATATATATATTTAGATTTTCAAAAAAATAAATACTGAGATTAGTACTAAATTGTATGTAGTTTATAATGTTTATAGACTTTTTACATATATATAAAAGAATAATAAGATATATTGATTTGAAAAATTGTCTATTTGACTATAAAAGTCAATAGATGATTTTTATCTTGGGACGGAGGAAGTAAATTAATTTAATTCTCAATTATAGATTAATAGTTTATTTTTTTTAATTCTATTAATAGGGTGGCAATGCCGAGCGGGGTGGGAATGATGGCAAATATTTTTAGATACCGGAGCAGCACCGTTGACCCCCGTCCGATAATAGCGATAGATAATTGTAGTTATACTTAGTTATATTATCAATTGTAGTTAGGCTTACTTACATCGTATATCATTATTGATTACAGTTTTACTTTAACTTATATTTGTTATTCATCGTAATTTAGTTTATATTTATTTTCTTTTTTAGCTTAGCTAGTGTTATATGTATTTGTATATAACTTATATTTGTACATATTTGTTTTCTTTCCTAGTTTAAAGTTAAAATATGTATTTAATTATGTGTTGTTTGGAGGATTAACCATATATGAGGTGTGAAGAGGTAGTTACATTTATATGTTTGTGTTATTATTGGGAATTGTTTGGAGGATTAACCATTTTGACATGTATGTTGGTCGCTGCGATTTATATATATGTGTTGTTGGAAAAAAAATTGGTTGAAAACATATACAAGTACAAATTGGAGTTTAAAATCTTAGAAATTGAAAAAATAAAAAATATTAAAAAAATTAATATTTTCGATGAAATAAGTTAATTTCGATAGAATTTCTGTCGAAAATAATCTTTCCAGAATCAATTTAAAATCAACATGTGGCAAGATATTTTTGACGGAAAATTTTGCCAAAATTAAATTCAGTCGAAGCTTAATATTAACAAAAATTCGGTCGGACCTAATTCAGTTGAAAATAATTTTTTTTCTTATAGTGATCGTACAATTCCATTACAAGTGGTATCAAAGCCTATAGTTCAATGAACCTAAGTAACAATTTGGATCATATACTTCTACCACAAGTGGTATTAGAGCCCATAGTTTGATCCTAAGTATTAGGCTAAAACTTCATGGCGGAGCATTCGCATACCGCATGTTACTCCTTTCTGAGTGGTGAAGCAAATAAAGTTAAGTCAAGTGGAGCAAGGGATCACTCCAGTATTTGTCACTATACGGTGAAGTATGATTTGAATTGAGTAGACCTGTGCGCTGCATCAATATGATGAATTGATGTGAGATGAATGATGGATCGTACAATTTCACTACAAGTAGTGATAGTGTTTATAGTTTGATGGGCCCAAGTATTAGACTAGATCGTACAATTCTATTACAAGTGTTATTAGAGCCATTGGTTTAATGAGCCCAATAATATGTTGAAACTCGATGGTAGAGTACTTGCAGGCTTCATGATACCTTTTTTTCACACGGTGGAGCAAATAGAATTGAGTCAGGTAGAGAAATGGATCACTTTCGCATTTACTACTATGCAATGAATTATGATTTATGTTGAATGGAATGAGTTCAAGATTAGCTCTAGAAAGATGTTCAAGATGAAGGTTTCACAAAAAGTAAGATTATATTCTCACGTTTGGCTCTAGCGTGATGGAGTAGTATTAAAGTCGGGAAGGGCTCTTAAAGAACTCAAATAAGGTGTGTTCAATTGTGACTATTCTAGAATGATACTTGTGATAGGTATTTAATTGAAAAGTGAAGATTGTTAAAATATTTTATATGAATCTCATATTTAAAAAATTCAAGAGTGTAGATGAATTAAAAAGTATAGTAGAGTATCAATTTAATAGGTTAATATTTGAATAAAAATGTGATTTAATATATTTGTTAGGTCAATTTATATAAATATATGTTGTATTAATGTAATGAATTGATATAAAATGAATAATAAATCGTCCAATTGCACTGGCAACTGCCAATTGGGAATTCATAAATGCCCAAAGGACGCGCCGCAATGTAAAATTGAAAGAAGTAGGTCCAAGAACAACTTGCATGAGTGATTGGGAAATTCGCAGGCTCAGCCGCCACCTAAAAGTATTCTTTAAAATACCACAATTTTATGATGAATATGTTTGCGTAATACCAAATTAAATTATTTTCTTTTGTATAGTATTGTATGTATGATCTATGTTTTTTTAGACACTCAAGGTATGTTAATTATTTGAGGTTGCAGAGATATCAGACCCGGATTATAGATCTCTACATATGTTAATGAGTACTGTTTAGTCAACAAAAACTCAAATTTATACTTATAAAAATTCAACGAACGATTTTATCGCATGATTGTTTGAGTTAACTTATTTTAATTGACGATTAATTAATGAATTAATTTGAATGATTATAAGTTAATTTAAACGGTTATTATTGAATATAATATAGTAGCTTTTCTTGAATCATGGAAGAATAATATGAAAAATTTCTTCTTAAAAATATTAAAAATAATATGTAATTTCAAAGTTTCTTTTTGATAATTAATTTATAATTTTTAATTACAAAATAATTAAAATAATTAAATTCCTATTAATTGTGCTATATATTACCTATAACATATTCTATGCCAGGCTCAATGTATTGTGCTGATCAATCCTTGGCAGCATTATTGCAAAAAAAGGAATTCGGCGCCGAACAATTATTTGGGCTGCTACTAAATAGTTAGGTTAGATTAACTTTTTAGGTCTAACTTATAAATAAGAAGACTTTTAGAGATTATCTATTTGGATTTATAGATTAGGATTTTTTTATTATATTTATATTTATATTTTTTTAATATATATTTAACAATACAAATATTATATATAACAATATAATTAATTTCGTTATAAGTAATTAATAGCACACTAAAATCCATTGTGTTGTTACTAATGTTACTAATTAAAAATAATATTTTTATCGCTCAATATATATTAGGAGAAATTAAAATATAAGTATAATGATTTTTTTTAATTTCATATTCATGTACCAATAATATATAAGTTGTTTTTATATATTAATTTATTATTTATTTAGATGTTATCATAATTCATACACTCTTCTATCAAATAAAATATATTTTATTACAATTTCCCCGACAAACTAAAAATGCATTGGTAGCCTGCCTATCTAATAGTCCAAACAAAACAAGAATTGGGTGTATACGTGTATATAGTTCTTACCACTACCACGGCAACAGCCAGTATTTATGTGTCTGCACACAATAATGTAGCCGCAATTAATTTATGTAGCCCATGGTTACAAACACGTCTTGATAAGGAATTGACATAAGCCGAGAAACCATGTACACCCTGTTTTATAAAAACTAGTTTACAGACGAATATTAAATTACGTGTGTGTTAAGAAAATAAAATATTAAAAAATAAGAGATAAAAATAATAAAAGAAAGAAGAGAATAAGCTTAATTTTAAAAAAAAAAGTAGAATAAGAAAATTAAAAAAATTCATTTTCGTGTTTACATCATTTTTTTTTTCTGTTTTATAAATATACATCATTTTCGAGTTTTATATTATTTGATTATTTTTAATTTTTTAAAATTAACTTAAAATATTTTTAAACTCAAAATTAATATAGATTCTTTTAAGTTTAATCATTACAATGTTGAATATTGTTAACTATTTAAAAAGTATTAGTCATTATAAATTTATTTTTTTTATATTTTTTTAGTAAATCATTTTTAGTTTAAAAATATTTTAAATTAACTTTTAAAAGTAACAAATAATTTTATAATTTAAAACGAAATGAGTATTATTTATATAAAATATATAAATTTTAATAGTTTAATTAAATAGTATTTATATAATAGTAAAATTATGATAAAATAGGAAGTTATTATACTGTTTAATAAAAACGAGACTCTTCCCTAGAACAAACCTTAACAAATATAATGTTTTTTTTCCAAAGAAGAATGACTAAGAGTTTCTTGCAAAGAAATTTATATTTATATTTTAGGAATATCGAAACATTACTCCATGCCTTGAACATTATCATGAACGGATAAGAATACAATCAATTATTTTATCTTATCATAATTGGATAAGAATACGTTGACACGTTAATTTATACTCTCTTTTTTTGACTAGTCCTGATAACAATGTGGGGAAATTTTTTATTTATTTTTAATAAAATATATGAATTACATATATAATAAAATAGAGAAAATATTTATTTTATTTTAAATAAAATCTAAATTACAAATTTTTATAATCTAAACAGATATAAAATAAAATAACTATTGTAAGTGTCACTTCTCGTATCCTATATTCAAATTAATATTTTTGCAATCACTCATCCATCATCATGGACAAAATTTACTATCTACATAGAGAGAATTTAAGCTCCCAAAAAGAGAGAAACTTTTACAAAAGTGGGGAAAGAAAAAGAGATTTAACCATAGGAAAAAATTATAAAATTCTATAAAAACAAAAAACAAACTCCACTAAAAAAATACAAATAAAAATGAGTGGCTAATGATCGTAACTGTATGATCTAAGAGAGGATCTCTCTAAAAGAGAAAAAAATCCTTCCCATATTTAATTTTGAAATTTTGGAGGTTATGATTTCTCTTTAGAGAAAGAAGAGAATAGGAGAAAAGGGATAGCCACAAGTCTGAAGTTTATCTTGATAGATGGTGTTTTGGCAAGTTTATACTTTGTACTAGGATTATATATAAATTTGACTTTTTTACCTTATGGCTCAGGCGGATACTCCCTATAGAGACACTTGTCTAACTAGTTGTCTTTTGACAAGCCACTGGTTTTAGTATTCTAATTTAATTAATTTCTTTTAGCTGGATGTCGCACGGGTCTTCATTTTTGATAGGGTCACTTATCGTCTTCGCTTTGTTTGTAATACTAAAAAGGATAGAGAAGGTTTTCGGACATTTTATTCAGTTCAAGAGGACTTTCTTGATCGTCTCCTTTCCGAGGTGCACTCAGGTTTTTCTATCGGATGAAGACCTTATTGATAAGCTTGCCAATCCTTTCTCCTTTGCCGCCGGCCCTCCCGTAGATCAATTTTCAGTCTTTTGTGATCTCAAGGAAACCATAAAAAGTACGATGCACTTAATTATAATACGTAATTCATCGATCAATAATTTGGAATGTCGCACAATCAGTTGTATGCGTTGTCCTCCAATATTACACGGATAATGAATTTTAAACTATCGCACGTTATATATTAATATTACCATTCAAAATTAGATATACATATAATTTTTTGAAATTAATTTGTCAAATTTTTAAATTTAAATTGATATGATTTAATTCAAGTTTTATAAGTCATAAATATTATAATTAATAGTTTTTTTAAAATAATATATAGTAATTATATTTATTTATACTAAATTAAATAAAATCGAATCGATTTAAAATTCACACTCAAAATATTAAAATGTATCTATAATTTCAAAATAAAAAAAGTAATAGCTTTTCTCAAATTTCGCCAACCACTGTTTGAACGGAGAAGAACACTTCGATAAACAATGCGAACTTTTAATTGCAAATATATATATATATATATATACACACACACATACACACACACAGCAATCAATTATCTAAATATGTGTACTAATTTATCAACCATATTATTATCTTTACTCTCAACAAAAATTATTAAATTTATTTATTAAAAGTACTCCTTCAATACCAAATGGAGACTCCTCCTAAACTCTTCCTAGGAGCCTCCTGCATTTCTATTTTCTAGTTCTTTCGATAAGTCACGCGAAGACCTACTGCATTTGAAACTTGAGATGCTAGAAGACCACCTCTCTCTTCAAGATTGTTAATTTCACGTCAAAATTCATGAAAATTAGCAAAGTAAAACACTCCTCCTCTTTCCCTTCGACTTCGACTGTACGTAGTTGTACTTGATGAAATTTCTAAAATTTAGCAGGCAGGCATATGTCCCTAGGGCTAGGACGAATATAATAATTACTTTTTGTGCCATTTTACAAGAGCAAGTGAATTCGGAGAATTAAATGATGCAAAATTTTGTTCAATTATATACACAACTCCGTAATGAAAAATATATTTAGCCAGTAAAAATTGAAGAGGAAATTATTTTGCATGTTGCGACTCTTAAATTCGATCATGCATGTAATTGATTTTCTATCTGTTGGGCTTGGACTTCAATAGTACGTTCGTACAAGGACTAAGCCCATTACATTAGAGAACGGGCTACAAATCTTGGGGGTTCATGGGCAAAAGGTATTATTAATCCCGTTTTCCAAATTTCAAACATAAGGAAGAGGTGCTGGTGTAAAGGAACCCTTATTTTCTTATTTCTACACATATCTTAAAGAATAATATTAATATTGTGAGAGATGCAAACATTAGGATAAAGAAGTTAATATATGAGAGATTAAGAGTCTAAAAAAAAATAATTACTTTTGTTGCCCTCCAGTAATAATATAAATTATTATTTTATTTTTTTTGTTAAACTTTAAGATACTTCGACTTATATTTTTTTAACTTGTAACTTTCGCCTAAACTAAAATTTTCTGGATCGAACCACGACATCTAATGGATAACTCATTCAAGATATTTACATATTATTATTAGTTGGTAAAATGAGTGATGCCCTAAATATATATATATATATATATATATATATATATATATATATATATATATATAACCTCCTCCCATGAATGCTATCAACACAGAAACAAAAGGATCCAGATAAAAAAAGACGATTCGAATATTAATTTGTTATGCACATGACAATTACTCAAATTGCTAAATAATTTCAATAAAATTAATATTTTATTTGCTTGAAATATATGGGAAAAGGAGAATATAGATCAGCTATATGTGTGATCAAGTGATATTTTTTCTTTCAATTTCTACTAATCCTCCATGCCTTCTCCCTCACCAACAATATATATGTAACTTGAGTGAATATATTGATAAATTTATTTTAATAAAAAAATTTATATATACATAAAATAAGTAAAAATTAAATAATGATTCAAATACGATTATTTTATCTTATTTTTTATAATTTTATATTAATAACAATTTAATTTTATCATAAAATTTATTGGCATATATACTATTTTCCTATTCTCTAAAATCCAACACTAGCTGAATTAATTGGTAGTTGACTAGTTATATATTGGGTAACGTATATGCTACTTCGCACGTTTGATTTTTCATACTAGCTAATATTTATTATTGTTTAAAACCTTGTAGTGAAACACGTGTACGGCTAACGTGAAATGTTATTTGCCAGAATCATCAATAACTATATACGACAAGTATTAAAAAAATTTATTTAATAATTTTATTAAAATATTTTAATTGATCATGAATTAATATTAAATTAATTATTCAATATTTTTTATTTTTTTGATATAATGTACACAATTTTTATATCCTATGAAATATATACAATAATTATATATATTTATCTATCCATATATATTGTATATATTGTACATGACTTTTATAAAAAACAATTCAAATTTAGAAACTAATTATTTATCATTAAAACTAAATAAAGCTATATATTACGTAATTAATAACAACTCTATTCTATAAAGAGATTTCCTTGGGAGTACATTTGAAGTGCATATCCTACAAACCAAACCTCAGAGAGTCTGAAGAGTAGTTGCCGGCCAACAAATAACAACCGAAATATGGCACCCAGTGAAACCAACCACAAAATTTGCAATAATCCCCCAAACAAAGCCCAAGTGGCGATAGTTATGGTACCGTTTGCGGCACAAGGCCACGTGAACCAACTCCTCCATCTCTCCCGCCTCCTCTCACCGTACAACATACCCATACACTACGTTTGCACCACCGCCTACACCCAAAAAGCCAAGTCCCGCCTCCACGGGTGGGACCCAATCTCCGCTGCCAACCTCCATTTCCACGAATTTCAAGTCCCTTCTTTTGTCCCTCCTCCCCCTACCCCGAGAGGCTCCGCCAAAATCCCTGCCCTCTTCGGCCCATCAGTGGAAGCATCCGTCTTCCTCCGCGAGCCCGTTGCTGAACTCTTGCTGGTCCTGTCGACCACGGCCCAAAGGCTAGTAGTTATTCATGATTTCCTGGTGTCTTCAACTGTTCAAGACGTGGTGTTCATACCAAACGCTCATGCCTACACTTTCCACGGCTCCTCCGCTTTCAATTTTTTTGCCGGTTCCTGGGAAATATTCGGAAAGCCCAGCTCAGTTAGTGTTGATGACGGAACCTTAGATGACCTACCCTCCGATGCTTTCTCACCGGAGATACTGCACCATATCAGCATACAACTCCAGCATATGAAATTCACTAGTGGTTTAATTTATGACGGATGCAGACAACTAGAAGGAAAATACATTGATTTAATGGCATCAAAAGATATGCGTCATGGCCTAAAACAATGGGCTCTTGGACCATTCAATCCCGTGGCGGCCCAAGGAACCGATGGAAAACGCCACAAATGCTTAAATTGGCTAGACCAACAAGCTCCAAATTCTGTGATGTATGTTTGTTTTGGTACAACGGTTTCGTTATCGGATCAACAAGTGGAACAGCTGGCAATCGGGTTGGAGCAAAGCGGGCAAAAGTTCATTTGGGTATTGAGAGATGCTGATAGAGAAGTTTTGTATCAAGAAGAAGATGGATCTGCTGAATTGCCTAAAGGGTATCAGGAGAGAGTGGAATTAGAAGGGCAGGGGTTGGTAATTAGAGATTGGGCGCCCCAAATGGAGATTTTGGAGCACCCGGCAACGGGCGGGTTTATGAGTCACTGTGGGTGGAATTCATTGATGGAAAGTATTACCATGGGAGTGCCCGTAGCAGCGTGGCCAATGCATTCGGACCAACCCAGAAATGCTGTGCTCATAACAAAGGGGCTGAAAACGGGTATACTGGTGAGGGACTGGGGACTTGGGGATGAATTGGTGACGTCTTTAACGGTTGAAAAAGCTGTTAAAAAATTGATTGACTCAAAAGAAGGGGAGGAGATAAGGAAGAGGGCGGCGCAAGTGGGCGGTGTTGTACGGGGATCGGTGGCGGAAGGCGGCGTTACTAGAGCAGAGTTGGATTCTTTTGTTGCTCATATACAATCACCGGATACGAATGAGAGACTGTGCTAAATCCGGGGTTTTTTTTTTGCCGCTTGTTAGTTTGTTTACGGGAAGTACTGAAGATTTTAAAAATCTTTACTATTAGTTGTATTTAAAAGATGCGTGATTAATTACAACTAAGCGTGTATTTGTTTTTAGGATTAAATATTTTAAAAATTGATATTTTTACATGAGATTTTAATATTTTTATATATAAGTCTACTAAAAGTGTTGTTATAGATGTATAACGACACTTTAAAGTTTATATGTGATTTCTACATGTGAAAATATTAAAATTTCATTCGAAAATATCAGTTCTCAATATTTTTTATTACTAAACCGAAATTCAATTTACGTTAGAGAAATGATTTATCCACGAACTAAAACATATCGACTATGTATTGCAAATTATGTGAAATTCCAAATATTAGGATATCTATTTTATGGAGGGGGGGGGGGGGGGGGGGGGGAATCTTTTTGAGGTTCTATCATATTTTAACTTTTTTAAAATATTTTTATTTCCTCACATATGTCAACCCCTAATTTTATACACGACATCTTAACCACACGCAAGTTTAAGTGTGTGTCCTCGGAGAACTAGTATAAGTAATGGTGAACCTCTTGCTTAACATAACTTATCAATAATTGCCATGCAATTACAACTATATCTAGACAAAAAAATGCACATCATGTAGCAATGATCTTTACATTATCATTATTTAGCTCATTTTTTCTACAATCAACTCAAAAAATTGAAAATTTGTGTAAATCGTTAATCGACTAACGGGAGAACAACCTGGCAGAACTTACCTGTATAACATTTTAAAGAAATAAAGGAAATTGAACTTGTAGTACTTTATCCCAATTAAGTATAAAAAAATAACCCACCCAACATCATATGCCAACCCATTTGACCCATCTTCAAGTTATCATCATAATCATCTCACCATTAAGCTGATAACCGAACCCAATAATCTATTCGGTTATTATTAAAAATCAAAATTTATGTAATTTTAATATTCAAATAAATATCTAAATTATGAAATAACTGAAAACAGAATAATTTATTTTCTTATTCAATTATTTCAGTTAATAACCAAAATTAAGTTCTATTTTTGTCAAACAAAAAAAATAACTAAATTATAAAACGGTTATAATCAAAAATATCCAAATAACTGAAATATTTTAATTAAAATTTTTGATTTATTTATTTAATTTTATCCGTTTTTTTGCTCAATTCTACTCACCACCGCCGCACTTTAAATTACTCTGCTTCACCAGCTCTTCACTAGTGCTTGGTCCTACATTTTTATTTTAATGGACCTGCACTACAAGAAAAAATAATATTTTTGAAGGAATATTCCATAAAAAATAAGTCTATTTGTTGGATTTAGTTTATTTTTAATGAAATATTCGGTCAAAAAATAACAGTTTCAAAAATAAATTTCGTCGGGAATTCATTGAAATTAATTATTTTCTGCAAAATTATTTTTGTTTAGAAAATAAACTAATTCGGATGAAATTGGTTATGACAGATTTTTCGTTGAAATTATGTCTGCTACGTTTCAGACTCAAGTTTAATTCGGTGAACTTAATTTTGACAAAATTTCCGTAGAAATAAGATATTTCGTCAATAGTAATAATAATAATTTAATATTTTTTTTATTTTCTAGATTTTTAAAATCACAAAATTATACATGTTTACATTTCTAACACTATATATATATATATATATATAAGAAATGATCCATAGCAAATATTTGTTACGAATACTATTTCAACAAATCATTTTCTCACCGTTGGATTAAATATCCAAATGCTAGAATATAAAACCATCCCGTTAACTTAGTTAGAGGGATGTTAAAATTTTATTTTATTTTCCATCCCGTTAACATAGTTAACGGGTAAAAAAAATATTATTTTAATATTTTTTTATACCGTCTCGTCAACTAAGTTAGTGGATTGAAGAAAATAAAAATTTAACATTTGTATACAACAAGTGATCCAAAACAAATATATATATATATAGTACATCCCGCTAACTAAGTTAGCGGGATGGAAGAATTTTTTCTTTAAATGTTGAATGCTTGAATCGTATTTTCAGTTTCTATTTGGAGTATTAATGTGTTTTCAAAGTGCCAAAAAGTTAACATTTCTCTAAAGGTGTCAGCCATCTCACAGGTTAAATGGAGAAGAATTGTGCAATTTAATTTTTTTTTACATTCCAATAACTAAGTTGGCGGGATGAAAAAAAAGAAAAAATAAATTTACATCCCGTTAATTAAGTTAGCGAGATGAAGATTTTTTTTTTAAAAAAATAAATAAATTAAAGTTGACGATATGAAGAAGAAAAATAAAATAAAAAATTAATATTTGTGCATAACAAATAATCCAAAATGAAGAAAAAAAATTAAAATTAGAGGGATGTACTAATTTTTTATTTTTATTTTTTCGCTTTAGATCATTTGTTATGTACAAATGTTAATTTATTTTTATTTTTCTTCTCCATATCGCCAACTTTAATTTATTTATTTAAAAAAAAAAATTCTCCATCTCGCTAACTTAATTAGCGGAATGTAATTTTTTTTTCTTCTTATTTTTCATCCTGCCAACTTAGTTGACAAGATGTAAAAAAAAATTAAATTGCACAATTCTTCTCCATTTAACTTGTGAGATGCCTGACACCTTTAGGTTATGTTTGTTTACAAAAAATATATTTGGGATTGGACTATTTGTATTAATTTAATACTATTTTGAACTATTTTATCCCATGATGGGGGATTAAATAATCCTACGGATTATATTTTTATCATTCCTAAGACTATTTATGTAGGATTATATAATCCCATGAAAAATTTGGAATTAATAGTCCCCCTTATTTTAAACTATTAAATGGCTTGATAAGACTAATAATCCTTCATCAAAGGATTAATAGTCCCTCATCAAATGATTAAATAGTATAAAGTAGTATTAAATTAACGTAAATAGTCCAATCCCAAGTATGTTTTTTGTAAACAAACATAGCCTTAGAGAAATGTTAACTTTTTGTCACTTTGAAAACACATTAATACTCAAAATAGAAATTGAAAACATGATTCAAGCATTCAACATTTTAATATTTTTTTCCCTCCATCTTGCCAACTTAAGTTGGCATTTTTTTTTTGGATCACTTGTTATACATAAATGTTAAAAAAAAAATTCTTCAATCCGTTAACTTAATTGATGGGATGATATAAAAAAAATATTAAAATAACATTTTCCTTACCATTAACATAATTGGCGGGATAAAAAAAATAAAAATAATTAACATCCCGTTAACTAAGTTAGCAGGATAGTTTTATATTCTAGTCTTTTGATATTATATATATATATATATATATATATATAATGATTACGATTAATGTTTTAATAAATTAAATTTTATAATTTAAAATAAAAACGCTACTCCTACATCGGTATGAGGATGATCATCGGGTGGGGTCGACACAGTGAGTGGATTAAATTGTCTTTCCACTTCTTATAGTATTGTTATAGTCATCTCTCCATTCAACCATACGAAGAAAATGATAACGGTCCCATCTACGTACCGACAGGACAAACGAGACAATTACTACAAGTCAAGTCCGATTAAAGAAAATAATACTCCTTCCATTTAAGTAAGAGAATTAATATTTTTATAAATAAAAATAATAATTTTATAATTTTTTTTATATAAATGTGAAATTTATTTATTATTTATATAAATTTTTTTTATAAAAATATTAATTCTCTTAATTTATATTAAAAAAAATTATTTATAAAATGGTTTACAATCTTTCTCACCATTATATATTATATATTTATACAAACTGAATTTGTGATCAACGTTTCGTCCCATCCTCCAGTTTGACTATCTTGAATTCAATTACAACCGTCCGATTTACAGACCTTGTTTGATCAAAATTATCCCATACCACCACTTGATCAATAATACTTGTCAAGGAGCTTGTATTGAATTCTTGATTTTGCTTTATTTCGGAGTTTCATTATTATTCAAAAAATGGTGCTCGAGAGTTTGTTTTGTAAGTCCTCTCGTTTTCTCACCCGCATATCTTTTTTTTGTTTCACAAATATTTCCTTTTATTAATAATAATATTATAAAATGACATAATGTGTTTAAATTTGTTATTAAAATTTTATTTTCATATAAAAACTATTAATTAAGCTAACAAATTATTTGTATAAATTTAAGAATAATTAAATATGAAATAAAAACATATTTTTAATTAATATGTAATTTAATTTTTATAAGTAAATCTTTTTCTTTTTCTTCTTTTTTTTTTTTTTTTTTTTACTTTTTGGTTTCAAAAGTAGTATAGGAAAAACCATGTTTCGAATATGTTGTAGGATTGCGGTATTTATGATTAGCTTTAGGTATTTAAAAAGGTTAACTATTATATTATGTATGAATGGGTCTGGATACTATGACTACAAGTAAATTGTGTTAATGCTTGATTAATATTTTTAATAGATAAGAGTATTTTTTAAATATATATATATATATATATATATAAGATTATTATTAATTTTTAAAAAATTATTTAAACTTAAAATTGATACAAATTTTATTAATTTCAATCAATATAATTATAAATATTATAAATTATTTAAAAACTAATGCTTAGAAGAAATGTAAAGGTGATACATTTCATCAATCAATGTCCTAAACTTGAGAAATTATTCCATACTCTAAGGGTAAGTGAATAGTAAATTTCTCTCTCTCACATACTTGTGATGGGACCCACAGTTACGTGAGAGAAAAAACATAGTGTTAACTTGCTCATGGAATAATTTTTTCCTAAACTTTTTAGTTGCGAGAGACAAGAAACAAACATTTCAAAAAACAAATTCAAGAAAAAAGAGATGAGTTTAATGGCTGAAGCAGAAACTATTTCTTGTAATGATATTATTTACTCTTTTTATTTTAAAATTAGAGATATAATTTAATTTTAAAAATTTAATGACGACATATTAAATTTTAAAATTGATATGATTTATAAAAATTTAAAATAAAATAAATTTTAGAATTAATAATTTTTGTTATATATTATACTATACAGTTTTAATAATTATATTAATTAAAATTAAATAAATTTATATTAATTTAAAATTTAATATATTATTACTTAATTTTAAAAATTAAGTTATATAACTAAATAGAATATTGTCTATTGGGTGCGAAATTTTAAATTAAAATTCAATTAAGTTTTCGGTAACCATGCATGGGTCAAATTTTTTAGAGGACTGCTATAGACATCGACATCAAAGCAACTGTACGGTGGTCACATCTTTCTAGAACGCAAGTCTCTGTCTATTGTCGGATGCTAAAAGTAGTACGCAAGTAGTGACAATCAAAAGAAAAGGAAATTCCTTTCTCAAAGTAATTACCTTAGTGGATTAAATACTTGTGGCTATATATATTACTTTAAGACATAATTATATATATAAATAATTTTTATTAATATTAATATTAATATTAATATTGAATAATTAATATTAATTTTAAAATTTATTATTATTAATATACTAGTTAATTATTTTTCGTTTTCTCCTTTTTAATTATTCTATCTTAATAAAAAAATTAATAACAATTTTGTCAACCCCCTAGCTAGTAAGCCCTCAAATCGTCACTTTTCAGATCAATTCTAAAGGGCATTCTCAAACTATACTTGCGAGGAAGTTGAATAGCAGCCCAGAAGGCACCTCTATAAGACCAGCGACTACATCAGTCTATGTGGTCGGGTCAATTTTTACAAAAAAAAAAATGATATAAATATGTTTAATTAAAAAAATATCGAAACAAGTAATAATAAGTTTTATAATTAACATCAATTACAATATTCATATTAAAGAGGTAATTAATTCCATAAGAGGCGGGGGGGGGGGGGGGGGGGGGGGTAATATATATAATAAACTCACGTAGTTGGTGACAATTGGATATAAATATAATATTTCAAAACACTTAAGTCTTAACTATGCTATTAGAACCTCATATTAAAACATAAACTAATACTATATAATTGATATTAGAAATTGGCACGTTCAAGTGGTTGACAATAATGCAATTGAAGCCCATCAAGGTCCCCACTTTATATATATATAGTACGGTATGGTGGGAAAAAAAGACAAAAAAATTAATGGCACTGAAGAAAAGGAGATGTAAAAAACAAGCTGGATATTTTCAGTGTGAATACTGAATACTCATAGTTTCCAGAAGGCGGTTGGACCTTGGGACATGCCCCCATAATGTAGGGCGAAAAAATGGACTAACTGTTCAAATTCATAATGATTATCAAACTTCTAGAAGTCCTTTTTCTTTTTTCTTTTTATTATAAGTTATGAGAGAATAACAAACAAACAAAAAAACTCAATCAATAACAAACATTTTAATTATATTAGTTCGGGTGACACAGACACTGTGTGAACAATTATTATAAAGATATAATAATTTTTTTTTTTATAAATTTTAGTGATTGAATAAAAAATAAAAAAAATAAGAAAGGCAAAATTATAATAAAAGACAAAAAAAAAAGATTTGTGACACACCTTTAAATGAGCGATTATTTTCTCCTTTCTCTCTTATTAATAATATAAATATATTAGTCTCCTTGCACATGTGTTACTCACGTGAAAAAGAAAATTATAAAAAAAAAGTGAAAATAAAATTACACACGAATATTAGAATGAGGAGGAGAGGAGAAAAAGAAATGGAAAAATAATTGTGAATAAAAAATAAAATGGTAGAAAAAAAGAAGAAGGAAAAAAGAGAGAAAAGTTATGAGAGAAAAAAGAAGAAGAGATAATTAAAACATGAAGAAAAAGTCGGAAAAGAGAAAGGAAAGTATATAAGATTCTTGCTTATCATGTATATGCGACACAAAAATACCAAATAGTAGTTAAAAAAAGTCTCATACTTCGTAATATAAACAAGCTTATCAATCATGTGTAAAGTACGGATAATATAAATAACGATTTATTATAAAATATGAATAATAATTTATTATGATAATTAATTAAATATAAGATAAATATTTAATTAAAATTTTAAGAAAATTATTGTGACGCCCCCAAATCCGGGTCCCTTGAACCTCGGGTTCGGTGCTCACTATTCATCACTTGTCAAACATTCATAAACTAAAACTTCAATAACTCGCGAAAAACATACATAATTTCATTACAAAACGTACCTTCAATCCCAGGTTCCACTAACCTTAATACATCATCATTACCTTATACAAAAAAAAAGTTTACACATATAGTACGAACTAATTACGTCTATTCGTTCATCTTTCCTTTGCCGTGGTACTCCTTAGATCACTCGGCTTAACTGAAAATAGTTCATGATATAGCAAGGGTGAGCAACTACTTTGCCCAGCCAGTTTAACTAAACAAGAAATAATATATCATGAATGAAAAAGATTTATCTTCGAAAGTTTCAACAATAAATAACAATTGTGAAATAACAAGAATCAATGTTCAATAAAAGAATAGATTGACTCTTTACTGCTGAAATGTCCTAGAATTTCCACATCTTTATTTATTAAATTATTAATTTAATTTCCAACGAGTTAGTTTTATGAGATTATTTAAATCTTTTTATGTGATTAATTAATTATGTGATTAAATAATTATGTAATTAATTACTAAAATTAATTAAAGGGGGTCACTAATATGTTATTAAATTGGTGAACAAACCCTAAAGTTTTAATATCAAAATAATTGATAAGTTTCCTATTAATTAAATATTCAATTAAATTGAATATAATGAGTGAATTAAATATAATAAATTAATTAATATGATTATTAATTAATGTAAATAATGTGAAATATTAATAATAATATTTATTAGTCCATTTAGTAATTTAATACTAATGGGTTAGAATATTTAATTATTTATTCAATTTAATTATTTATTTAATCATGGATTGAATAATTAATGCATAAATTATTAAATTAGCCCAACATGGGTCAATTAGTAGCCCAAGTGTAGAATAATAAAATTTGACAATTTAGTAGCCCAAACAATTTAATAGAAGCCCAATTGGTATTTTAAATTAAAGCCCAATGATTGGCCCATTTGAAAAATACTTAATAAAACTATTAATTATTAAAAAGTGGACTTGTGACACTCATTTTGGGACATGAAGAAGAGTCCAGCCGAATCATGCTTGAAGGAGAGAGAAAATGAGTCTTTTGCTTTATTTTCTTTTATTTTTTTAATTAATATTAGGTTGCTTGTTTTGATTTTTGGGAAAGTCTTTTCCCACAAAATCCTCACCAACTAAGTATGGACTAGCTTTCTTGTGTAAGCTTCATTGCTATCTCATGATGGTAATTTTGATAGATATATATTTTATATATATCCAAATTGTAAGTATACTTACAATTTTGGAGCTTAAGTGAGTCATTTCTTCTTCTTCCATTTTTCCAAGCTAGAGAGAGTTTGAGAGCAAAATATTTTGAGAGAGAGCAAGAGAAGGAGAAGGAGTGCTAAGCTAGTGCATGTCATCTTCTTTCATCACCTACTTTGGAAGAAAAAGAAAGATAGCCATTAAATCAAGGTAATGGTTATTCTAAATCTAAGTTTTATTTTTAAATTAAATAATCATCATGCTTGTATAAACATATTAATATAGTTATTAATGTGTAGAGGTAATATTTATGCCATGCTTGAGTTTAATATGTTTGATTTGTATTTTGGTATATTTATATGCTAAAATATGTATTTAATAGTGTATAATCAAGTCTTGAAATATATGACCAAAAATATTTTTGTAAAACTTAGATTTGATGTTCTAATATTATAGGACATTAAATCATGAGAAAAACAAAGTTTGAATCACTCAAAATGGAGTTATACACAAAAAGTTATGATTTATAGTAGTTTATGTGATGTAAAAATTTTTATAAAAAAATATGTTATTAAATCATGAAAAATTAATTTTTTCATGTTATAAATTAATATAAGGTGATTGGCAATTTTTTTGGATTTTTATTGTGAAGTTAAAGATTTATTGAAGGTATAATTTTTGTTAAAAATGTACTGTTCACAATCTGCCGGAAATAAAAAAAAAAAAAAAGCATTGTCCGCGCAATGCGCGCGTGCCACTGTTCACCGACGAAGCGGAGCCAAACGACGTCGTTTGGCGACAGCGGAAATATTACTCCGCGCGTTATGCGCGGAAGCCGTTTCCGACCTTTCCAAAACGGCGCCGTTTTTAGTCCGAAAATATTTACACACGCGCCATGCGCGGTAGAAATTTTTCTGGCGAAATTACGCTTATGCCCCTCCGTGTTTTTCTTGCCGAAATTACTTTTCTGCCCTCGGATCAGTTTTCAACTTAATTACAGAATTGCCATCGGTCCGGTTTTTCAACTTATTTACGAAAATGCCATTCGGGTAAATTTAAATATTTGAAAATTAATTTAAAATTATAACAAAAATAATAATAATACAAAATAATATTGGAGAGGTTATTTTTCAGTAAGTTTAATATTTAAATATTTTAAATATTAATCTAGTTAGCTAAACCATGGTTAAGTTAAATAAATTATTATTATTTATTATTTAAAATACTAATAATAAATAAAGGTAATAAATTAGCAATTATTATTTAATTCCTATTAAATAATAAGTAAAGAGAGATAAAATTTATAAATTAATTATTTATTATTTAAATATTATTAAATAATAAATAAGGATAATTAGGTAATTAATTATTATTTATTTAGTATTAAATAACGATTAATGGAAACTAAGTTATTAGATTAATAATTTATTATTTAATTTAAATAATAAATAAGAATGAATTGATTATTATTTAACCTTAAATAATAATTAAAATTAATTAAGTAATTAATTATTATTTAATTGACATTAAATAATAATTAAAGAGGATTAAAATTAGTAAACTATTATTTAATTTCCTTAAATTAAATAATAAGTAAGGGTAATTACTTAGTTAATTATTGGTTGATTAATATTAAATTAAAGAAGGTTAAAATTAAGTCAATAATTATTTATTATTTAATTATAATTAAATAATAATTAAGTACAATTAGTTATTATTTATTTTAAATAATAACTAGAGTTAATTAATTAATTTCTATTTAATCAAGATTAAATAGTAATTAAAAAGATATTGAGTTAATAAAATAAATTGAATTTAATTAAACAATTATAATAAGTTGTTTAAAGGTTTAATAAGTGTCCAACACTTAAGAAAAATATTTTCTAACTTATTAAATTATTAACCTAAGATGATTAAGGGTTTATAAGGTTAATAATATTGTTTTGACTAATGTAAATTATGTGTTAGTACTTATATGTGGTAAATAAGTTCATTGTTAAGCGTATAGTTATGCAAATACGCCGTACTAATTATTAGACCGACTTTATTAAATGTTAGGTCTTTCAAAGCAAGTTAGTTAAAGCTAGACAATTATTGTAGCTGAGCAGACAGGCAAGTTCTCTAACCCTACTCAATTATTATTGCTGAACAAGTTTCCATACTTGTATTTATTGTTAAAGCTTGAAGTGGTTTAATTATCGAAAATTATTCCACATCCATATTGTTTATACAATTGCACTTAGTGCATTTGAAGCTTGTTAGTTCTTGATTCATGAACTGTATTAAAAATGTCTGAAGCTAATAGTTCAGCTAGACATTGCGTTTCTAAATTCAATAACTGGAATACTTTTAAAAGCTTATCCAAACCATTGTTGGGTGCGGATTTCTTATATTAAGACTGAGAATTGAACAACCCTAAATTAGGGGATTTTGTGTCGGGAAACCGACTTTGGCGCCAGTGACTAAATGTAATGCATATACAGCGGGTTGAATAGGCTGATCCCCTTGAAAACCAAACAACTCAAAGGGTCGGAGGAAACTCTATTGTACCCTCGTTAGTTCAGGGTCCTTGGTGACCACTCAGCATTTTAAGATTCAAATAGTCTGTTTATTAAAATTTGAATCTTGTTTCATTCACAATTGTTATATCTATTGTTGAACCATTGATGTCATTTCCCATTCATTCATGATATATTAAATCTCCATGATTGTTCTAAACTTGCTGAGCAAACTAGTTGCTCATTCTTGCTATATCATGAACCATTTTCAGATAGACCCGATTGCTCGAAGAAGGATAAGGGAAAAGGAAAAGCCCGAGATTAAGTTAGCTTATGCATGCTAATTAGATATTTAAATATGTATTTACTATTGAAGAACCTTTTGTAATTCCTTATGATAGGAACTGTTTTTATGTTAAGGTTGATAGACCCTGGTATTGTAACCTTTTGAAGGGAACCAATATGTATTATTCCGCGATATTTAAATGCAATGTATGTATTTAATTGTTAGTAATGTGTTGAATAGTGAGAACCAAACTCGAGGTTATGGAACCCGGATTTGGGGTCGTCACAGGTTGGTATCAGAGCCGTAGGTTAGAAACGTTAGGATTTGCGAAACCTAAGTTATAACCTTAGTATTAAACTCATATCGAGTGCGTTAGGGGATGAATCGGGGAGATTCATGATGTTGTGTATTTTTGGAGATGGATTGAGAAAATCCATCGAGCCGAGATGTACATGATAAAATATCATTTCATTTCATCAATGAATATATTTTATTGCTGTACTAACGTGTGTTATTGTTTTATGTTATAGGATGGCAGAGATCGGACAGTCGAGTCGCACTGCTGAGGAGGACTATATTGATATCCATATGGATACTGCACAGCCGCTGGTGGCTGCACCCGTAGAGGAGCCAGAGTCAGATCCTGAGGAGGGGGATCGTGTGGAGCCCGTCTGGGGCGGAGTCATGAGGCCTTACAGTGAGGATGAGGCAGAGTCAGAGGAATCTGAGGAGGAGGAGTCAGCTGATGGCATGGGCACCACTGCCGCTGACATCATAGAGGGACTGACCGATAGGAACGAGGGGCTGGAGGCAAGGGTCCAGCATCTAGAGGAGCAGAATCTGACCCACCAGCACATGGAGGATCAGTATAGGGATGCGGCTTATCAGTTCTCTGGCGAGAACACAGAGCTGAAGGAGAGGATTGTAGGACTTGAGGATCAGGTACAGGAGTACGAGGATTCAGTGGAGCACCTTGCGGTGCTAACTCATCAGCTGGTAGAGCAGGATGTAGAGCTGCAGGCTAAATTAGCAGTGGTTGAGACTAGGTTGGCAGAGGCTGAGCTGAAGGTTCAGCAGGTTCAGGCAGAGAAGGCCGCCATCCGTGCACACTGGCAGGAGGCGATAGAGGACCGTATGGAGATGGAGAGACAGCGGGATGCCGCTTATGGTCAGATGATTGAGCTAGAGGAGGAGGTCCGCGAGAAGCGGGTGAGGACGGATAGACTTAGCTACGTCTACCGATCTTCATATGGTAGGCTTCAGAGCAGGGTGCACTACTACCCAGCTGAGGAGGGCCAGTCTATGCACACCATCAGCAGGAGTGTGGTGATGGCCATCGGGGATGAGGAGTATGACGACGCGATCCGTAGGGGGATGCGCAGTCAGTAGTAGTAGTAGTTGTTTTCTAATTTCGTATGTAAATAGATGCAGTAGAACCCAACTTTTGTTTTATTAGAGGGTTAATATGTCACTAAATCCCAACTCTAGGAAGTTGTAGGATATGTCAGATCCCATCTTTTGTAGCTTCTCTGGGATAGAAGCATTTATAGCAGTATGCTTTTGATGTAAAGTGCTACGCACTCCTGTTTTAGCATATGAGTATAAATGCAATTGAATTTATGTTTATATGCGTGTTGAAATAATTACTTGTATTTTAGCTAAATATTGTCTAAGATACAAAATAATGAAATGAAAAAGATGAAACCAGTATAATAATGTAAATTTTTGTTTATAACAGAAAATGCCGCAACGTAGACAACCACCAAGGAACCAGGGGGTAGAAGAGTCAGTTAACAACGACGCGGGGGGACACAACGTAGACCCTATGCAAAACTTCGTCGACATGCTAGCTGAGGCAATGCAAAACCGCCACCCTGTAGTAGCAAATCCGCCACCACCACCAAATCAGTTGGCGAATTTTAAAGATTTTAAGGCGGTGGGACCGCCAGAGTTTAGGGGAACGTCGGACCCGATAGAGGCCCAGTCTTGGATAAAGGAGATAGAGAAGGCGTTTGTTATCGCAAGAGTAGCTGAGGAGCAAAAGACAGTTTTTGCTACCTACATGATGAAGGGCGAAGCCAATTTCTGGTGGGAAGCCAATCAGAATAGGGCTGGGGATGGTGTGGTGCCCTGGACGAAATTTAAGGAAATATTCGACGAGAATTATTTCCCGAAAAGTATGAAGAGTAGGATGGAGGTAAGGTTTCTAGAACTGAAACAGGAGAACATGTCGGTACCGGAGTACGCGGCAAAATTTAATGAGCTGGTCAGGTTCGCTCCACATCAGGTAGACACGGAGGAACGCAAGGCCAGGAGGTTCGAGAATGGATTGAGACCTTGGATATTCAACAAGGTAGCAGTACTGCAGATTGACTCGTTCGCAACTTTGCTAGAGAAGTCAATCATTGCTGAAGGAGGAAGTGACGCGTTAACCAAGTACAACCAGGAGAGAAACAAGAAGAAAAATGAAGGGGGAAGCAAGAACAGCAACAGTGGAGGCAATAATAACAACAATAATAACAACAAGCGCAAATGGGACAACAGCAGCAACGACAAGAGCTCGGGGAATCAACAAGGAAGTGTTCAGAAAAAGCCAGCATGCAATATATGTGGAAAGAACCACTTCGGGGAGTGCAGGAAAGGGAAGAATACATGTTACAATTGTGGTCAGGTGGGACATATTTCTCCAAATTGTCCCCTCCCAAAGAAAGGGAGATGCTTTTCTTGCGGAGCATCTGACCACCTGATAAAGGATTGCCCCAAGAAGAAGAATGACGGGGGTAGCGGCTACAAGGGCAATAACAGCAGATTGGCTATCGGGGGACCGGTACCACAGAACAAGCCGACAGCCCGGACGTTCAACATGACGGTGCAAGATGCAGTGGGGTCAAAAGACGTGGTGTCAGGTATTATTCCGATCAATAATATAAATGCATATGTATTGTTTGATTCGGGTGCTACCTGTTCATTTGTGTCTGATGATTTCGCTAGACGATTAGAGTTGCCTAGGGACAAACTAGAAAACTCAATGAACATAGAAGTTGCTAATAAAGAAGTGATTCCGGTAGAGTACATACATAGAAATTGTTGTGCTGAAATCAGGGGTCAGAAATTAAATGTGAATCTAATTCCAATACGTCTGGGGGAATTTGATGTAATACTTGGGATGGATTGGTTGTTTAACCACGGGGCGATAATTGATTGTCAGAAGAAGTGCATACACCTTAAGACACCAAATAAGTCTAAGGTCGTATTTTATGGCAGCAAATCGTCAAGACAGTCTTCTTGTCTGACGATGATGCAGGCCAAGAAATTATTGAAGAAAGGTTGTGTAGGGTATTTGGCTCATGTGGTTGACACACAAGTGGTGAGTCCCGAGATGGAGCAAATACCAGTAGTTAGGGAGTTTACGGATGTTTTTCCAGATGTACTGCCGGGTTTACCGCCGGACAGGGAAATAGAATTTGTGATTGATTTAGTACCGGGGACAGCACCGATATCGAAAGCACCATATAGGATGGCTCCGGTAGAACTAAAGGAATTGATGGTGCAATTGCAGGAGTTGCTAGACAATAAGTACATTCAGCCAAGTGTTTCTCCATGGGGAGCACCGGTGCTGTTTGTAAAGAAGAAGGATGGATCGATGAGATTGTGTATGGATTATAGAGAGCTGAATAAGGTGACAATTAAGAACAAGTACCCGTTACCACGAATTGACGATCTTTTCGATCAATTGAAAGGGGCGAAGTACTTTTCAAAGATTGACTTAAGGACTGGTTATCATCAGTTGAAAGTCAGGAAGGAGGATATACCCAAGACGGCATTCAGAACTCGATATGGGCATTATGAGTTTCTGGTGATGTCGTTTGGACTAACGAATGCGCCAGCCGCATTTATGGACATGATGAACAGAATATTCAAGCAATACTTGGATAAATTTGTAGTCGTGTTCATTGACGATATTCTGGTGTATTCCAAAACGGAGGAGGAGCATGCTGAACACCTAAGATTGGTGTTGGAGATTTTACGGAAGGAGCGGTTGTACGCTAAGTTTTCAAAGTGTGAATTCTGGTTGGAAAGGGTTCAATTTTTAGGTCATGTTATTGACAAGGAAGGAGTTTCGGTTGATCCGGCAAAGGTTGAATCGGTAATGAATTGGGAGCAACCAAGGACGCCGACAGAAGTAAGAAGTTTCTTAGGGTTAGCGGGTTACTATCGGAGGTTCATTCAAGACTTCTCAAAGATAGCAACACCGTTGACCAACTTAACAAGAAAGACGGTGAAATACGTGTGGACAGAGAAGTGTGAGGAAAGTTTTCAGGAGTTAAAGAAAAGACTTAGTGAAGCACCTGTATTGACCTTACCAGACGATACAGGAGGTTTTACGGTCTACAGTGATGCATCGCACAAGGGGCTTGGCTGTGTGCTTATGCAAAACGGCAAAGTCGTTGCGTATGCGTCCAGACAATTAAAAGATTATGAGAAGGGATATCCTACCCACGACTTGGAGCTGGCAGCGGTAGTGTTTGCCCTTAAAATTTGGAGACATTATCTGTACGGAGAAAAATGTGAGATATTCACAGACCATAAGAGTCTGAAGTATATCTTCACACAGAAGGAGCTGAATATGAGGCAACGGAGATGGTTGGAATTGATCAAAGATTATGATTGTGAAATTCTATATCATCCCGGCAAGGCCAACGTAGTAGCGGATGCTCTGAGTAGAAAGAGCAGGGAGAAATTGTTCATATTGACAGATCAAGAACAATTGGTTCAAGAGATGGCTCGAATGGAGTTGGAAGTGAGAAGTCCAAACGAGTCAATAGAAGTCGAGGTGAGCCCAACCTTGTTAGATAGGGTGAAAGAGGCTCAAGACAAAGATGAGGAATGTGACAGAATCCGGAAGAGGATGACCGATGGAGAAGAGGTCAAGTTTAAAATTGATAGCATGGGATTGCTGAGATTTGAAAATCGTGTTTGGGTACCGCTAGTGCCTGAATTACGAGAGGAAATTTTGCAAGAGGCTCACAGTACTAGATACTCGATACATCCGGGAAGTACGAAGATGTATCAAGATCTACGTCAGCATTTTTGGTGGCCGAATTTAAAGAGGGAGGTTGCAGAATGTGTCAGCCGATGCCTAACTTGTCAGAGGGTAAAGGCCGAACATCAGAGACCAAGTGGATTGTTACAGCCGTTAGAAATTCCTGAGTGGAAATGGGAGCATATCACAATGGATTTTGTGGTAGGACTTCCAGCAACACAGAAGGGATATGACGCAATTTGGGTGATTGTGGATCGGCTAACAAAGTCAGCGCACTTTTTGCCGATCAAGATTAGGTTCAGTTTGGATCAGTTGTCCAAACTGTACATCAAAGAGATAGTTTCAAGACATGGGGTGCCCGTGTCGATTGTGTCAGACAGAGATCCGCGCTTCACGTCAAAATTTTGGAGAAGTCTTCAGGAGAGATTGGGGACACAGTTGAGAATGAGTACAGCATATCATCCGCAGACTGATGGGCAAAGTGAGAGAACAATTCAGACATTGGAAGATATGCTCAGGGCCTGCGTGATGGATTTCAAGGGCAGTTGGGAAATCCATCTACCACTAGTTGAGTTTGCATACAACAACAGTTATCATGCGAGCATAGGTATGCCGCCTTACGAAGCTTTATATGGCAGAAAATGCAGAACACCTCTATGTTGGGATGAGGTAGGAGAACGCCGACTGTTGGGGCCAGAATTGGTTCAACAGACGGTAGAAATTATCAAGGTAATAAGAGCTCGGCTAGTAGCAGCTCAAGACCGTCAAAAGAAATACGCCGATTTACATCGACAGAAACGAGACTTCGAGGTGGGGAGTTTTGTGTTCATTAAGGTATCTCCCTGGAAAGGGAAGATCAGGTTTGGAAAGAAGGGGAAATTGAGTCCAAGGTTCATAGGACCGTTCGAAATATTGAGAAGAGTGGGTGAAGTAGCATACGAGGTAGCTTTACCTCCTGAATTGGAACATATTCACAATGTGTTTCACGTGTCGGTATTGCGGCCATACAAACCAGACTACAAGCACGTTATCTCCTATGAACCAATTCAAGTCGGGAAGGACTTATCATATGAAGAAGTTCCTGTTCAGATACTCGATAGGAAGGAACAGAAACTGAGAAATAAGATAATTCATTCTGTCAAAGTACTCTGGAGGAATCACGCCATTGAAGAATCTACGTGGGAATTAGAGGAGGAAATGAGGACAAATTACCCGTTTTTATTTGAGTAACCTTATTTTTACAATTCCGAGGACGGAATTTTTATAAGGAGGGGAGAATGTAATGTCCTAGAATTTCCACATCTTTATTTATTAAATTATTAATTTAATTTCCAACGAGTTAGTTTTATGAGATTATTTAAATCTTTTTATGTGATTAATTAATTATGTGATTAAATAATTATGTAATTAATTACTAAAATTAATTAAAGGGGGTCACTAATATGTTATTAAATTGGTGAACAAACCCTAAAGTTTTAATATCAAAATAATTGATAAGTTTCCTATTAATTAAATATTCAATTAAATTGAATATAATGAGTGAATTAAATATAATAAATTAATTAATATGATTATTAATTAATGTAAATAATGTGAAATATTAATAATAATATTTATTAGTCCATTTAGTAATTTAATACTAATGGGTTAGAATATTTAATTATTTATTCAATTTAATTATTTATTTAATCATGGATTGAATAATTAATGCATAAATTATTAAATTAGCCCAACATGGGTCAATTAGTAGCCCAAGTGTAGAATAATAAAATTTGACAATTTAGTAGCCCAAACAATTTAATAGAAGCCCAATTGGTATTTTAAATTAAAGCCCAATGATTGGCCCATTTGAAAAATACTTAATAAAACTATTAATTATTAAAAAGTGGACTTGTGACACTCATTTTGGGACATGAAGAAGAGTCCAGCCGAATCATGCTTGAAGGAGAGAGAAAATGAGTCTTTTGCTTTATTTTCTTTTATTTTTTTAATTAATATTAGGTTGCTTGTTTTGATTTTTGGGAAAGTCTTTTCCCACAAAATCCTCACCAACTAAGTATGGACTAGCTTTCTTGTGTAAGCTTCATTGCTATCTCATGATGGTAATTTTGATAGATATATATTTTATATATATCCAAATTGTAAGTATACTTACAATTTTGGAGCTTAAGTGAGTCATTTCTTCTTCTTCCATTTTTCCAAGCTAGAGAGAGTTTGAGAGCAAAATATTTTGAGAGAGAGCAAGAGAAGGAGAAGGAGTGCTAAGCTAGTGCATGTCATCTTCTTTCATCACCTACTTTGGAAGAAAAAGAAAGATAGCCATTAAATCAAGGTAATGGTTATTCTAAATCTAAGTTTTATTTTTAAATTAAATAATCATCATGCTTGTATAAACATATTAATATAGTTATTAATGTGTAGAGGTAATATTTATGCCATGCTTGAGTTTAATATGTTTGATTTGTATTTTGGTATATTTATATGCTAAAATATGTATTTAATAGTGTATAATCAAGTCTTGAAATATATGACCAAAAATATTTTTGTAAAACTTAGATTTGATGTTCTAATATTATAGGACATTAAATCATGAGAAAAACAAAGTTTGAATCACTCAAAATGGAGTTATACACAAAAAGTTATGATTTATAGTAGTTTATGTGATGTAAAAATTTTTATAAAAAAATATGTTATTAAATCATGAAAAATTAATTTTTTCATGTTATAAATTAATATAAGGTGATTGGCAATTTTTTTGGATTTTTATTGTGAAGTTAAAGATTTATTGAAGGTATAATTTTTGTTAAAAATGTACTGTTCACAATCTGCCGGAAATAAAAAAAAAAAAAAAGCATTGTCCGCGCAATGCGCGCGTGCCACTGTTCACCGACGAAGCGGAGCCAAACGACGTCGTTTGGCGACAGCGGAAATATTACTCCGCGCGTTATGCGCGGAAGCCGTTTCCGACCTTTCCAAAACGGCGCCGTTTTTAGTCCGAAAATATTTACACACGCGCCATGCGCGGTAGAAATTTTTCTGGCGAAATTACGCTTATGCCCCTCCGTGTTTTTCTTGCCGAAATTACTTTTCTGCCCTCGGATCAGTTTTCAACTTAATTACAGAATTGCCATCGGTCCGGTTTTTCAACTTATTTACGAAAATGCCATTCGGGTAAATTTAAATATTTGAAAATTAATTTAAAATTATAACAAAAATAATAATAATACAAAATAATATTGGAGAGGTTATTTTTCAGTAAGTTTAATATTTAAATATTTTAAATATTAATCTAGTTAGCTAAACCATGGTTAAGTTAAATAAATTATTATTATTTATTATTTAAAATACTAATAATAAATAAAGGTAATAAATTAGCAATTATTATTTAATTCCTATTAAATAATAAGTAAAGAGAGATAAAATTTATAAATTAATTATTTATTATTTAAATATTATTAAATAATAAATAAGGATAATTAGGTAATTAATTATTATTTATTTAGTATTAAATAACGATTAATGGAAACTAAGTTATTAGATTAATAATTTATTATTTAATTTAAATAATAAATAAGAATGAATTGATTATTATTTAACCTTAAATAATAATTAAAATTAATTAAGTAATTAATTATTATTTAATTGACATTAAATAATAATTAAAGAGGATTAAAATTAGTAAACTATTATTTAATTTCCTTAAATTAAATAATAAGTAAGGGTAATTACTTAGTTAATTATTGGTTGATTAATATTAAATTAAAGAAGGTTAAAATTAAGTCAATAATTATTTATTATTTAATTATAATTAAATAATAATTAAGTACAATTAGTTATTATTTATTTTAAATAATAACTAGAGTTAATTAATTAATTTCTATTTAATCAAGATTAAATAGTAATTAAAAAGATATTGAGTTAATAAAATAAATTGAATTTAATTAAACAATTATAATAAGTTGTTTAAAGGTTTAATAAGTGTCCAACACTTAAGAAAAATATTTTCTAACTTATTAAATTATTAACCTAAGATGATTAAGGGTTTATAAGGTTAATAATATTGTTTTGACTAATGTAAATTATGTGTTAGTACTTATATGTGGTAAATAAGTTCATTGTTAAGCGTATAGTTATGCAAATACGCCGTACTAATTATTAGACCGACTTTATTAAATGTTAGGTCTTTCAAAGCAAGTTAGTTAAAGCTAGACAATTATTGTAGCTGAGCAGACAGGCAAGTTCTCTAACCCTACTCAATTATTATTGCTGAACAAGTTTCCATACTTGTATTTATTGTTAAAGCTTGAAGTGGTTTAATTATCGAAAATTATTCCACATCCATATTGTTTATACAATCGCACTTAGTGCATTTGAAGCTTGTTAGTTCTTGATTCATGAACTGTATTAAAAATGTCTGAAGCTAATAGTTCAGCTAGACATTGCGTTTCTAAATTCAATAACTGGAATACTTTTAAAAGCTTATCCAAACCATTGTTGGGTGCGGATTTCTTATATTAAGACTGAGAATTGAACAACCCTAAATTAGGGGATTTTGTGTCGGGAAACCGACTTTGGCGCCAGTGACTAAATGTAATGCATATACAGCGGGTTGAATAGGCTGATCCCCTTGAAAACCAAACAACTCAAAGGGTCGGAGGAAACTCTATTGTACCCTCGTTAGTTCAGGGTCCTTGGTGACCACTCAGCATTTTAAGATTCAAATAGTCTGTTTATTAAAATTTGAATCTTGTTTCATTCACAATTGTTATATCTATTGTTGAACCATTGATGTCATTTCCCATTCATTCATGATATATTAAATCTCCATGATTGTTCTAAACTTGCTGAGCAAACTAGTTGCTCATTCTTGCTATATCATGAACCATTTTCAGATAGACCCGATTGCTCGAAGAAGGATAAGGGAAAAGGAAAAGCCCGAGATTAAGTTAGCTTATGCATGCTAATTAGATATTTAAATATGTATTTACTATTGAAGAACCTTTTGTAATTCCTTATGATAGGAACTGTTTTTATGTTAAGGTTGATAGACCCTGGTATTGTAACCTTTTGAAGGGAACCAATATGTATTATTCCGCGATATTTAAATGCAATGTATGTATTTAATTGTTAGTAATGTGTTGAATAGTGAGAACCAAACTCGAGGTTATGGAACCCGGATTTGGGGTCGTCACAGAGTGGTCTCAAAGGACCATGAACTGCTACTAAGGTAGAACAGACATACAATGTCTGACACCTTGTTAAAAATAACGGGACACTCGAGGGGATCAGTCCTCTCATGTCCTATGTATATGCATAACATTTAGATTTCTTGCGCGCATTCGGTTTCCCGACAAATAAAAATCCCCTTTAACTAGGGTTGTTCTTTCTCAGTCTTACTGTAAGAATCCGCACCAGCCAATAGTTTGGATAAGCTTTCATAATATTCAATTAGATGAATTTAAACATGCATTTGTCTAGCCGAAACAATTAGCTTAGACATTCTTAAACAGTTCGTAAATTACTGAACTATAACATTTGCAAAGGCACTATGTGCGAATACAATAACCAATAATGAGGTAGAATAATTTTAGATAATTAATCCACTTTAAGTTCTGTCAAATAACTACGAGTGTAGAATTTGCTCAACAATAATTTGAATAGCTCAATGTACATAAAGTTGAAGGAAACTTGCAACAATAAATACAAGTTAGGGTTAAGAAGAACTTGCCTGTTCCGCTGAATACTGCTATTCAACTTAAAAATACTTCCTTTGGGTGACCTAATATTCAATAACATTGATCCTCCAATTAGCATAACACATATAGGTTTATTTATCATTAATAACCTTAACATATATGTCTTAAATCATCTATCACTTAATCATAACCTTAAAACTCTTAATAATATTACCAATCCCTTGATAATATTTTAACTCACAAAACCATCACTCCAATGCTTTATAATATTATCTCATTTGATAATATATAATTACTACATATAATATTATTAATCGTATAATAATATTTTAACCATTTATTATTTCAATAATAAATCACTTAACTCCTTAATATTATTAACCATCTAATAATTCTCTTAATCTCTTTATTATCTCAAACACTTATTAACATTATTAATAATTAAATAATGCTTTACACTATCCCCAATTATATTAATCATCAAACAAAATCTTAATCATAAATATTATTAACCATTTAATAATATTTTACCCTCTTAATAATATTATTAATCATTTAATAATATCTTTATCCTTAGTTAATATTATTAATCATTTAATAATATTTCAATCATATGTTAACATTATTAATAATGTCTTACTCTTCAGATAATATTATTCATCAAATAATATCTTCAATAACTTATAAATATTATTATCCATTTAATAATATTTTAATCTTAAAATAATATCATTTAATACTATTTTCTTCTCTCATTAATATTATTAACCATTTAATAATATTCTATTCTCTTCTTAATATTATTAGTCATTTAATAATATTTTAATTATTTATTAATACTATTAATCATTTAATAATATTTTAATCTCTTATTAATATTATTAACCATTTAATAATATTTTAATCACTTATTAATATTATTATCCTTTTAATAATATTTTAATCACATATTAATATTATTAACCATTTAATAATATTTTACACTCAAAATAATATTATTAATCTTTTAATAATATTTTAATCATTTGTTAATATTATTAACCATTTAATAATATTATCCTCTCTTATTAATATTATTAACCATGTAATAATATTTTATTCACATACTAATATTATTAACCATTTAATAATATTTTACTCATTTCTTAATATTTCATAATATTCTACTATCTTACTAATATTATTAACCCTTTAATAATATTTTAAATTCTTAACTAATATTATTAATTATTCAATAATATTTTAATCTCTTCTTAATATTATTAATTATTTAATAATATTTTAACCAATTATTAATATTGTTAATTATTTAATAATATTTTATTCACTTGTTAATATTATTAACCATTTAATAATATTTTAATCACTTCTTAATATTATTAATCATTTAATAATATTTTAATCACTTCTTAATATTATTAATCATTTAATAATATTTTAATCACTTATTAATATTATTAATCCTTTAATAATATTTTAATTAATTATTAATATTATTAACCATGTAATAATATTTTAATCATTTACAAATGTTATTAATCATTTAACAACCTTTTAATCACATATTAATATTATTCAACATTCAAATATTTTAATACACTTCAAATAATACCAATAGTTAACTTTTTAATTGTGTTAACCTTAGTCTTTATTTTAACATTTAGCTACCAATTTGTCTCTTATAGACTCTAAATATATTGGTTTATTATTTAAACACATTCATTTTGCACTTATTTTAACTTAAATTTCCACAAAAAACCCGACCCGGACCAGCCCGACCCGACCCGGATCGACCCGACCTGACCCGTACCAAGTCTGCCCTCAGAGACAGCCGGTTCAAGCGCCTAGGCGCTTGGTAGGCGCTCAGTAGGCGCTCGACCAATTTTCAAAAATCCTAATTTGGACTGCCCGACCCTCCGACGCTCCGACAGCCATAACTTCTTCATTTTAAAACATTTTGAAGTGATTTTTGAGTCCATTCTCATCAGAATTTCCCCCTCTACAATTTCTCTTTATATCACAATTCCAAATTCTGAACGGAACTAGACTAAAAATTGCTCACAAGGACAAAGTGAAAACTAGAACCACAAATCCTTGATTTTAATGGTTCAAACTTGAATAAAATAAACTCTATACATCCAAATGACACCAACTTAGTGTTGTTGTCTTTATAACTTCTTGTTTTACAACTTTTCATGGTTCAATCATATTTTTTCAAACGTTTGACACAAAATTTAAAGATCGAACCACTTAAGATTTTACCGGTAAAGTTCGATATGAACATTTCTACCATTTTTAAGCATATCACACATACCAAATCATGATATAAACACATCAAACTATGAATATACATATATAACATATTTTAAGACTTCTAGACCATCAAAACAAGTTTTGATCGGTTAAAAAATAGATTTTAACCGTTAAAAATCAATCTAGGCTACAAAAATGAAATACGGAAAGGTTAGAGCACTTTTAAACCTTTGAGATTTGTGTGCTCTACTTCTTCTTCCACCAAAGTACACCACAAAGCTTGAATGCCCCACCTTGGCTACTAGACACACTCTCAATGGTCTAGCTCACTACTCACTAACCTCTCAAGCTTTTCTTTTAAAGCTCTAGCTTTCCTCTCTATCTTTCTCTCTAGGAAATGAATAATGAGCAAAAACTCTTCTCCACAAAAATATAAACTCTTATTTATAACCAAAAGTTATCATACAAAATGTAGACATATACAATTTATATCTCTACAAATTCACTAGCTTATCTTATCTACAAAACTCATATCTAGCTAAAATTTAGGGATTTTATTACATGAAGTACTTGGGTTGGTAGCTTGCTCACCAACTATGGTACTCTTTCACCCAAAAACAAGCAACCCATTGTGGGCCCCCTCAATCTCAGCAAAATGGGATTTAATCCCCCAATTTTGCTTTATTTTTGTTACATTTATTATACATATATACACCTATTTATATATATACATATATATAATGTTTGACCACCATTTTGACTTCCTATTGGGTTCCATTTTGGACTCTAAGATATAATATATTGGGCTCATCCATTTAATTTGGTTAGGCTCAATTTAATTATCCCATTGGGCTAACATTTAAATAACATATGTTATATTTTATTAAATCAAGCATTGGGCTTGTTTAATTAATTACATGGACTAGTAATTAAATTAATTACATGGGCTACTAGGTAAACTTAATTGACCTAGTTTAACAACTCATTTGGATTTAAATTATAATCCAATTAGATTTGCTATTTATAAGTCCATAGGACTCCTTAATTAAATTAGCTTACATAACACTATAAATTCTTGAGTTTGTTTTAATAAACCCTAACACATAATAATACAAGTACTTTGACTTGATTAAATTCATTCACTAACCCTTATTATCAAATTGGGTTTATAATATAGTTAACTATACACAAACAATTATTCCCACCTTGGGTTATCTTAAATAATTCACTTGCTTCTTCTTTCTCATTATTCATACAAGTAATTAACTTGTTCATTATAAATCTTCTTAATTGCTATACAAGGCCAACATTCGAGCTTTGTGATTTCATCACTTAAACTTCTCTTGCAAGCTTTTTCCTTCTTTAGTTAATTAATTTAATTAACTAATTTAATATCTCTTATCATACAACTTAACACATACACGCATACTTCATACCTCACACCTCATATTTTCTTATGGATATAATTAATAAAAAAAAAATTGGGTTCGTAATTTTCTCAGTCATTACAATTATGATAGTTATTAAATTATTAAATATTTATTTAATCAATAAATTATTGAATTATATGTTATCAGTTCATTCGATCAGTTATTAATATAAACGTTTTGAATAGAATGTAAATTTATTTAGTTATAATTATGAGAAATTAATTACTTTAATTTTATTTAGATTGAATAAATTTGTCGAAATTCTAATTCAAATAAAATTATGAAATTTAAGATTTAATAAAATTAATTTAGTCATGAAAATTATTTAGTAATGAATTCATTATAATATTTTTACTTAATTTATGACTAATACTAAAATTTAGATTTATTAATAATATAATTAATTATGTGATTTGTTAAAATTTTAATAAATTTAATTTATTTAGAATATTAATTTAATAATAAAGTTCACGACTAATACTAAGATAATCAAATCGGATCAATTTTTTGATATCTTAAATAAAAAAAATAATTAAATTATCCTATATAAAATTTATTAAGATATATTATCTTACATAAAATTGTGATAGAAATAACTTATAATAAAATTGGTAGATATAAAAATATTTTTTTTAAATATCCATTTTCTTATTAGATATATAAAAACCAAAGACAATTTCTTTTTTTTCTAATTGATTAGTTTTTTTTTTGAATTCTTCACAAATTTGAAAAGTATTTAATTGTTTCAAATTTAGATAGTATTTATATTAATTTGAATAGAGAAAAAAATTAAACAAAAAAATTATAAAATTAAATTTGTATTTTTAATTATATTATAAATTATAGTTGAGAGAGTTGTGAAAAAACGTACTCTATCAACTAACAAAAATCGATACAAACTTTCAAGATTAAAACGGATTGTAGTCGTTATACAAATTACTTTTCACAAAGGAACGGACAAACCCCCCCCCCCCCCCCCCCCCCAATGAAAGAATCACAGAAAATGATCAATATATAAAAAGAAATTATAGAATAATTTTTAGTTATTGGTGCAGTGATTTAAGCTTAATTCTGGGAGGAGCCGTAAATTCGAATGTCTTGAGTTTGAGTCCCACCTGCAACAATATTTATGTCTTAACAGGTAACGGGACCACGGGTCGCACGTTTCACGGAGAAGCCATGTCATATTTATACCTTAACAGGTAACGGGTCGCACGTTTTAGGGCGAAACCATGTCTTAGGCAAAACCGGTGCGCAAAGTCTGGGCCACCCCATGTCTTAGGCAAAGCCTGTGTGCAAAGTCTGGTCCAGAGTGAGGAGACTTAATCCGATTACGGTTGAGATATTCTATATTATTTAAAAATAAAAAAAAAGAAATTTTAGAATAAATGGGGAGATTATAAGGACTAATCACTTGACACATACGATGTGTGCGATAAAATTTTAATATAATATAAAAGAATAATTATTGTTTTTATAAAAATACAAAAATTTAAAAATAAATAAAATAATATAAAATGAAGAGTACGTCATGTGATTTATTAAAAGTAGGTCAATTAGTAGGGAAATAACGTGACAGAAATTATTGAAAATAAAATAAAAGATGTGACGGCAAGGAGATAAGACAGGAGAGCAAAAATAAAGAATTTAATATTCAGTTATTTTAATAACTCAATAATTGTAAGATGGTAAAAGTCCCTTTTATCATATCTAGTTGCTCAACGTCACCAAGAGGTGGTTTTGAAAGTCTCATGTCTTATTAAATAAGAGAGATTAAACAGAAAAACTTCTAGAAGTGTATCTGCAAGATGACAAAATAATAATTAAGCGGTGGGGGACAAATCATTAATGTCAAGAATTCAGCTACCAATCCGATTTCTAGTGTTCCCCAATTTAATTTTACAATGTATATATTTAGTGTTTATTTGGCCGAGGGCATAATCGATAGTCAATAGTGGCAGAGCCAGTATGGGGACACTAGGGTAAATGGTTCTCTTTAATTTATTATTAGTTATTGTCCATCTTCATCTTTCCCGACTAATCGATAGTCAATAGTGGCAGCGCTAGTATGGGCCGAGGGCATAATTACACATGTACAGTAAATCGGTCTGGTCTAAATTTGGTGGACTTTGACCGTTGACTAGGTCGGATTAGGTCGGGTCAGACTTTGACTTTTGGGCCTATAGGCCGGGCTTCTAGATAAAAGTCTGGTCTTTTTAGGCCTGTAGGTCAGGCCTGTAGGCTAGGCCGGACCAGGCCAGGCCTAAAAATATAATCAACTAATTTTTAATGTGAAATATAAATATTAAATAAGCTAACTATTATATTAATTAAATGTATTCACAAAAAAAATTAAAAATGAGTAACTAATCAATAATAAATAATGAGTCAGTTATAAATATTTTGCTTCAAAATATTTTAAAAATATCTTCAAAATTCAAATTTTCAAAAAATGTATCTTCACAACTTCAAAAACTATCTCTTCATTATATCTTCAAAAAATATATCTTCAATCTTCAAAAAAATATATATCTTCAATATTCATGGATGTGCAATTTCGCGTAGGCTGGGCCGAGCTTTTGCATAGGCCGGGCCAGAGCAGAATTTTTCGTAGGTCGAGCCAGGCCGGACTTTTACGTCAAAATAGTAGCCTGATCAAAGACTGTAGGCCGGACCGGACCGGCCCGGCCCGGGCTTTGACCAGACCGGGTTCAGGCCAGGCCAGGCCGGCCTGTAGGCCGTAGGCTTTTTGTGCATCTCTAGGCATAATCGATAGTCTATTTTCTATTATTCTTTTTTTTTTTTGTTTATTGAAATTATAAGTATTTTGAACTTCTTATAACACCAGACTAACTTAATTGTCAGTTGAGCCGGGCAACTCCAAATTCTGAACATTTAACTCATTAAAAATCCGTTCGAATGTAATTTGGAAGTGAGTTGTTGGATTTGGATAAAAATTTAAGTTGAAAGTGAAATTCGGGTTAATATTGATCAGTAGATTCGACTCGTTATAGGGTCAACTGAATAGTAGTGTTAATAAAAAATAAAAAATTATAATATACAGTTAAGAGGATTTTTAAAATCAAGTAGCCATGAAGTTTGGTTCTTCATTTCTTGAAATCAAATTTTAGATCAATAAGCAACTAGCAAGTCTTATTATCACATATTCAATTACATATGGTACAAATGAAGAAAAGAAAGAACAACACATATTAAAATTTTAAAGCCAGCAAGAAGTTTGAGTTACTTCGCATTATTGCCTTTGAAAGAAGCATGAAATAATATTCCTCACCATTAAAAAGTATTTGAGCATTATTTAATTTTATAATTTATTATATTATATATATATATATATATATATATATATATATTTTTTTTTTTGTGATTTTTGTTTTAAACTGACCCAACTGAATCAAGAGGCTGCTCCGCCCCCTTCTAGAGGGAGACAACTATCATTTAGCTGGCGCCTCATCTTTTATTTAATGTAGTACAATTATTCCCCAAATGTAGGAGAATTAAAAAAGCGACGAAGCCTGAAAGTTGTAGGCCTCGGTTTTGGCACATTAGCAACATCTTGTACAACGAAGGTCATTAGAATGTCATGAATTACGACAATTCTTTGAGTTGTGTGCGACAGAGTATGTAAAAGATTGCCAAAGGGTTCGCGAAGGAGTAACGAGGATTGGAATAATGGTAGGAGTCATTGTTGGGGTTGGGAGGAGCATTGAGAAAAGTAGGCGTTGGGAATTCATGGAAATGGATGTTGGTTTTGGAGAGTGGGTCCCGGTTTGTGGGCGGGGAAGGATACTGTAGGAGGAGAGGAGGTCGGAGAGGTGGAGGAGTTGGCCTTGTGCGGGAAAAGGCTAGTACTATGACCACAAGTACTCGTGATATCTTTTGTCCGTTGGTTTGGTGCTCATAGTGAGGATGGATAAGCCATTGGAAAGGTTTCTAAGTTTTAATGTATGTTAATGTTCTGCAAAGAAGTGGGTTTATATGGACGTAGGGAAGCGGAAAATGATTACTGCACATTAATTACGGTTTCATAAATTACATTTTATATAGTCTATCGTAATTTAAATTAACAACTATTAGTGTTATTATACACTAGTCACGCAATTAAAAAAAATATATTGGGCGAGATCTAAAAATTAGAAATGATGAATAATAGGAGTGAGAGTGAATAAGTATAAAAAAAATATTAATTTTTTTTGAAAAGGATGAGTCTAAGAAAATAAAATTTAAATACAAAATTAAATAGAACATTTATCTTAATTATTAAAAAATAAAATATGATACAAATTTTAATATTTAATAATTAAAATATATATAATATTTAAATATTATGTTTAAATATTATACTTTTATATTTATTCAAAGAATAATTCATAATCTGTCATATTTGTAGTACTAATTGCGTCTCCAACAAATAATCCAAACATACGACAAATGCCATCTCCGCAGGACTGCTGTCGTAATTAAATTAACTCCGCCGAGCAGGTATATCATGAGTTTATGATAGCTTTTTTTAAAGGCCAGAAATATGATACCTTGGTCCATTCGTTTGGACGGACGGAAGATTTTTCAAACTTATGTTATCGGTTAGCATAAAATTATTTTTATAATAAATTAAATAATAAATTAATATAATATTAATACATACAAATAAATATTTAATTGTACGTCGGTACAACACTCTGTATATTCTTGCATTCCCAAATGGATGGATGAATGATTATCTACTTCTACAATTAATATACGGACAAATTTATAAATATAATTTTGAGACACAAATTTTATTTATATCATTAAAAAGTGGAATTTGACATTAATTTTTATGTCGAATTTTACTTTTTAATGATATAAATAGAATATATGTCTGAGTTTATGTTTCAAAATTTGTGCACTTAGATTTATTCTTAATATATCAAGGCTTATTGTATTTAAGTAGTATAAATTGTAATATTGAGTACTGACTATGCTAAATTGTAAAACTATAATTCCTCCCTTCTAAAAGTATATATAGATTTTTCTTTTTAATACATTTTGTAAATTATAATTATATTTTTATTTAATACCATAAATTAAAGAGCATAATAGTTATAATTTGTTTTATTATTTTAATTATCATTTCTATCATTGAACATATATACCACCATTACTTAATTTCTAATTTTTTCTACAACGATTCTTTTTCTTATCTTTGTAATACTGTATAATTGTTATGCAGTTTTAATAGATACCGTAAAATAATTGTGTGGTGCTTATATTTTTTTTATCAAGTTGAGAGATAATTTGGTAATTTTTATATGAGTTATATATCACCCAACAGTTTGTTAGACATTGCATAACTATTATGTGTAATATCTCAGATATTTACAAGTTTTGTAGATAAGATTTTTAATAATCAATTAAAGGTTATGGTTTAAAACCTAGAGTTTGAGAAGTGAGATGTGTAGAATTTGGGTGAACATTTTTTTTAACATAATTTATTTGTTAAAAATTAAATGAGGGAATATTGTAATGATGCATGTAGAGAATTTATTAAGGAAATAAATTCAATTGAGAAGTGAAGGTGGTTATATTGATATATATATATATATACCTTAAGTCTGCTTGTTAGCCAAATAAGAGGATGAGTAAGTTAATACTCAATCAAAATAATAAATTATTATTTTAATATGAAATCATAAAATATAATTAATTAGGTTAATTATATTAATACGAGTTAAAGTTGTAAAAAATTTAGAATGATTATCTAGGATGACAATAGTTTGAAGTAATTAATTGATCTAGCCAAGATATGGGGTGTGGTAATGTTTTAAACTAGCCCAAGTGATGAGATATATTTTTAGAGAATTGAAAAACTAGTAGAGTTAATTGGTAGCCCAATTGGTGGAATATTACTACGAATGGATTGAGAGTTCAAGAGAATTGAATTGAAAATTTAATTGTGTGATTAATATTATTAATGGATCGGTAATCTAAGAGAAATAAATAGTAGCCTAAGTACTGGTGTATATAAGTATGTTAAGTGGCCCAAAAGAAATAAAATAAAAGCCCAAACTATGACCCAATTTGAGAGAGCTTCTAGAAGGTTTGTATATTGCAAATAAGAGGGAATTAGTAAGTAACCATGAGTTATATGATTGTAGAGAGTTAACTCCATTTGAGTTAGATGTTGGGAAATGTATTAATTAATATATATACATAATGTAGATAATTGACCAAGGTGGGTTATAATGTCAACCCTAGGTCACATGTTGTGTTAGTAGGTTAACTATACATGAGTTAAAAGATGGGAGAATATTGTCAAGTGGTTGCTTCTAAGTTACCCAATGTAATAATCCCACTTTAGCTAAAATTCATGTCATAGAAGCAATTAATTAGTCAAAGTGTATAGATATATAATATATATGTATAATGTAGAGATTTAACCATGTGTTGGTTAAGTGATAAGAAAAGGTGTGGTCAAAGCCAATGTTAAATGAGATAAGAACTAACCTAAGATTAGTTGCTAGCAAAATTAAACCACATTGGGTTAAGTCTCTACAATAGATAGAGAGAATGAGAGTGAATGAGACTTAGATCATTTCATTTGTTTCTTTTCTTCTTCATTTCTCCAAGTAGAAGAGAGGAGAGAGAGAGAGAGCTTGAAGAAAGCTTGAATGGAAGAAAGTACTAGCCATTCTCAAGAAACCATTTTGGGAGGAGATCAAGATGAACTTGAAGGATTTAATGAGAAGTGAAGACTTCTTGGAAGGTATGAAAGTTTTAGCCTCTAAAACTCTAGATCTACTTATGTTATAGTTAGATCTAGTGTTGTTGTGGTAGATTATGATATCTTGATGATGGATCATAGTGGTTCCGTGGATATAATATGAATTTGATGGTAGAAATGTGGGTAGATCATATAAGGGTGAAAGATTAATGATCTAAAGTGTTTTAATAAAAACCCTAGGTTTGATTTTGTGTTTTCATAAATAACCACCTTGTATGGTTGAGAATTTTAAAGATCCATGAGTTTAATCATAGATTCATGATTTAATAAAGTTTTATGTTGGTAAAGTTTAGTAGATCACATGTTGTGCTAGAAAAGTTAAGAAATCAAAAGATTGATGATGTTGTTTTAAAACCCTAGTTGATTAAATCATAATATGGGTTATGAAATGTTTTGAAACAGAATTAAAGCTTATTGTTTTGTAAAATATGAGTTTAACAAACTATGTTATGAATTTGAACTCAAAATGAGTGTTAATGAACAAGGTAGAACTAATTGGAGCCAGAAAATGTGAACTTAATTTTCAGTTTGTCCTTGTGAGTAGTTTTTAGTCCAGTTCCGTTCAAAATTTGGATTTATGTTCTAAAGAAAAGTTGTAGAGAGGGAAATTTTGATGAGAATTGACTCAAGAATCACTCCAAAATGTTTTAAAATGAAGAAGTTATGGCTGTCGGAGGGTCTAACAGTCAAAAGTTTGACTTCCGGACAGACTGGTCAGGCGCACCTGCGCCCTAGACCATTGCCAAAGCAGATTTTTGTGCTCCAGGTCGGGTCGGTCCGAGTCGAGTTTTTAATGAAATTTTAAGTTGAAATAAGTGTCAAATGAATGGGTTTGAATACTAAACCAATATATGAAGTTTATTAGTAACTAATTGATAGCTAAATGTTTAAAATAAAGACTAAAGTTAACACAAATTAAAAGTTAACTATTGGTATTATTTGAAGATTATTAAAATATTATTAAATGATCAATAACATTAGTACATGATGAAAATGTTATTAAATAATTAATAATATTAATAAGTGATTAAAATATTAATAAATGGTTAATAATATTAATATGTGATTAAAATATTATTAAATGGTTAATAATATTAATAAGCGATTAGAATATTATTAAATGGTTAATAATATTAGTATGAGATTAAAATATTATTAAATAGTTAATAATATTTGAACATAGTTGTATATTATCAAAGCTAGATAATATTTTGAAGTATTTGATACATTATTAAATGTTTGAATCATTAAGTTATGTAAAAGAAGAAAGTTTAATTGAATTAAATCAAAGTAAATAGTCCGTTTGTGGCTATTTTAGACAACTTATTAAAAGTAAGTAGTACGAATAACGTGTAATGAAGGCATAAGTTGGTTAAGCGTATTCGAAATGTCCAACTATGTTTGAGCTATGTTTTTTGTCCAGAACTTAAGGGTTCATTTGTCAAACATCTTAAAAGTTAATAATTAAAGTTATAGTCTTATATAAAGGCTAAGTAATAGTCATTGTATCTAATGATTATGTCAATTTCCTATATAAATTGTAGGTTGAACGAAAGACGCAAATAAGCGTAAATGGTAGAAGCGAACCAAGCAAGTTTTTCAGAACTTGCTCCTATATGCATTGGTATGCTACAACGTGATTTTATATTATTGATATGCAGATTTATTGATGATATTTGTGATATATGAAAAGCATGAGTTGTGATTACATGTGAAATATGAAGCATGAATTGCTAGAAACTAGTTGGTTAGTATATGTGATGCATAAGAAGTATGAAGTATTCATAAGATGAAAAATATGAAATGCATGATTTAAGAAGAAAATGCAGAGTATGTATAATATGTGAAGCATGTAATGTGTTATGTGTAACTGTTAAACTTGCTGAGCTGTCGTGCTCACTCTTGCTTAAAATCAACATTTTCAGATAGTGCAAGTTATTCGAAGTTTTTGTTAAAGATCAAGAAACAAGAATACATATTACATTCACTGAAGGTCTAGCACGACCCTTGTAGATATCAGTGCAAATTGGACAGGTAAAATGATTATGTAGCATAAGAATTGGTTGGTATGTAATATGAGTGTTAAATACTCAAATTGATTGTAATAGAATGTCGTATCATATATGATATTGAGACATATTAGGAATGTATAAAGGTTGCGATTCTGAAATAGAAAGAGATGTTGTAAAATTATAAATAAATAATTATTTATCAATTATAATATTGTTGTAATTTATGAACAATAAGAAAAATGTAGTACTAGTGTTGAACCGGATTCGAGATTCGAGGGACCCGGATTCGGGATCGTTACATTATGCAGTATTTTTTTTATGAGCCTTTTGATCTCGTAACGGACAAATAAAATTAAATTGAATAAATAAATACTCTCATCCAACTTTGGACTTGGATCATTCTCTCTCTCTCTCTCTCTCTCTCTCTCTCTCTCTCTATATATATATATATATATATATATATATATATATAAGTTATAAATTAGAAATTAATACGAATCAGTTAATATGAATGTTAAATTTAGTGGATAAATTATAAATTAACTGTAAAATAGTTTTAAAAATATTATTAATTATAAAATTTATTATATTCAAAACTTAAATGTCACATAAGTTTTAATTTTAAAAATATCTCAAATATATTTTAAAAATATAATAACTCTTATATTATACAACGGTGTTGGTACAAGCAAAAAAATATACAAGTGAAATAGGTGGAATCGTGTTAAGAGAAATGCTAGAACCGTCAAAAATTAATGTTTTAATTTTTATTTTTTTATTATAATTATTTATTTTTTTGTTAATTTAGAATGAAATTTAAACACACTCACACACTCTCCTAACCATCATAATTACTTTGAATTTGTGAGTAATATCACTCGGGCCAAAGTCTTCGATATATTTCAATTTTCACTTGTACCGGCCAGTATTTGGGTGATGATAAATATAATACCCTCTTCATTTTTCTTCAGCATGTTTCGGTATATAGGAGGTCTAAAAGGCCGGAAGCAATTAACGATACCATGTCCCGCCTCTTCGCTGGATTGTTCATAGATTTCTCTGATCACTTGGCGTCACTAAATACTAATATTAGATATTTGGATGGTTTCACTAATTAAATATTAATATTAGATGTGGTCATATGACATGACAAAATCACCCTATACATTAGATATTTGGATGCTTTCATAATTAGAAAATGAACTGAGAGTTAAATTGCCTTTATAATAACCCTCAAACTCAATATATATATATATATATATATATGATAAACTCGTATTTTTGAAGTGATGTTTTAAAACCTCCGGCATTATCTTTGTCGCAGTCATGTTAAATACTTATATTAAATAATAAACTGGACCATGAAATAATGAGTCACAATCAGAGAAGAATTCTAAGAAAGAATATTCTGGCCGGCCGGCAGCCGGCCCTGATGTTATTATATTTTGAAAAGTTGACCCTTTTTTTGCCGAGAAGTTATGAAAAGGTGGTTGACATGCATGCATGTTATATACTTGATATTTTTTTACAAGGTCTGCTCTTACGTGAGAAAAAAAAAAACATTGTCAAAATATCATTTTTCCCAACTCTGTTGACATTTTTATTTCTTCTACATTAATTGGTTGTTACTTACAAATATTAGTTCATCAAATACTATCATCATTTGGTGCGGGTATGTGGAGTGCTGATGCAATTATTTTTATCGTTTTGCATTGCTATACACACACACACACATATATATTCCAAAAAAATCAATATTTCTAGAACTACTTTTGAAAGTATTTGAGGTGATGCCGTGTACTACACATCGTTCTGAGAAAGAAACACGCAAGGAATATTGCGTGTGATTGTATGACATTTATGTGTGTTTTTACAAGTAGTTCATTACCTAATTCAAATTATATGAAGGTGAATTGCATGCAAACTTTTACCATGTTATATTAGGCAAGAAAAAGACTCATTTATTAATGAAAAAGTTTTACATTTTATTATAGTGGTATATCATTATAATTATTGTGTTTTTTTTATTAAACTAAACACTTGTATATATATAGAGAGAAAGAAAAATGGAGGTGCACAACTAAACAAATTTCAAATATGCATAATCTGCGATCGTAGAGAGAATTAACTCAACGATCATTGAGTTAAGTCACTCTACGATCCTAAGGATCGTTGAGTTAATTCGATCGTAGAGAGAATTAATTTAACGATCGTTGAGATAAGTCACTCTGCATTTGTAGACTATATATATTCAGAGTTTGCACGATTATATACCTCTATTTTTCTCATATATATCGCGAATAATTCTCACAACTAGACGTCTCACTATTTCATAATCAGATGATTACACGTCAAAATGATCCAGACGTTACTAGTGCTCTCTCAAAATAAATGATTGATCCAAACAACGTGAGTATTGGTCAATAGTACTCTGTATACTAAAAAGAGTTTTATTCATCAAATTTTTTGTTTCACAAAAATTATCTCATTTTATTGATGATATAATTGTAAGACCCCGAATTTTATGAAATATAAAATTTAATTTTTCTTCATATATTTTTTTCATGAAACAGTAAGTGGTTAAACTGACGAATTTGAAAGTTAAGGATGTTATGTGCAAATTTTATTTTGTCGGACAATATTCGTTTTGTCGGAGAATATTCGTTTGGTCGGGGAATATTCGTGCCGTACGACGGCGCCGAAATAACAAATTATTTGTGGACCCCACAACGGAATATTTGTCGGATATAGAAAACGACAGAAGTAACCTTTTTAAATAAAAATAGTCAACGGTGTTAACTGTTAAAATACCGGTGATAAAAGAATAGTAGCATACGGTAAATTATGGTATTTTCTGTAGCACACGGTACTCTACAGTAGCACACGGTATTGCACAGTGTCTCATATTATTGACACCGTAACTGTTACGCATCATTTCATCGATAATTGTCACTGCATAATATTTTATATTATCAATTCAATTATTGTTGCTACACAGTATTTTGCATTATTGATTCAATAATTGTCATTACACTGTATTTCATATCATTGAGTCAATAATTGTTGCTGCACTGTTTTTAAAATTATTGAACCTAATAATTGTCACAGTAGCAAATATACTGTAATTTATATTATTAAATTAATATGATCTGTAACGTGTTTATTGCATTATTGTTGAATTATTATTGTAGCACTATTTTATTTTATATGCAGGACCCATAGGAAGAAAAATAAAATAAAATAAATAAATGTAAAAATAAAATAAAATAATAATAATAATTAATTATTATTATTTTAAATAGTAACATGTGGACCCTATGTGGGGGCCACATGAAAATCAAAATGAGTTTTTCATTTTGCTGGGAAGGTTGGTAAGGCAGCCGACTGCGCTGCCAATTTAGAAAATGTAGGCAGGCGTCTGTTGCCACCTACCATGCACAGTGGTTCCTTTTCTCCTATAAATAGCTTGCTCAGCTGAATAGAAAAATCACACCTAAAACATAAAATTTTTCTATAAGAATTTTATGAGTTTTCTCTGAGAATAGTAAGGTTATTTTGAGAGTTTGAAAGCAAAAAGGAGTGCAGAAATTTTTCAAGTAAGTCTTTTATTAAAGAGTAGTAATTTTATAAATTCCTATTTTTCACGGTATTCACAAATCTTCCTTTAGAAGACTCTTCTTTGAGAAGATTCATTTTTAAAAGCTTTCTTTGGAAGATTTATTTTGGAATATTATTTTAAAAACTATGTTAAAGTAGTTATATTATACTACAAAAATTATGTTAAATATATATAATTTTGATAGTTCATATTATACGAGTTATCATACACTTTGAAATTTATATGTGGTAATTACTAATTTTATTAAAAATATATATAGGATGATCAACCTCATTTAAATCAATATCCAGTCACGTGTTAAGGTAAGGAATATCATTCTTTTCACACTCTTAAATTTTTTAATTTAAGGGGTATCACTCTTTTCATCATCATAAATGGATATTATTTTCTTTCTTACTTGAAGGGATTATCATTCTTTGATTCTCGAAAATAATATCGTTTCTTTCTTGTGCCATTTACTTCCATGTATTAAATTGTGGGAATAACCTTACGGCGCGGTTTACCGCCTGTTGGTGAATAACCTTTTGTATTCATTCCTTATTAATCTTTGAGAATAACCTTACGGTGCGGATTATCGCCTGTTTGGTGAATAACTCTTCGTATTCAAATTGATGGGAATAACCTTACGGCGCGGATTATCGCCTGTTTGGTGAATAACTATTCGTATTCAAATTGATGGGAATAACCTTACGGTGCGGATTATCGCCTGTTGGTGAATAACCTTTTGTATTCATTCCTTATTAATCTTTGAGAATAACCTTACGGTGCGGATTATCGCCTGTTTGGTGAATAACTCTTCGTATTCAAATTGATGGGAATAACCTTACGGCGCGGATTATCGCCTGTTTGGTGAATAACTATTCGTATTCAAATTGATGGGAATAACCTTACGGTGCGGATTATCGCCTGTTGGTGAATAACCCTTTTTATTTGTCTCGTGTGGAAATAATTTGTCTACACGAATTATCACATGACACTTTTATTCCATATTCGTAAGTGATATCATTTTCCTTTATACTCATAAGGGATACCATCTTTTTCATCTTCCATTATTCAAACTTACTATGGTAAGGGATATTAATTCCCTTCACCTTTTGTTAATCAAACCTGCTACGGTAAGGGATATTATTTTCTTTCATACTCCTAAATCGAAACTTATTATGGAACTATTGCTTCTATAATTCCTGAAAATATTATATGTTCCATAATAGTTGAACTTCATTATTTCAACTGAACCTTCCTATTTACGTGAACCTTTCTATTGAACTGTAATCGTTATTCTGAACTGTGGATCTTGAATATCATTTTTAAATTTCACTCCACATCATGTTGACAATTTGGACATTATTTGAATCTGCACAAAGTAAACTTCTGATACTTATTGTGTATCCTGTTCTTCTGTTCATCATTTGTATCACTGTTATTTGTATTAATCATCAAGAATCAAGCTGTTGTGAATATCTGTGGCCGGGGGCACAGATGTGATATAATTGTTGAACAGATGATAGGTTAAAGGCGATATACTAGGTTAAAGGCGATACATCTGTTCGGTGTCTTTTATGGCACGTGGTTAATGTTCTCTTTGGCCCGTAGTGCAAAGATGAACTGTTGATTGATATGATTATGACCAAAGGCTGAATCTGGTATAATCATGACCGTTGGTGTTATATTGAATGTCTTTGGCCCGTAGTGCAAAGATGAACTGTTGATCTGCATGATTATGACCAGGAACTGTGAAGTTGTATTATTTTGACTAATGGTATTTCAGATGATAAAAGTTGATGATATTTTTACTAAAAAGAGAAGCGAGTGGACATTATAGTCTGCATTATTCTTCTAATAGATTGCTCATTCCGCTGCTATTATTGATCTGAACGTTGTTTAAGAATTTAACTGCAGTTTTTGATATAAACCTTGTAGTCTATTGTATTCTATCAAGAACTCAACTGTTGAAGGCTAATGATAAATTATTCGTCATTATCTTAGTCATGATATTTCTTACTGGACTATTTGAGCTCACCCTTTCTTTTCGTTCCATTGTTTTTCAACAGGAGATGAGAACGTAACGGGGTCTAGCCGGGGAATGGAGTGAGAGTGCGGGGATAGCTATCATAGTCTTCACGTGTTATAAAATAGTGTGACAATAATAATGAAGACTTAGTTGTGTTGTATTATCCACTGTATTGTTGTACGTTGTATTTCATTGTAATAATTTTGTTGTAGTCTTTTGACGACTCAAGTTTGGGCTGTGTAGGCTCAGATTTGGGGGCGTCACAATAATAATATAAAATAATATAATATTTTCTCAAGTTTAACATTTTAATTTTATTATTAAGTCGTCATAGTTAAACTAAACTATTATTTTATTTAATGGTTAACATGAAATAAACACATAATCTTTAAGTTTATAAATGAGATTTTTTTTTTTTTTTTTGGAATTAGAGTAGTACTATTTCTCTTTTATTTTCCCTGATGATGGAAAGAGCAATAATATAAGATTAACCGTATTATTTTCCACATATGGCACCAAACAACCAATAAGTGACAGAACTATATATCTTAGGCGGCCCATTTATATATATGTGCATATTTTCGCTTTTTCATTGTGTCTTGTTTGCTAGTATTTTTTTTTCTTACATATTTTGTGCAACATGGAATCGACTGGCCCTGCACAAATTATTCAAAGCTATTGACAAAGTTTTTTTATATTTTGAAGAAATATTTGTTTGTGAAATAAAATTTTTGTACATACTTAAAAGTGGTGTTAAATAATCCTTTTGTGTAACAAAAAGGACTCATATTTATCATATATCAAAAAAAGTTAATTTTTTTTATAGTAATATTTCATCCGTTCTATATTATTTGATCATTGTTAACTTTTTTAAATTAATTTAAGAGATTTTTAAATTTAAAATTGACTTAAATTCTTTTAATTTTAATCAATACAGTAATAAATGTGGTAAACTATCTAAAAAGTATTGCTTATTATAAATTTTATTATTTCATAATTTTTAATTAATCATCTTAATTTTAAGTTTGATAATATTTCAAATTGACTTTTAAAAGTCAATAATAATCAAATAATTTAAATCAAAAAAAGTATAAATCATATAATATCAACAAAATTTATTTTTAAAATTTCGTTATCATCATATCATCACTTTTAAACTAACATTAAAAGTCAATAATAATCAAATAATTTAAATCAAAAAAGTATAAATCATATAATATCAACAAAATTTATTTTTAAAATTTCGTTATCATCATATCATCACTTAACATTTCATTACTTTTAAAAATAAATATAATATAAAATTGCATTCTATATATTATTGTAAAACAGGTAGTGTAAGACACTAAAGCTAAATAGTTGTTGCTTTGAAATTAATTATGAAGTGTCTCCACATAGATTAGACGCTAGGGGAGTTGAACCTAGCTATGGTAGCATTAGAGCACATTTATAAACGCATATTATTTTCTTTCTTCTATAATTAAAAATATATATATATATATATATATATATTTTAATATATTTTTATTTTAAAAATAAAAGTGATATAATATTTTTAATTTATCGTTATTTATTATTATTATAATTAATGACACCACCATTATTAAATTTTCAGCTGATATTAAAAATACAATTATAAATATAAAATTATCTTTTAAAAATGTGTAGATAATATGTATTTATATAATATATATAAAAAATTATTTTCATATATATTTTTTATATTTTTTTATTTCTTACCAAATAAAATGGATCCCAAATCCCATCTATAAACCTCTTAATTTAAGATGTCACTACATATGCACACGTCTAACTCACATAAGCAGTGACATAGATATCATCTATCTGTATACATGTATATTATTACTATGACTGCCCACAATTGTGACGTTAAAATTATCACTAAAGTCATAATTAGCGGTGAATCATATTAATTATACTCAATTATGAACATGATTTGACCAATTGGCCAGAAATTGGGATTGAAATCATCACCAGTCATAAATAGTCCCCAAAAGATTATCCCTCCCACGGATGTTATATAAGCCATGACAAAACATAAAAACGTATAAACACACTTTGTAAGACTAACCATAGTAATGGCCGCTAATCCGCTCGGCAGCCAAATCAATGAAGCCCAAGTAATTGTAGTGATGGTGCCTTTTCCAGCACAAGGCCATCTCAACCAGCTCCTCCACCTCTCCCGCCTCATCTCCACCTACGGAATACCGGTCCACTACGTCGGCACCACCACCCACAGTCGACAAGCCAAGCTCCGAGTCCATGGTTGGGACCCACTCTTTGCCGCAAATATTCATTTCCATGAAATCCCAACTCCTCCTTTTCTCTCTCCTCCCCCAGACCCAAACGCCCCCAATCGTTTCCCTTCCCACCTTCAACCATCATTCGACGCCGCTTTACGCCTCCGCGAGCCGGTTGCGGAACTCCTATTGTCTCTCGCGCCCAACGCCCAAAAAGTTGTAGTCATTCATGACTATTTAATGGGTTCAGTGGTTCAAGATATTGTTTCAATACCTAATGGAGAAGCCTATTGTTTTCAGAGTGTTTCTACTTTCCTTATTTCCACTTATTTATGGGATACTGTGGGAAAGCCTATTGGGCTGGATGAGGAAATATCGAAAGAACTTCCATTACAAGAAGGTACCACCACTCGTGAGATTATGGAATTCAGTGAGGCCCAAATGGTGCACCGGAAGTTCAGCTCTGGTACTCTTCACAATACTTGCAGAGAAATTGAAGGCCCATTTCTTGATGTACTCGCAAAAGTAAACACCAAGCAATGGGCAATTGGGCCATTCAACCCGGTGGAAATATGCACGAATTCAAATCAACAACGAAGCGAATGCTTGGAGTGGCTAGGCCATCAAGCTCCGAATTCGGTGATATTTGTTTCTTTTGGAACAACAACTTCATTGACAGATGAGCAAATTCATGAGCTCGGAATTGGGCTAGAAAATAGTGGGCACAAGTTTATTTGGGTGTTGAGAGATGCGGATAAAGGAGATATATTTGTGGGTGATGTTAGGAGATCCGAATTGCCAAACGGGTACGAAGAGAGGATACAAGGGCAGGGGATTATAGTGAGAGATTGGGCGCCCCAATTGGAGATTTTGGCGCATTCGTCCACGGGTGGGTTTATGAGTCATTGTGGATGGAATTCATGCTTGGAGAGTATAACAATGGGAGTGCCCATAGCGACATGGCCAATGCATTCAGACCAACCAAAAAATGCCTTGTTATTAACTAAGGTGCTCAAAATTGGCGTAGCGGTGAAGGATTGGACGCCGCGAGATGATTTGGTGGAGTCGGTAACGGTGGAAAAAGCGGTTAGGAGGCTGATGGGGTCAAAAGAAGGAGAGGAGATAAGGAAGAGGGCGGCGGAGTTGGGCGATGCCGTCAAGAGATCAGTGGCGGAAGGCGGTGTTTCTCGTATAGAACTTGATGATTTTATCGCTCACATCCGTAGAGAAATATAGAATTTGGATCGAAAGTATTTATGATTAATAAAATGTTGTTTGATAAATCATCTAGGCTAGCAGTCTAGTTTTTCCCTTAATTTTTAATTTATATTATTAAAATCCTCTGTCCACTTTTTTTTTATATAATCTAATAAAATTATATTTGCCGCAGCTAACTTTGGAGTGTTGAGTTTTCATAGTTTTAGATTAATATTTCCTTTATTTTAAAATTATTGATATTTTTTTTTTCTAATTCATTTTAAAATTAATTTTTTTTAAATTATAAAATAACATAATATTTTTAATTTATTATTACATTTTTTATTATAATTTTTAATATCAAACTATCATATTTTTTTTGTTTTTTGTTATTACGTTATAATTAAAAATATAAAATTATTCATACAAGATAGAATCCTTGGGCTGAGAGTCGAGCCAGCTAAAGCAATCCCTGTGGATGCTAGGAACGGGCTCCGACTGTGATTGTGGGACTTAGAGCGACATGTAAGGGATCAGGGATGGAAGGGCCAATAGAATATATATGAAGCGTGGCCCTCAGAGTGTACTGCACGAGGCTCAAGTTTGTGGAATGAAGTTAAGAAAGTGGTTTTGCTTTGGTCGAGTAAGAGAAGGCTTCGAGGGTAAATTTTGAATATATTTATGTACGCAGAGACGTGTAAAATAAATATTTTATTATTGAGTTTTTGATTATTTTTTAAAGGCTGTGTTTGGTATATTTATTTATTTTAAAATTTATTGTAATTTGATATTTCTATTTTATCACTTAAAAAGTTGTGTACCAAGAGCTAAAAGAGCAAATGGTGTTTGTTTTAAAATATAAATAATAGAGTACAATTAAACATATTTAGAGTGCAAGTTTCAAGGGGCATATAAAGTGAAATACATACCGTATTTAAGTCTATATAAAAACTTGTCCTATATGAATTTAAGAAGAGGGTAAAGTACAAATATTTATTAAATTATTGGTGCCGTGTAATACAAGTTTGTAGAGTATTTCACTTGCACTACTTTTCTCATTTAATTTTACTATTTTGTCCTTGTATTTCTTCCAACTGAACTCAAATGGGGGTCGGGATGGCAACTGTGCGGGTGATTCCAATTTTTAATTAATTGACACTTAACAAAACTTGCATCGGAATTGCATCATACCACTCTTGGTTCAACATTTTGCAATACGTACACCAACACTGCAGCAGTCTGGTTTATGATGTGAATCAATCACACTATAATACCGGCCATCATCTCGAAATTAAATGTCATATAACATCACAAATTTCTCTTTAAATTATTGGAAAAAATAACAAACCACACCCTTTTATATAATTAAGTCTTTTTTATATTTTTAAAGACAGTTTTACAATTGTATAATCAAACATTATTTTAACTTTGCTATGAAAATACTTTTATATATCAAAAAGTACAAGTATTTTACCTCTATTACACCACACAGATCTAAACGCCGGCAGACAGGAAGAAGTGCTAATTTTTTAAGATTCTACGGAAGGATCTATAGGTGGTGAGCTGTAATTATATATATCTTTGAAGGGATAGCTAATCAAAAGAAGGAGAAAAAATGGTTATAGCATGAAGTTTCTCGTCTCTATTGTTAGTTGTAGCTATAATTGTTGTCGACGCCGGAATTTTCGTCGCCTCGTTTTTTATTATTAAAAGGTCCTTTCCAATTTTAGCCTTTAGATTCAGATGTTATTTTTTGAAAATGGTCGGCTTTGTGTCGACGGGGTTTTGGAAATGTCGAATTTTTATGAGCCAATTGACCAGAGTCGCCAGTTGGTATATTTGAAATGGATGTACCAACTCATCCGGATTTTGTTTTCGTAATCGCTGGCTCATATATGACTCCGATTCAATTGTCCGCAAACCGAGATTCATAGAGTTCGGGGGCTTGCTTAAGCGAGGGGAAGGTGTTAGGCACCCCCCGACTTCCGTGAAACACGGTTACTGCCATCTCGATGTTTTCCTATCCTTTTAAATCTTAAAATGTGTGTGCGCGCGCGTGTGTGTATGTGTGCCTAAATGGAGGTTTGTGGTGTCCTTTTGCATAAAGTTGCTTTGATTTTATATGTCAAAATGTGTTTTGTCGGGAAAGTGTTTTAGACGTCTTTTGGCCCAAATGACGAGGCTTCGTTGGTTATAAGAAAGATTAATTTTAATTTTGAAAACGATGAGGTTTTTATTAGATGTCATTTTAGAAAACAATAGTTTTATAAACTTTTGTCAAATAGGAATCTAGACTATACATTGTCTTCTAACAGTAAATATAAATAAAACGAGGGCAACTTCTAGAACTCTTTAACCCTATGCACAAAGTTTAATGAAAACGTTTATTTATTTTTTTCGAAAACGTCTTTCATGACATTTCAAAACCACAATAGCCTTTTCGTCAAACGAGTATCAAATTTCGCCAAAACTCTTTACTTTTTAAACCTCGTGTATCTAATATCCTAATTTGATTCTTTTTAGAAGATCTTTATCGTTTGCTTTATTTTTAGGAAAATAGTTTTGTGTCGTAAATCAAAACAAGCCCTCAAAAAACGTGTCGGGGCTATCCATGGGCATTTGAGCCATCTAGACAACCCCAAACACCCACAATCACACATCTTTATTATTACGGGGCCTTAACCCGATCCCGATTCGGTATCGCTTTAAGGCCCAAAATTACATATATACAATCGTGCACCATTTTTTAACGATTACATACACCCAACAATGTCCATCATCGGGATTTGACCACGAGGATCTCCTCCCTAGGCTCACAAACACCCAACCGTTGCACAAACAATTTCTAAACCAAATCTAACAAGATTGAACATTATTACATAACTCCAATATCACAAACTCAACATTTCGAACCACTCATGACCATAACGGATGATATATCACCGTACGGATGTCATCGGGGTGTTAGGAGGAGTTACGTTCCGATGGAACCCTCGCTAACAACACCTAATCCACGGATCATCATCATCATTATCACAACAGCACACTACATCAAAATAAACCAATCACAAAACTATACTAGCAATACAAACAATAAAACACAAGAACACACCATTTTCACCTTGCAAAATGCCGATTTAAGCCTCTTATTTCACAAATCGGACAACACCACAAGAACACTCAACTATCTAGCAAGAGAATACAAAGATTTCACTCAAATCTTACCAAGAACAAAGGTTTTTTTGCTCTCCACCCGCGCACTTTCTCTCTCTAACTCTATCTTCTTCCTCTTTTTTCTTCTTTTTTCTTGCTCTCGGGTGGAAATGGCCGCTCTATAGGCATTTTCAGGCAGCCGCAGGTGCATCTGCGGCTGGGCTGCAAGCCGCCTGCGCCGTTTCCTCGGCTGTTGTGTGCCGTCTCCTCGAGCCATGCGATACCCCGAAAGTCGTTGGCCGCAGATGCATCCGCGGCTGTCTGGCTTTTTTTCTCGATTTCTGTGCCACGCGGTCTTAAATTGCCAATTTCTGCTGTATTATTTTGGAAGGCTGTTTCTTGATACATAAATCGTTCTTTGTGCTTGGCTTCCAGGGGGCGCTGCCCCCTACCACCCCCGCCAGCTCACCAGCGAGCTGGGCAGCCGCTCGCTCACCGGGGAGCGAGACCCCCCGAACATCGTAAGCGTAGTGGCCGTTAGTCGTCTTTCGTGATCATCTCGGATTTTTCTGGACTAACTATTTGCCTTGCCTCAAGTGACCAGATGCTCGTTGTCCGTTGTGGCGGCGTTGACCGTAAATCGTTGGGGTGGCTTCGTGTTGAGGTCCACCTTCCTTTTCGCGTGTCGGGTCAAATGACGATTTTACCCTCCTGCCAGTGTTAATAGGGAAGTGCAAAAAATTGGGTGTCTACAATTGTCTTGGATAGCAGTTTTAGTAATAAATTACTTCATCATATTTTCTTAGTTCTTTCTAAAATTAAAGATATTTTTTTTAAGATTAAAAAATGACATAATGTTTATAATTTAATATTTTTTTTATTATTTTCAATATCAAACTATCACAGACTATATGTGAGAATATAAAATTATTTTTAAAATTTATTTTATAAATATATTTTTAATTCTAAAACGGAGTGAATATTTTTTTCATCTTTCTAATATCTAAATAAGTGGGTACAAAGGTATTCAAGGTTACGGTGCAATGAGGTGCGTTAAAAAAGTTCAACAAAATAAGTACGAAATCATACCGTCTTGATCACAGTCTAACATCAACAATAAATAAATACCAAGCCAGACTATGTTTAAATTTTCTACACCAAAATCGGCTTCGTTGATGATGTCCAACGGTATAGATATGGTACGAAGGACTTATCACGAATTTATTGATTTCTGTCGTTTTTATTGGACTTGGAGTTGATTAAGTTATTGCTGCCGGTCAACTTGCGCTACTTTTATGAAACTTGTAACAATTTATGACTTAGTTGTAGCATTATCACATTTATTTGTGAATTATTTTGTTTAATCTTAAAAATATATAAAATAATTTCAAGTCAATTTTTTATCCTTAACCGTGTGAGTTTTAAAAAAGAAGAAAAATTTAAGAAATATATAGACCAAATTAAAGTATCTTGTTTGTGAGTTTTTTTAAAGAGGGAAAGAGAAAGAGACAGATGGAGATTTTTTAAAAATTTATTCCCAAAAATTTCCTTTCAGTTAGAAAGATTTTGGAAAAAAAGTTATTAAAGACTTAAATAACATTCTAAAATATCAAAACTATTCTTATAATAGTTCTTAAATATAATCTCATAAGAATAAAAGATCAATATACTCTTTTACATTAAAATTTTATTTCAAAACTCATAAATATAAGGAAAGAAAATAAATTTTCCTCTTTTCTTTCACAAACCTTAAATTCCTTTATTTTCTTCTCTTTCCAAACCATAATTATCAGAATCAAACTGGACTAGCTCAGCCAATTGGATTGGGAACCGGACATCAATCCGGTCAGGTTCAATTAAAAGATCGGACTTGTAAGTATACCGGATTAAACTACATGAGTTAGTCGATAGTTTAAAAAAACAGGTAAACCGGCCAATTTTTAAAGAACCGGTCTAGCTCTGCACACTAAAAATTATGAATTATTATGATAACATAAGAAACTCATTGGTTGAATTTAAGACTAAAAGTTACAAACCAAAATTTTAAAGAGGAGAAAATTGTCATGCAGCAGTATAAATTTTATCATCTCCTTCTTTCGATCTATTATTTGGGTTGTGCTCATCTTCTCCGATTGTTCCTTTTTTTCTCTCTCTAATTAACAAGCATCGACTAACTTTGAGAGTTGGGTCATTTTATTTTAACGCTAAGGCATCTTTTTTTATTTTTTGTGTCTGTTGAGACTAGTTTGATAGTACATATTAATTATATAATTAAAAGTACAAACTTGGTTCCACAATTTTTTTGGTTCAGACTTTTAATCTATAACAAATACAAATTTTTAAGTTCAACTTTTTTTTTTCTTTTTCAAGTTAGTATAAGTAGTACTATTCAAATTTGAAACAAATAAATACTACTCAAATTTAATACAACCAAAATTTTGTTTTTCAATGTCCATCACAACAGCCAAAAATGAAAAGAAAAAAAGGTCCAAAATCAGTTGGAAAATGCGATTGTTTTTCCCGCTACTGTTGTGCTAAATATTTCAAGGGCTGCAGAGATTCTTGAGGTCCTCTTCTTGGGCATACCAACTTGGTATTATCTTACAAGATGAGGGTAAAGATCCTTACACGAATTTCTGATTGTCCCTTATGCAACTCCAGTTGCAAGTGCAACATCTACATTCACACGGCTTTATTCATATGCATAATATATTATATAACAGTTATGCAGCGACTTAGAATGAGTGTTACAAAGTCTAGTGTGTGGGATCAGGTTGTAGAAGATGTGATACCATACGGGTAAAAACACTGAACATTCCACAAATTTCTAACCGGAAAGCAAAATCTTCACAACAAATTTAGAATGGTTTGACCAAATGACCATAAAGCAATTTTTGACGGGAAATTTTCCAAAGTTGATTGCATTTGTATGTGAATAGTGTCTGGTATTAGTTTACCTTTAAGGGGCTTCTTATCATCAGAAAGCTGAGTTACAGTATAGATAACTGCTGCAGCAATAGATATAGGGCTCCTCCTACAATAAAAAATGAATAAAATTTACCGAGTCAAAAAACAAGCCACATACTCCCTCAGCAAGATATGACCAATGGTCTTTCAAAATTTAGTAGTTAAGCATTTAGGAACCAGAACAAGCACTCCAGTGTTTGAGAGCAGCCTCACGAAGCCCATTTTCAAATGACAAAACAATGCCCACTAATCTAATACTCCGAATTCTTCAAGGAACTGGATAAAAAATGTCACCATAATGAGAGTAGATTGACACATACATACACACACAAACATACATACATAAATAAAACTCAAAGATTTGCCACTTCAGAACTAAAATAGCAATGACATGTAAATTTGCACATAAATTTAGATAAACAGCAGCAAATGTATAGGTGACACCCTGTGCCTGTTGCACCCGAAAATAGTGTAAAGAACCTTGGTTTTAGTTCATATACACCTAAATATTTTCTATACCGGTATACAACTTTATCACAAAAAGATATTTAGTAGGAAATCATCTGCTTTCTCCTACTGTAGCAGTTGCATTACCAACTTCAACATAGTAGGAATGACAACTGTCACAAATTATCAAGATAGTTTAAAACTACAGAGAAGCTCATAAAGTAACTGGAATATACAGCCCTAGGGTGTTCAAAAGGCCCGCAACAATCAAGGTTTCCTCAGCAAAAACCACAGTTCACAACATTATCAGGGTAGACAGACCGTTAAGAAGGCTAGCTAGAGAAGTAAAACAGTTCATAATGGTCCAAGAAGCCAAAAGAAAACCAATCAAAAATTCAAATTAATAACCACTACAGTAACGTACAATATGATACTCCATCCATTCCATAAAAACTTGATATACATTTTTTTTTGGTACGTTCCAAAATTAGAAATACATTTCTATCTTTAAACTACAAAGTCAAATGAAACTCCTACATGCCATTCACCACTATCGCATTTCCAGAAAATGTTAACGGTATTTTTGGAAAAGTAAATTTTCCGTTAAGATGTCATTTTAAAAATATATTTTTATTTTTGGGATTGAGGAAGTACTTATTTGTTATAGTATGCTAATGAATATTAAACAAAAAATTGTCTTATCAACTCTGTATTCTTCAACTCATAATAAAAGCTCCTACTAGGCTATCCTAGCTATTTTGTCTTTACTCCACTCAACCTTCATTCATCAATCCAAACAATCTACTTTCAGATTATGCAACTCCATGCTCATCTGGAAAACTATAGAACATTTATCCATAGTTATCAAAACCGGGCCAGATTTTGAACAAGCCAAGGCACCGATTTAGCAGTTCACTGGTTCAATTATTTGTCGAACGGGCTGCACCCAATTTTTTATTTTAAAATAATTATAAATATATTTATATGATTAAATAAATAATATGACACTGGTTGTCAGTATGAATATATTCTCTTCTTCCTTTACTCTTTTTATTTTTTCCCTTTATCCGATTGCAGATTTAGAGTTGCGAAGATCTAGATCTAGGTTTTCAGCATGTCCGGCAATGATTTCCTTTATCCAACTGCAGACTTGGAGTTGCGAAGATCTAGATCTAGTTTTTCAGCATGTCCGGCAATGATGGTACAAGCGAACTCTTACTACCCTAGGTTCTGCATAACGGGTACTATCTTTTCGAATCATGTTACGACTTACGACACTTAAATGCCTTGTGCATTCTAAGGTAGGTAACGTTCTTCATACACAATTTCCTTTTGGGTACATTTCCTTTTGTGTACCCAGTCGATTAGCATTCGTGGTGACCATGCTATGATAGAGATTGCAGTTGGTTGTCTGTTCATGGTGAATTGACATTGATGATTCTTTTCCGGAGATGTTTATCCATTGCGCAGTAGTTATTTGGGCTTTTTTGGGGAAGACGGAACCAAAACGGTTCTTTAAAAATCAGCCGGTTCACTGGTTTTAAATATACCGCCCAGTTCAAACAATTTCCTCCGGCTCAAATGCATGGCCAATCTTTTAAGAGAACCGGACCAGTCTAGAGTTCGATTCCTAGGTTCAACAGGTTGAATCGGCCGATCCGATTCTGATAACTATGCGTGTATCTCTAAGATTTAATGATATATATTTTAAGAATATAACTGCATGAAACAATTGTCCAACAGAAAAACTGAAACTACCTTATGTCAAATTCTTCCGACTTTTGAACTGCTTCTTGGGCAGCTTTAACTGTTTGATTTGTCATGCCAAGATTCGAACAAAAGCGCCTCTGAAGGATATTATCATGTTAATGGAAATATAACAAGAACCCATATAGATCATTAAAGTCAGAAAGATGTCAAATGCTGCCAAAAATGGTAACCCGATATAAAGAAATTATTTCACAAAAAGCTCACCATAAAATCCCCAGCATGTATAGTCCCCATATCCACCAACTGACCCTTCTCGAGCCCTAGATTTTTCACTATGTATTCTTTTGCTCGACCAATTTCCTTCTTTGTCGCTCCATTGGAAACAGAGCAAATTTCTAGATGAAACCCACATGTTCAGGAAAGTTCATTCACATAAAGAGAATTCACGAACCATCCAAATAATTTTTTATAAAGGAAAGAAAACTTAGGTTGTACCCTTTACAGTTCATGGCTTGTCTTCTTGTCGACAGGCAATGTACAGGCAAGCAGCCAATATTGCATCCTGGTTTCTACCTCTACTGGATTTCTGATCTTCTACCTTCTTGTATATCTCATTAGCGCGATCCTTACAAATACAATGGCACAAGCAACATCAGTGGGTGACAGAAAAGATAATAATGCTGAAGCATGGCACCAAACTAAGCAGATATATAAAACAGGTAAGCATCAATATCTGAGCATTTATAGACATATATGAAAGGGGCTCACATAATGATGACAGTTTGCAGAAATGTAAACAGGAAAGAAAGATCTTCTCAAATTTTCTAGTTCTACAACAATAGGAGACCGACCAATAATACTGTGAGGGTATCATGGAAAAAGTTGGCAGAAGCACACAAGATTAAAGAAATAGGACATTTATAAGACTGAATGCATACCAGAATAAGGGCTAGCTTTCTGTTTTTGGATGTCCCCACATTGAAAATCAAGGTATACCAAATCCCATATAATTAAGTAAATACAGATTTTGGACATTACTTATATTTAAGTTAATAGTTTTTAAGAACTTCAGTTTTTGAATGAGGATATTTTTCCATTCTATACAAGAAATCTAATTTATAGCCAAGCAACATCAACTAAATCCGAATGAAGCGCTCAACTAAACCATATGTACACTCTTGACAAAGATTACGCCTTACACAAATCATTTACTTCCAAACAGAGTCAACAAAGAATCATATAATACAAATATACAGAAATAAAAAACGTTAGCATGGAAATCCTGCAATTTCTTGCCAAAATATATATCTTTCTGTGTAACAAATACCTAACAGATCAACTATGACATCACCTCATTACACAAGCCCTATAATAGGAAATTGATTAATTAAAAGTGCCATCATTACATTTGATCATGCTGCAGATCGACAAAAAGAAACACCATATTCGTTGAAACCACACAACTATTATCCCCTATTTAGTAGCGCAAATGGACCGTCGATATTGTGCTTTGTCCCCACAGCCTATTAGGCCTGGTGCACTCGCATGAGGATTCCTATGTCCAATAAACTTGGGTTTGCTTCTTTATCACTTAAGGCACTAACTAGTTATCAAATCTAATACTAATTTGTATGATAATTATATTTTTTAATAAAACCTCTACTACATAATTTATATTAGGAATTATGATCCTATTAAGAAAGTGTGACTACTGTAAATACATGGTAAACAATAGAGCTACAACATATGATATTCTAGCATACTAAATACTTTTTCCTACCATTGTTAATATATCTTGAAGCGTGTACTTACTCTCACACAGGAGGTATCCCCCAACGGCTCAAACCATCAAAGTACTTTCTGATAGTTCTTTCTGTGCAGGTTCACGTTCAAGTTAGTGATTGAACGTGTGGACAAATTCAAGCATTAACAATTATTAATTTAGGGAAGAAATGACATCGAGATTTAATAATACCAACTACATTTTGCAATACCACGTTTGCATGCTAAGCCTTAATTGTCACATAACCAAACACGACAATGTTGAGTAACCAGCATACCTTAATGGTTGCAACAAGGCCCAACCTGAAACATAAATTGGTTGAATCAGCTTTCTACGCATAATTATTTCACGATGATTTAAATTTTGAAAGGATATGGAAATAAAAGAAGAAAAGAAAAAAAAACAGACCAGGATATATACGAACCACAAGTGTGAAGTTATCAAATAAGAGTACCAAAGCAAACTGTGTAAGTTACTAAAGGCTACTAAATTAGCAATTCTGATAAACTTCTATCATGCAGTGGGAGAAATGGAAAGCAAATACTTTGATGACAAAAATTAAACAAGCTAGTTGAGGCTCATACTCAGAGAGTATCCAAATCAAATTATTCAGCATGTTTGAACAAACGTACTTCCAACTTCTACGGGATAGAAGACAAATAGCAAGGAAAATTTGTCCGACTAAGTAGAAAGTTGACATTCTAGTTTATCTGCGTGCGCGCCAATCGTGTGTATAGAGAATAGAGAGAAGAGAGAAAATAGAAACTCAATGGCACACACGCACACCCACACATATATGAATGTATATTCCATCTCTCTGTGAACATCCCTCTAAACTAATCACTAGTAAATTCAAAAATTACATAGTCAAATCCAATGCATAACTAGTAGCTAAGAAGCATGGATTCAGGTGTGAGGGGGTTGGAGTTCACCGTATGAGGATTCGACAGTTCAAAAAATCTCAAAAAGTAGAGATTCGGGGATTTGACATATATTTAAATTATTAAAATTTATTTATATGTATATAAATATATTGACAACATTAATTAAATAAAATTATAATCAACCAAATTAATGTAATCATATTATGTTAATATCATTTTCTTATTCCCTTCATTTCAAAATAAGAAATTAAGTCACCCACAGATTAATGTTAAATAATAAAAGAACATACTTCTAGTTATAACCCTTAAATAGAGAAAAAAATTATTTGGCTAAATTCGTAACACTTATATTGCAGAATTTTTTAAAATATAAATTCCATACTTTAATAGTTTAATTAGAGACAAATGGAGTAATATAACCAGTTAAGAAATTAATTGTTTCCCTCTGATCCAACAATGCCAATTAACATTAGATCATTATCAGCAACCACGTGATAGGGCCCAGAGGGTATACACATTCGTGACCTCTAGTAAAAGTTATTACTCGTAAAAGAAAAAGTGCAAGTATTATTAGATGGAGAGAGACGAAGAGAGAGAAGTGAGAAGAAGAGAAAAAGAGAAAAAAAAGAACTGAAGGTCACATTGCCGGAGTTTGCAATCGCTAGACTCCTAAGTCAACCGCCAAGCCCAGAGGTTAGATTGTGAATTTCTACAACATTATTTTCCTCTCTTTTGTTATGTGAATTACACAGGTTACCATTCCCGAATCTCTCATTTGAATCCATTGGAGAATCTATAATATCCTGCTTCCTAGACTAGAAGCCTCATTTCCTTCTTCCAGTAAAAAATGACCATCGTTTATACCACAACTAATCCATTAAGCTTTCTGAGCGTTATGCTTTCTGGTCAGAAATCTTAATGAATTTAGTTACAAGTAAACTTATTCTTAACGGATTCTTCGGTCTCTATTCATCAGTAATGGAAAGTTCCGGGAGAGCATCAACCAAAGAATTAATAATGCTCATCAACAGGTGAACTACATACATTCCATACAATTTGTTTACTTAGACCCACATTGATTTCAGCTATATCAGACTAGTACACAGCAAACACCCGATCTCCTCAGTACTGATTTGCACTCAAAGTTATAAGCATGCCCTAGTTTACAGAAACATACTTTTTAATGTTGAGTGAAATCCCTAAAGCAAAATCAGCTACTATTAAACTAAATCCAACAAGTTTATGTCCAAAGAACATATATAAAACAAAATTTGCAATCCAATAATTTAAAGATGAAGAACTAATTTCAGGGATCAACAACTTAAAGTCTAAAGAAGAAAAAAGGCTTGCTAACAGTCTCCTAAACTAGAAGCCAATAGAGAAATGCCACAAACAACCCGACTCCAATTACTATTTTCCACCGAGAAATTAGCTACCATGCTCAACTTGTCACCTCTCCATCTGCCAATTTAATCAATTTACATATGCTCTAAATTTCAAAGATTAAATAACTAATGTTCACACAATTACCACACATTAAACCAATTTGTAAACAACCAAAATAATTTGGTTGACAAGTAGATAGTCAATAAAACGGGAATGCAGTTGAGCATTTGCACCCAAGTTCCAACAATTTAACATCATAATTTCTCTCTCCAACTCCAACATCCTTCAGATGATTCACAACTTCACCAAACAGTACAGTACATGTATGTGTCTATTTTAGGGGGGGAAACTCAACCGAGACCAAGTCAAACTCTAGCAATTAGTATCAATTTTATTTTTATCCAAGATCCAAACTTTAAAACCTGTTCGTTCCAATTGACAATTCCTCAAACCTTAATTAGGGTTTACATAACCATACCTATCGGACATGGAGACAATGGTCTTGAAGGCCAAAATGAGGGACCGATCCGGGTTCGACCCGCGATTCTGCCACCGACTCAACGACGTAGACAAAAGTGGATATATTTTTATCATAATATAAAGCTTATGTCCACTAACTAATGTGCACTAGTCTGTAGAATATTTTCAAAGGTGATAGATAGTTCTACGTAATTCTATATAGTTGTGGAATATTTAGAGTATTGTAGGAATGTACTAGGATACTTAAAATAATTGTAAATACTTATAAGAAATTGAATATTTTGAAATAGTTATAGAATGTTAGAAATACTTGTAAATTTTAAAAGTTTTTTATGTAATCAATAGATAGGAAGGGGATCCTCATTTGGGAGACATCCATCCAAGCATTCTCAAAAACTTTATTGTGAATACAAATATTGTGTTTAAATTGAAAGAATGAAATTGGTGAATAAATGAAAGAGATAATGAATTGAATGATGAGTGAAACGATTCTTTCAATTCATAGTTGAAATGAGTTATTTTTTATCCTCTTCAAAAGAATAAAATTTACAAATTTAGTAGGAATGAGAATGATTTATTTTATTCTAGTGAAACAACTGAACATATTTTTTTTTCTATTTCATATAAATAAGTCATTTCATTTCTATTTTGATTCATTCAATCTAAATGTAACAAAATTGTTTTGACTACAAGTATGTTTTTTGTTCTTATTGAGTTTTTTCAGTAGTTCTTTTAATGTTATCTTGGTGAGCAATGCTTATTTAATACCACTCGGACGGAGTTAATTGCCTAATATCACAGAATTGGGCTAAAAATTACTAAGGCCGTGACATTGGGCCTTGGAGCATAAATTTACACGTGCTTACAACTATTACAAAATAATTTTACATGTGCTCAAATAGAATGTTCAAAAAAGTGACAAAAAAGGAATGTATTTTTTTTTTATATAAAAAAATGTACATTGGTTTTGTAATTTATGCTAATTAGTTCTACAAAAGTATACATATTAATTAATGTGTTTTCTTACTAACTCTTATAATATATTCATTATTTCTTTTTATCAATGTATAAAAATTGTCTGAATTAAAATTTATAAAAAATAATATATCTTGCAATTTTATATATAATGACTGACTTGGGTCAAATTATGAGTTCGAATCAAATCATAGCACAACAAGGCTCAATACGTTTTCTTAATAATATTTTTTTGAATTATCTCAACTCATCAAATGCTCACCTAAAAGATATTAATGAATATGAGATTGGAGTCGTAAGGCCAAACACATAGTCACACAAGATTCAAAAAAATTTATTTCTCTAGCCATTGTGGGATAAACTAGCAGCCTACTAGGCCTCTGGCAACCCGATCGGATGACACGACACAATCAAATCATAGTACAATAAGGCTCAATGTGTTTTCTCAATAATATCTTCTTGAGTCATCTTAGCCCACTACAGGCTCACCAAAAATGTCATGACTGAATATACTAATGATAGCAGCTTAAGTTTTTATATACACATCTAAATATCTCATATTAATCGATGTAAAATTGGAGTGTTACATTATATGTCGACTTTGTTATTGCAAATTACGTAAATAATTGTAATTGATAAATTTTAACGATACATTTAATATAATGGATCAATCTTATAATATTACTCAAACTCATATAATGATATATATCACAACTGTAATTACTAACTCTTACAATCTATTCATTCTTTCTTTTTATCAACGTATAAAAGTTGTCTGAATTGAAATTTATGGGAAATAATATATTTTACAACTTTATATGTCGATTTCGTTATTACAAATTATGTGGATAATTATAATTTGTTATTTTCAAAATGATAACTTTTAAGAAAATTTTATTCTTGGAAACATATATTTAACATTTGTTATAAATGTGATAATGGGGACACCGTAATATTCAATCTATAACCAGAATATAAACATTGACATGTAGAATTTTTATATCACTTCATAGCCTTCAGAAATAAAAGTATATATCAAATTTTAAAAAATAAAAAAATAAATCTCTAATTTTAAAATGAAAGGAATAGCTGATTGATTTATATAGTAAAATCTCCAACAATATCCAAATTGGAAACCTTAGAGTGAAGATGCATTCAGATTCAATCTGCATTTTCAGATAATCATAATACAAGAAACTTTTGGACTAATATACATTTGGGAAGCACACTTGCTGCTATTGGTTCTCTCTTCATGGGCTTGGGCAACCATGTCACCTGCCAACAATGTTTATTCGTCTCGTTACTAATTTACGTATTTCTGATCAATAAGTCAAATTCTTCTTCAAAACACTGCTGAGGCGTTTGTAGTAAGTAGTAACTTAAGTTTAAATTAGATAATTAAATAGATTATAAGTTATAAAAAAAATACGTTAAAATAAATTGTAAAACTCTTTGACTGAACTTATAAGTTTCAATAATATGTGAAAGACTAAAAATGAAATATAAAAATATCTCCCAGACGTCCGTGGTCTGCTACGTATACCCAAAATAAGTTTTGAATTAATTGCAATATTATTTTTTATAAAAACACAACTTAATTATTTTATATATCTATATATATAAAGTTGTATTTTATTATTTTATATAAAGAAAAATATTACATTCAACACTTGAGTAAAGATTTTTGTTGGCTCTTTTATGGAAGTAGTCAAGTCAAACTATAATTTTTAAAGGCCTCCTAAAAAAATGAAAAAATGTGTGTAGAATTCGCAGCAAATGCATGCTTTAACACAAACTCTGTCACCTTACTATGGGAGATGTTGGAGCGGCTTAATTAAGATTGTTTATATATATATATATATATATATATAGGCATGATCAGAACCTATAAATAATAAAACCTAAAAAACTATACCCTAAAATCTAGAACTATTAGTAGCAAATGACCTTTTCTCAGTTTTAATATCGACCGTTTAATTTTATATTGAACTATGGAAATGATATTTGTCCCTTTTTAAGTAGGTGCTATGAATGTTTTTTCATATATATATATATATATATATATATATATATAATTGATATTTTCACAAAGTAAATTAATATTTTCGCAAGATTCTATTCACATGAATAGTAAGTGGGACATACTTTTATGTGAAAAGAATTTTGCGAAAATATCAATTTTTTTGTAAAAATATCAATTTCCTATATATATATATATATATGTATGTATGTATGCACATGGTTTTCAAACTCGGAACGGACTGCCGGTCTGACCGGAAAAAAATGGAATTGGTCGGCCTTCCAATTCGATTTAAGCCAAAAAATCAGTTTTGGTAAAATTCGGTTAAAACCAGTGACCCGACAATCGGATCGGTCACCGATTTTGTCAGTTCCCTACCTCTCTCTTTTTTCTTTCTTTTTTTATAATCTTTTTTAAGCTTTTAAACTTGATTAAATGTATCCTTGATTGAATTTTGAGTTATGAACATGATTTAATATTTTTCTTTTCATATCAATTTAGTATTTATTTGAATTGTATAAAGTAAACATTGTACAAATAGATTTATTTATTTTTACCGAATTTGATTGAATGTATCCTAGAGATATTTATGTTCTTTTATATTTGATTTTATCACTATTGAGTCTTGAATTTTGAGTTATGATAATGATTTAATATTTTTTTATATATAATTTAGTATTTATTTGAATTGTATAAAGTAAATATTGTACAAATAGGTTTAATTTTTTTTAGCATGTAGATAAATTGATTAATTTTATATATTTACTAAATATTATATATAATATATAATAATAATTAATATATTTAATTATTTATTATTTATTACATATTAATGACGTCATCAGTTCAATAACGGTCCGACCATTGGTTGGACCAATGATCTATCCATCTAATATCTTTTTCGGTTCGTTGACTGGTCCAAATATGAGAACACTGTGCATGCATGCTTGCTAAAAAAGTCTAAACATATCCGTATAGACTCCATGTGAATTGTGATCGTATATATTCACAGATGAATTTTTACAGGGGAATTGAAATTGTCAGTTTTCCGAAGGATCAACTTTAAGTGGTCCATCCAAGTTCAAAAAATATATTTTTGTGAGTTTGGGTAGAAAAAGAAAGAACAGTAATTTAAAATTGTTATAAATTGAATCTTATTTTATATTTTTTAGGCATAATTATTATCAAGTTTGGGTTTAATAAAATCCATTTATGGACATAATTTAAGTAAATATAAATGTGTAATTTGTTTCTCAAATGTGGAGAATAAAAGAGAATTTCATTTGATTTGTGTCTATAGTGAGACATTTAATAAAGTGCAAAATTATTTGATAAAAACTAATTTTTCTTAGTTCCATTTAATAGAAAAATGCTACTAATTACTTTATACATACAAGAGGTGTAGTCTATTTTATTTTGGAATAAAAAAAAATATTGAGAACTTTTTAAATTCTAAGTAACTACTAATTAATACTAGTATATAACTTACATAATTAGTATTAATAAGTGTAGTTAAAAATAGAATTTAATAGTATATTATACAACTTACAAATATGTATGTACATATGTGTGTGTGTATATATGTGTAGATATATATACATAATGGGAGTTGATCCATAACAAACGTTTGCTATAGACACTATTCTAACTAGCGCATATGTGACCGTTAAATCATAAATCTAAGGGTTATGAGTTCGGCTTGACCATTAGTAGGAGTAGCATTGGTCGTTACTCTTACTAACGGTCAGGCAGAACTCATAACCCTTAGATTTGAGATCAGACGGTCACAGACGCGTTAGCTGAAATAGTGTCCATAGCTAACGTTTGCTATGAATCAGGTCTCATACATAATATATGCATATATGAAGTAAGTTTACATAGAAAAAATCTACTATTTTATACATGTATTTTATCTCTTTTATATCTTCTCCATTTTTATCTTCTACAAACATCAAACTATCACAAAGAAGTGTTCATCTGGAACAAATGTGAATTATTATCACAAGTTTGTTCAGTTTTAAGACTTGACATATATTTTGGATGTATATCGTCTGCAGCCTATAATAAACCGATTGTGGCGAGAGCGATAAAGACATTAAGGTGCTGTTTGATAAAATTCTGTATTAAGATCTGAATAATTTAGACATCTGAATAATATAGAGCATCTGAATAGAATTGTATCTGAATGAAAAAATGTTGTTTGATAATCAATTTTTTCATATGTCTGAATAACAGTATTTTACCATTTTAACCCTATGAACAGTTGAACGTTATAATAATAATAATAATAATAATAATAATAATAATAATTATACTAATAATAATTATAATAATAATAATAATTATTATTATAAAAATAATAATTATAATATTAATGATAGTGCTAATAATAATACTAATAATAATAATTATTATAATAAAAATTATGATAATAATAATTATAATAATAATAATAATCATAATTATAATTATTATAATAATAATAATTATTATTATAATATTAATATTAATAAAAATAATAATAATTATAATAATAATAATTATACTAATAATAATTATAATTAATAATAATAATTATAGTAATAATAATATTAATTATAATAATTATAATTATTATTAATAATAATTATTATTACTATAATTATTATTATTATTATTATTAATTATTATATTAATATTAATAAAAATAATTATTATTATAATAATAATTATACTAATAATAATTATAATTAATAATAATAATTATAGTAATAATAATATTAATTATAATAATAATTATTATTATAAAAATAATAATAATTATATTAAAAATAGTACTACTACTACTACTACTACTAATAATAATAATAATAATAATAATAATAATAATAATCATAATTATAATAATAATAATAATAATCATAATTATAATAATAATAATAATAATACTAATAATAATAATAATAATAATAATAATAATAATAATAATAATAATAATAATAATAATAATAATAATAATGATAATGCTAATAATAATACTAATAATAATAATTATTATTATTATAATAATAATAATAATAAAAATAATAATTATTACAATAATAATTATACTAATAATAATTATAATTAATAATAATAATTATAGTAATAATAATATTAATTATAATAATAATTATTATTATTATTATAAAAATAATAATAATTATATTAAAAATAGTACTAATAATAATAATAATAATTATTATTATTATTATTATTATAATTATAATAAAAATTATGATAATAATAATTATAATAATAATAATCATAATAATAATAATAATAATAATAATTATTATTATTATTATTATTATAAAAATAATAATAATAATAATAATATTTATTATTATAATAATAATAATAATATTGAGTGTTGGATATAAAAGGAATTTGTTAATATTGAAGAGGATATTTTTGTCCAAGTTCATTAAGATGCTCCTTGTAGACACCCAAATTTTGCACTTTTGGACTAACCCTGGCAGGAGGGTAAAATCGTCATTTGACCCGACACGCGGAAAAGAAGGTGGACCCCAACACCATGCCACCCCAGCGATTTACGGTCAAAGCCGCCACCACGGACAACGAGCATCCGGTCACTTGAGGCAAGGCGAACAGTTGACCCAGAAAAGCCTGAGCCGACCACAAAAGACGACTGATGGCCACTCCGCTTACAATGCTTACATCCGGTCACTAGGACCGCGTGGCACGAAAACCGAGAAAAGCCAGCCAGACAGCCGCGGATGCATCTGCGGCCAAAACGAGTTTCGAGGTTCGCACGGCTCGAGGAGACGGCACACGGCAGCCGAGGAAACGGCGCAGGCGGCCAGCCACCCAGCCGCAGATGGATCTGCGGCCAGCCGCAGATGCATCTGCGGCTACCTGGAAATGGCTATAGATCGCCATTTCCACCCGAGAGCTCGAGGAGGAGGAAAAAAATAGATTTTTAGAGAGAGAGAGCTCGCGGGAGAAGAAGAAAATGGCGGAAATGTAGAGAGAGAAACGAGATTTTAGAGAGAGAAACCCACGGGTTTGTTCCAAAGAGTGAGATTTCTTCATCCTTTGTACAATCTTTGTATCCTATTTTGGTTTCCAAGTGTTGAATCAACTATTTCATCAATTGGAATGTAAAAAATCCGAGTTTCATAGCGTCGTTGTGTTTGATATATCGAATCTTGTAGATCTAGTTTTTATTTTGTTCTTATTGTGTTTGTTGGGTGGATCTTCTGTGGATCCGAAAATATTTGGTGCATTGCTATTTAAATAGTTTGTTTTAGTGTATTTGAAAGTTAGATCCAATGTAGTGGATATTTGTTTTGGGATCTATGGATTAGGGACGGTTAGAGAGGATTTATTGCGGATAGAATCTCCTCCTAACCTCCCGATGATATCCCTTTAGTTTATTTTCTAGCTTTTACGTATGTAACGATCGCGATGCACCTTTATGTAAATATGTAAATTTTTGGGCCTTAAAACGACATCGAGTCGAAAATCGGGTTTAAGGCCCCGTGATAATGAAATATGTGATTGTGGGCGTTTGGGGCTATTTAGACGGCTTACATGCCCACAAATAGCTCCAACGTTATTTTGATGCTTGGTTTTCCCTTTCGACATGAGAAAACGAATTTTGAATGAAAAGATAAAGATTTTCATAAAATCAATCAAAGTAGGATATTAGATCACTCGTAGGCTAAATAAAATTGTAAGTGTCGGATGAGCTCTATTCCTATTTGACGAAGGGTTTGAAAAAAAATGTTTTACAAATATCATCGGTTTTATTATCAAAACAAAAAAGCAATAAAAATGAACTTTTCGATTAAGTCAAATCCTTCGTGCATAGGGTTAACGAGATTCTGAAGCACTTTCAAAGTAAAGCATTTCAACGACATTCATTTAGGCACATACACACATACACACACACACACACACATATTTTAGGATTTAAAAGGATAGGAAAACATCGAGATTGCGGTAACCGTGTTTCACGGAAGTCGGGGGGTGCCTAACACCTTCCCCTCGCTTAAGCAAGCCCCCGAACTCTATGAATCTCGGTTTGCGGACCAATTGAATCGGAGTCACATATGAGCCATTACGATTACGAAAACAAAATTCGGATGAGTTGGTACATCCATTTCAAAAATACCAACTGGCGACTCTGGTCAATTGGCTCATAATAAAATCGATCTTTCAAAACCCGTCGACATTAAGCCGACCCTTTTCAAAAGTCACATCTTAATCTAAAGGCTAAAATTGGAAAAGGGCATTTTAATATTAATAATAAAAAACGAGACGACGAAATCCCGGCGTCGACACTCCTCTTAATGGTTTAGATTTGATTTTGTATCTCAACCATTTAGAGGCATTCAGATGTAACAAAAAAAAAACAAACAACTTTGTTCCTCTTAGCGATTAAGAGGTTGTCCATTAAGAGCTATTAAGACACAAACAAACAGCACCTAAGGACATGAATCATCCGTGTCATGTCTTCTACTACGATTTTGATTCTATGAAGCTATAATTCTAACAAAAATAACTAGAGAATAGAGATGAAATTGGAGAGTGAGAGTAACTTTCTTAATTTGTGGTTTTGTTAAGATGAGAAAATGAGCATGTAATTAAACAATTAAAACCTTTAGCTTGTAGTATTTGTTATTTTAAAGTTAGAAGGAGAATAATGAAAAAATTCAAAGATAGTTTCCCACCATAGTCCCTTAACTTCTGGGGTAGAAAGTTGACATTTGAAAACAAGGCGGCTCTTAAAATCATCAAATTTTCGTTTTCTTCTACCCTTTTAAAACTCATAAACGCAATGTATATTGATATAAACTTGAGGGATATGAATTTCATGAAATTGTTACAAAGCCACCTACTTTGGCAAAGTTATTTCACTTCTAATTTTTTCATCTGATTTTAGTAATTTTTACGTACTTGATCACTATTTTTTTCTCTCTATTTCTATTTTGCCATCTAGGATTTTTGAAAGTTTTATTCCATCTAATTTTGTCCTCATAATTTATATGTTTTGATCGCGTACATTTATGCATTCAGTGAGTAGCTAGAAAGGGACGGGAGGGGGCATGACCTCCTCTCCCTCTCTCCTCAACTCCCCACCCCCACCCCTACCCCTACCCCTTTATAATATAGTATTTAAAATTTGTTAATATTAATATGACCCCTTCTTTCATTGTTTAAATATTTTTAATAACAGACTTATACTTTAAAAATATAAACTTACATTTATATTATACCTAAAATAATATATTAAATTTATTTTCAAGTTTCAATATATTTCAAAATCTAATTATAATTTTCAAATGCAGACAAATAAGGTTAATAATAGAAAATTAGCTTAGTTTTAAAGTCAAATAAATAAGACTAATATTATGGTTATAGTTGATGTTAGGTGTCTCAAATTTGACCTCTCAAATTATCTTAAATATATATCTTATTTTTGTATTGGTATGGAACGAAATCTTAGGATTTATCTTAAAAATAAATATAATGATAACATGTATTTAATTTTTTTTTTAGACTCTTTAACTATTCTAATATTAAAACTCGTGATATACTAGATGAATTTCTTTGTATGTTAAAACTAAAAATATATAAAGCTTTCTTTATGTTTATATTTTTTTTAATGTTACATTAATAATTTTTAGTGCTAAAAATATTTTTAAATTTTTTCAGCCTCCTTTCACTTAAATTCCTGGCTACACCCTTGTTAATACATTGAAAACTCTTTTTCACTCTTCCAGTTAATTGATATTTTTATTTTACCCTCTAAAATCTTATAAACTCATAAATCTTTACAGGTAACTTTTGTTTATTTCTACTGATTTAACTTAAATATTAGAGTGTGACCATGGTGGTTCATTCCAATCAAGTTTCGTTTACCTTATTTTATTGCACAGGTCCGAACCATTAAAACACCGTCCCCAAATAATTCGGCAATCAAACTGTGACTAATGTGATGGCTGTGTTTTATCTTTTCATTTTTGTTATATTTGTATTCTTGTAACTATTTAATCAATGATGAAATGAAAATCCAATCATTTACACACACACAAAAAAAGTATTGTTTGCTAAGAGTAAGTGGTACAGTTCGGTGTGATTAAAAGGTAAAATAATAACTAAATCGTATAATGTGATTAATATTATAAAAGTAATTGTAATTGTGATTAATCAAATTATACAGTTATTAACAATTTCAATTAATATTTTGTAGTTATGATTATTTTTGGATTAATATGTTATTCAAAGAATGAAAGTAATAAAAAATAAAAAATAAAAACAAATTAATATGTTATTAATTGTTGTCTTTTGTTAATAATCATTGTTATAATCAAATATGCAATTTATTTTTTTTTAATTTTAATTTATTGAAATTTTCATTGATTATAAATTTTGTGATTTTATTTTACAATTTTTTTAGATCTCCCTTTTTTTTTCTCACCCCTATTGTTTGATGAGAACATCGGAGAGCGGAATATTTTGGTGTATTATTTAAAATACTCCTTGTTGGCGTTGGAATGCTAATTCCACTTTTGTTGAGCTTTCTTTTTCAGATTTTTTTAATCCAATTTTATATTTTAAAAGTAATGCTTAATGCGTTGGGAATCTCGTCTTAAGGCACCATAATTTTAATTAAAGATGATAGTACATTGTTAATAAATTAAAGTCATAATCACCGTCATCTTATTTTTGAACTTCTCAATCACGCGTCTCAAACGCCTATATTCTGCACGTGGTCTACCATCGGATTTATTTGTACTTCGTCAAGACCAACCCAAGTTTAACCGGTTATTATGGCTATCAATGATACATTCCAGGACAGAAGATAAAATTTTCAACGCAATCGATGTAAATCTGTATTATGTGTATCACAGATTAAAATTAAAAAAAAAAAAAAAAAACTGTTTTCTATCAGTATTACTATTTTTAAAAAAAATAAATTTATTGTATAACTCAAATTAAATAAGTCGAGCAGAGTTAAACTTTGACTTTATGAATTCTAGCTCTAATTTGTTTAAAAATTAGACGAGTCAAATTGAGTTAAAATAGACTTTAAACGACTATAAAATATCATGTACAAATTCGAGTCAGATTTAAACGATGTATGTTTAGTTTCATGTAAAAAAAATATTATTGATATGCAATGAGATGAGTATTAGGAACAACTCTGTTTTTAATTTTTTTAGACTAGGATTCTTAAGAATTTTTAACTCGAAAAATGAGGGAAAAAAATGATAGGGAAGTAATTTTATTTAGTTCTGTTTGTGAGTTTGGTAAGGAAATCAGGATATGAATGTCTAAAATTTGTTTTATGTGTTACAAGTAAGGGCAATTATGAAATTAAAAACAAATTCATTAAACTCATTTTTCCTTCCTTAGCATTTCTACCATCATGGTCATGAAAATATCTGAGGAAAATCGGGCTCAATTTTTTTTATACTTTTTTTTTATATCATTTTTGACTTAAAAAATTCACACCTATGGAATTTCTGAGAAAAAATATAATTTTTCTTAACTTTTCCATCATTTCCTTAATTTTAAAAACTCACAAATAGGAATATAACTAGAATAAGGTTAAAAGATGTCTCTAAACAATTATCCATAACAAGTGTTTTAAAAGCATACAGTCTATGATAATGTTTGTTTGTAAGAATTATAATTTCAATGTGTGAATTATAATCTCAAAATTATATTTATTTATAAATATTACACTTACGATAAAACTATTAATCTCATATTTGTCTTGTTAGTTTTTAAATTTGAACTTAAGACTATTAATTCAGAGATTATAAAATGACTTAATATGAGAGACTTTTTAATACCATGTTCAATCAGGAATTATAATCCTAAGATTATTAAGTTATTTTATAATGCCTGGACTAATAGTTCCAAGTACAAATTTAAAAATAAACAAGACATTTTTTGGATTAATAATTTTATTTTAAATGTAATCATTGTAAACAAATATAATTTTATAAAAATAATTTTGAGATTATAATTCTTATACACAAACGTAACCATGTTTTAGGTATGCATATCTTAAGTTACTGTTACACATTCCAATATACGTTGTAAATATATTATAGGATTATAAATATATAATCTTGAAACACATATTTAATTGTGCATACTATCAATATAAAGTGCACGTATATCGGTATTTAGAACAAATCATCTCATTAAAACATTTATGGAGAAGTATTAAATTATGAAGGGGTTTGGCTATTAACTAGGCATGCACAACAGGTCGGCCTAGCCTGGCCCGGCCTGCCAAGCCTTGACCGTTGATCAGGTCGGGCCGGGCCTTTGACTTTTGGCCTGCAGGCCAGGCCGGGCCGGGCTTAACGCTCAAAAAAGGGGCTTGTTGAGGCCTGCAGGTCAGGCCAGGCCAGGCCTTGGGCCAGGCCAGACTTTGGGCCAAGCCAGGACAGTCCAGTCCGATTCGATCCATTCAAACAATTTTTTTAGTAATTTTAAATATTATTCAAACACCAATTAAAATTTTAAACTTAATTGATGTATTAATTAAAAGTAATGTATTACAAGTTACAACTTTCAAATTACAATAATGAAAATTATCTTTTTTATTATTATTTTGCAAATGACTTTCTAGTTGTTACGCTAAGTAACTATTAAAATAAAGATGCAATGAAAGATCTGTAAGAAGTGTAGGTTGCTAGCTAGGTAAGGAAAATCCTTATATATTATACTAGTCAATGTGTTTTCATGGATTTCTTTATTTGTATATAAACAAACATGCATGAATGAACGTATTAAAATACGTCAATTTTATTTTATTTATTGAATGAGTTGTTACAAAGATGAAGTTTTCGTCTATAGTAGGAGAATTGAAGTAGCGAATAAAGAAAATCTGCAGACTGGACTAAGCTTTTGGTGAACTAGGCCAGGCCAGACCCAAGGTCAGGTCAGGTCGGGCCAGGCCTAAGGCCAGGCCGGGCTTTTTGGCAGGCCAGGCCAGGCCGGATCTGAGCCAAAAAACTGTGGCCTGTTCGTGGCCTTCAGGCCAGGCCGAGCCAGGCCAGGCCTTGACCAGGCCGGGCCCAGGTCGGGCCGCAGGCCTTTTGTGCATCACTACTATTAACCATCAGCTGGCCGGATTGCTGGCCTAGTCAAAGACGTTATAAAACTGCTTAGGTTGGTTGGGGAACGCAATATAAGGAAGAGGTTAATATGGTAAGATAGGGATTCAGTCGTTTAATTTGTTATATGTTTGCAGTTTGTTTTAATGTTAATTTTTTTTTTTTTGTCTTTCTTTCTTCTTGGCCGGTGGTTAGAACAATGGAACTTTGTTTGTTGCTGGAAATATGTTCAGCAGATTTGTCTAGTACGGCATGCGCATCCCGACTAGGTTATGATTCTTACCTTGGTGTTCTTATACGTTCTTGTATGGTAGAACAAAGTTCTTGCCACTTACTAAAAATAGGAAAGATTATTTTAAAATATTGCTTCGTTTACAAGGAAGTACCACATATCATTTTTAAAAAAAAATTGATATTTTCACAAGTTAATTTGATATTTTCACAAGTAGATTTTATTTAATCTTGTAAAAATAATTTAGGGGTGAGCAAAAAATCGATTTGGACCCGAAATCGCACCAAATACCGCACCAGCGGTTCCGATGTATGTGGCGGTTTTAGGTAGGTTGAAAAATCGAATTTGCGATTTGGGTTTGGTTTCTAGGCAAAACCACACATGGAAAAATCGCACCGCACCATTTTTATTTTTTTTCCTCGTTGTTTGACTATTTTCAACATAAATTATATCAAGAAGCATTATTATGGAAGTCACCCTTCAATTAATCCATTTGGAATTATCCCTCATGTAATTATCTTTGTTTAGAATTTTTCATATGTGAGAAAAAAAATTAATTAATCCATTTGGAATTATCCCTCATCTAACTTCTATTTAGACAAGATATTATAAGTAAAGTTGTATGTGTTATAAAAATAGTATTTAATATTGTGTGATGTTAAATTGTTAATTTAAATTGCATAAAATTTAATTGTTTCAATTAGTTTTGGAACCGAAACCGCACCAAATAAAACCGTATCGCACGGTTCAAAACTGTACCAATCCCAAGCGGTTTCATGTGTAGTTTTGAATTTGTTAAACCATACTAAGCGGTTTCATGTGCGGTTTAGGCTTTAAACCGCACCATGCTCACCCCTAAAAAATATCTATTCCCTTCTTTTATTAGTAATAGGGTAAATGACAAAAATGTACCCCGAAATTGTCACATTTTTCGTTTTTAACTCACATGTTTGCGAATAAACAATCAACACCCCTATGAATTTTTAAAATACATTCTTGTTCCTTTTTATCGGTTCCGGCCAATTACTCGCCTGAAAAAGCTACGTGTCGACATATTAACAAAAGAATGTGTTTTAAAAAAAATATGAAACGCGGTATACGTATACAACATACATTGTACTTGGTCCTCGTATGTGTATGTGTCTTGGGTCTCTTTTTCCTCGGTTGATGATTCAGTTGTACATAATTCAAATGCAGTTTCCTTAGCTAATTCTTTTCGTCTTCCTCCTCTAGTTTACAAATTTCTTCATCTGAATGTAAAAGAATTGTAACAGTAACTTACTTAGCTATCTTCTTCATTCTTCTCTTCAATTGCGTTACTTCTATCAGCTTCTTCACTTTCAATTTCTTGATCTACAAGAGCTTTAAATGCTATCATAAAGCTCAATCCATTCCCTTCTTTAACTGTTGTTTTGTTCTCCTTTGTTTCTTCTTCCTTGTAGCTCTTCATTGATTTGTAAATCCTCTATTATTGGTTTTTCTTCGTCATTATCTTGCACCTCCATTTCCAAGCATTTTTTGCTTCTGGGTCCTCTATTTCTTCACAAGTATCAACTAAAACTGAAGTCCTCTGTTCTTCTAAACCTTTCCACATTCACTACCTTTTCTTTTTCTCCATCACTATCTGTCCTCACAATCATCTTCCTCTTCTTCTTTAGGAAGTTGAGGCTCTTAAAATCGATAAACAAGAGCTTCCATTCGTATTTCTTCCCACTTTAGCCTCTTCTTTCTCTCTCTTAGTTGTCAAAAAACAAGACGATTTGCAAGGAAACAAGCAACTAAACTCATCCCCAAATCCCCTCAATGTCTCACAAATCGTCAATGGCAAATGAACCCATCTCTGAGATTTATGCGACGAACATTCTTGCTGCTAATGGTACTGATTGTCGACACTACCTTGTTTTTGAATTTGATCATTCTGGGCATGCTCAATTTTTCTAAAACTAACTTCCCCACTACTTCGTCAACTTCTTGACGACAGAGCCCGCATCTTCTTCCTTTGTTTTTTAGTCTTGAATCGAACTTGGCCAATGCAGGTGACTTTAGGGGAAGAGGGTTCTGGGTTTTCAAATCCAGACCCTCTATTTCTTCCTCTGGTGGCAGGGGCGGATCTGTTCACAGGGCAGAATAGGCAAAGCTTATGCTCGATTTTTTTTTATAGGTACAGGGATAAGGACAAAAATAAAACTTAATAAACTTAAGGGGGCAGATTTATGAAAAAGTTAAACTTAGAGGGCAAAAAAAAAACTTAAATTACTACTATTCTAGAAAAATAAAACACATTGTATATAATGTATTTAAACTCTTGTTCTCTGCCTCGCTAAGTTTCAGCCCAAAAAAAATCTGCTTCTGTGAAAATAGATCTTGGATCCACCCCTATCTGATGGGAAACTTCGGAGAAGCTTGCCCGTTCTTGATGCTGCCGCTGGTTCTCAGTCTTTGGCTGAGTGAAGTGGAGAGAGAAATTGCAGGTCACGTGCCTGACTCAGACCTAAAATTGAAGATTTTGATGAGATTTTGAATAGGGAGGGAAAGGAAATAGGTATACAATATTTTTGGAGGGAATTGGGTGTATTTTAGTACATATTTTTGTCGAATCATATTTTAGACAAGTATTTGGCAAGAATTGGCCAAAATGAATAGGATTGACTTTTAAAAATTTAATAAAGTATTAATTATTTATTCATAAACATGTAAATTAAAAAAAAAATGTGTCAATTTCGAAATACATTTTTGTCATTTGCCCCTAGTAATATTTGCTTTTCCCACGCGCCTATTTATTTAGACTGCAAAACCACGGCCTGAAGGCTTCAACCTCTCCGCCTTTGCCAGCTAGTCTTTTACTCTCTGTTCAACGTATTCTTCCAGCAAGAAACAGAGTAGCACAGCACAAACACTCCACCTTCCTCGATACTCTTCTCTTCATTTTCTCTCTCTTCCCATGCACATATAAATCTATTTTTTTCCCGTTTTCTCCTTCTCATTTTTAGCTTCTCTCACTCTAGATTTTTGGAGAAATCAAAAATGGTGCACCACGAGAGAAATGTTGCGCTGAAGAAAGGAGAAGTGGGTGTGGTTTATGAAGATATCGAGGATCAATACTCGCCTAATAATATTGGCCCGCTTCTTGGTCTGGTTTGTGGGAACTCCTCTGTTGGTGGTGGATTTTATAATAAGAGAACAAGGCCTAAGCTTCTGTCTCTTCTTCTCCTGTCTCTTCTATCTTGCAGCCTGATTGTTGTACCTCAGTTCTTTTTCTTTCCCTCCACTTTCTCACTCAAATGTAAGCCTCTCTCTCTCTCTCTCTTCTGCTTGGGTTGTATGTTTATTTACTTGTCTTTTTTCTGTATTTCTGTTGTGTTTATGACTTTGTATTTTTATGGGTTTTGCAGATTCACTTGAAGCAGATGATCTTGTTGGTGAAACAGATGCAATTGCTTCCCTTTGTTCTTCAGTCCCAAACGGTAAATACTCACGCATGCAGTGTTTAATTAATGAATCCCTTTTAATTTGTCAAACATGGTGGATATGCCCTCTCCTCCAGTCCCCCAAATCCAGCAGCAAGTTTTTTTTGGTGGCTACTTAAATATGTTCGCTCTGTTCTGCAATGTATAATTTTGCTCTTTTTTCTTGTGATTGTTTTTTTGGTCAATATTGGTGGTATAGAAATAGCCAAATCCCTTTTCTTGTTTCAATTTTTAAAGCCAAAACTAAACAAATTTCAAGCTGAGATGGTTATTTTGAAGTATCAAAAACCCAACTTTGTATTTATCTAGTTTCTTTTTCTGTTATTAGCTTCTCCGATGTGATTAATTAAGGTGGTCTAACTATAAATAATTCCATTTCAATCTGGATTAATTGGTTGGTGGGGACTTGCAAGTTGTAAGCTTCATTTTGTTCAATTTATAATAATCTCTCTTTGTGCAGTCGTATTGTGTATGCTTCTGTTGATTTTGTTTCATTATTTCTCAATCATTCAATTGTCATGATAATTGCAAAATGGGTTTTGCCTTTTGTTTGGTTGATTTTATCCATGTGTTAAAATTGTTGATAGAATTTTGGTCTATATGTGCAGGAACTGTATGTTGCGATAGAAGTAGCATTCGTTCAGATATATGTATCATGAAAGGGGATGTGAGGACAAAATCTGCTTACTCTTCAATTTTCCTCTATACCTCCAAAAATGACTGCATTAGTTATGTATCGGATCTCTCCGGTGGTGACAAAGAGAAACTCCAACATGAAAAGATCAAACCTTATACCCGAAAATGGGAAACAAGTGTAATGGACACTATTGATGAACTAGACCTCATTTCCAAGAAACAGAATTCGGATGTTCATCACCATTGTGATGTTAAGCACGATGTCCCTGCAGTTTTCTTTTCGACCGGAGGTTATACGGGTAATGTTTACCATGAATTCAACGATGGACTCGTGCCTCTTTTCATTACTTCTCAGCATTTGAACAAGAAGGTTGTGTTTGTTATTCTCGAGTATCATGATTGGTGGATTAGCAAGTATGGTGATATTCTTTCACTTCTATCTGATTATCCACCGATTGACTTTAGTGGAGATAACAGAACCCATTGCTTCCCTGAAGCCATTGTCGGTTTAAGAATCCATGATGAGCTCAGAGTGGATACTTCTTTGATGGAAGGGAATAAATCCATCAAAGATTTTCGGGACATTTTGGACCACGCTTACTGGCCTAGAATTAGAAGCATAATTCAAGACGAGGAACAAGAAGTTCAATTGTTGAAAGAGAAGCTTGCTTTATCACCATCGTCGATTAATTCAATAGAAATGAATAGTGGGAAGAATGAAAACGAGTTGAAGAAACCAAAACTGGTCATAGTGTCACGGAATGGGTCTAGGGAGATTACTAATGAAGATTCATTAGTGAAAATGGCGGAACAAATTGGGTTTTTTGTGAAAGTTTTGAGGCCGGAACAGACTACAGAACTGGCAAAGATTTATCGGGCACTCAATTCAAGTGATGTTATGATTGGAGTCCATGGTGCAGCCATGACTCATTTTCTCTTTATGAAGCCTGGCTCTGTTTTTATCCAGGTGGTTCCCCTCGGAACCAAATGGGCAGCAGAGACTTATTATGGGGAACCCGCGAAGAAGCTAGGTTTGAGGTATGTTGGCTATGAAATTCTTCCAAAAGAGAGCTCATTGTATGATGAGTATGATCAAAATAACCCTGTTCTGAGACACCCAGACAGCTTCACCAAGAGAGGTTGGGAATTCACTAAGAAGATATATCTTGATCGCCAGAAAGTGAAATTAAATCTTGAAAGATTTCGGAAGCAGTTAGTTCGTGCATACTACTACTCTGTTGCTAAGAAAAACTTGCGATTGCATCATAAATCATAATCTGTTCTTCATATCCATTTGATTGATTCGTCAAAAATGATTGATTCATAAACACTAGACTGGGAAGATGTTTGTAGAAAAATTAGTGATCTTACCCTTCTTCTGTACATTAGTAGTGAAATATTTTTGGCTCCTTTTTGGGTATATTAGAGATGTTTGTGAACAAGGTTATATTCTTTTATTTTTGGAGAAATCCATATGGTTATTTCAATCCTATACACTCCTCTGCAGATTCAATTGCACAGCTTTCACTTCATCAGTTCATCTCCTGCATTTTTGAGCTAAATCTTTTAATTTTACCAAGCTATGATATTTCGAGATTTAAACACATCTTTGACTTGCATTAGTATACACTAAAAAAGAATGGAGATAGAGAATTGATATTTGCACGTGCAAATGCGACATTTTTACTTGATTTCCCACATTCATGTGATAGAATCACATGAAAAATATCATATGTAAATGTGTAAATATAAGTTTTCCTTCCTTAATTGTGCTATCACATCTCAAAAGGAAAAACTAAATATATCCCTCTCGCAAAAATTGGACATTTCTTTAAGGGCACAGGGAAAAAGTTTAGAAAAAGTTTACCCATTTTCTATATTGATACTATTCTGATAGAATCTAACATATGATTATATAAAAATGTAAAATAATTTTTTTTTTGATATTTTCACAAGTTAATTTGATATTTTCGCAAGATCAAATGAAACTCACTTGCGAAAAATATAAAATTAACTTGTAGAAATATCAATTCTCATATAGAATTGATATTTTCACAAGCTAATTTGATATTTCTGCAAGATCAAATAAGATCACTTACAAAAATATCAAATTAACTTATAAAAATATAAATTCCAAAAAAAAATCTTGCTACTAAACTACCTCCTTAAACCTACGATAGTAGTGAGAGGTAGTATTAATGAAGAAGCAAGCTAGCAGGATAATGGATATGATGAGACCGAAACCGCAACAGAAGTGAAAAATACCTGAAGTGAGCCATTAAGCACTTGACATGACATGGCTGCCAACCGAAATGGTCTGTTTTTTCATCGTATATTTGATATCTTAGGGATTCTTGAACAAGTAATATAACTGATCTTGCAGCATAAAATTTTGATATATGCAGTTATGCATGAGCCGTCTTTACATTCAAACTTAATTATTAACTGATTGGATCACCATCTCAATAAATTATACTCCATATGGTGCAAAACTCCAATTTGTCGAGGCCAAAAGTTGGGCTTCTCCACATTATAGTTCCGTCTTCGCGTAAGCTGAAAACAACTTCACATCATCCCTAATAGCTACCTACCTTAGTTCTTGATCTAGCATTAATGTGTTTGTTCTGCAGTGTGATGCGATGAGATAAAAATATTTTCAACTACGATAAAAATACTTTTAAGCAAGTGTGTTCATTGTAAAATTAAAATATATTTAGTTACACAATTATAAAAGTGGTTTAAACAATAAAAGAAAAAATTATATAAATGTGTGTAGTATCAACTTTTAATTTTTCTTAAACAACTTGAGGATAAATTTGTACAATATATTTTGAACAAGTATAAGGGCACAATATTTAAACACTATATCCATCTTAATTATTAAAAAGAAGTGTATTACATTGAAATACGTGTTATGTCTCACTTTTTAATAATTAAAATGAATGTAATATTTAATTTTGTATTTGGATATTGTGTATCTAGACTTGTTCATATGTTTCGGCCAAAAGTGTTTTTTTTTCTTCTAAAAGAATAATTTTTTTGCTTATGCCTAAAATATTTTAAACGAAAATCTACTTACTGAAAGTACTTTTGAAGAGCCACCAAATACTAAAATATTTTGAAATTTAAATTAAAAGTTCTTTCACTCCATCACAGCACTATGCCGAACGGGCTATTAGTGTTAAATAAATTAGTGTGTGGTTTTAAATGCTATTAACTATTGCAACTTTATTTCATGTAGGGATCCCACTTGGCCCTTGTGCCATTAAAAGGGAAAATTATTTAGTAATTTTGGATTAGTATTTCAAACTAATCACATTTTTTTATTTTAACTTATGTCTTATTGTATATAGTTCTGGACCTACTAAAATAATTATTTTTTTACTAAAATAAGAAAATATAATTAGTCTAGAACACCACGTGATTGTATTTCCGAATCACTGAATAATTACTCTATTAAAAGCCGCCAACGATCCTTCAGTTTGTTTCTTTTGGTTCCAGTAATTTTTTGCCTAAAGGTTTTGAGGAACAATTTAGCACCGCAGATAATCATCAACTACAGAATATAAAAGCACACTCAAGTTTTGTCTCTGCCGGTTTTAGTCTGGGTTTCATTCAGCTGCCTATTTCTCTCACTTCACTTATTACTTGGCTGATAAAAGGTTATCTTCTAAATCAGTTCTTTCCCCTTCCATATCAAAGATCAAAATGCAAACTGAGACCAGCAAAAACCAAAGACATATATATATGCAAAGCAGAGTTGCCGAGGATACAAACATCACGAAGAATGGGTACCGCATAACTGCTATGTAATATATTTTAATTTTTTTTCTTTTAACACATAATAATTATGCGATAATTAAATTTTTTTTAGGCACTGCATAATAGTTACGCAGTGCTCTTTTCTTTTAAATTTTTTTTAGCCTATACTGCATAATAATTGTATAGTGCATCTGAAAGGTATTATAAATAGTTATACAATTGCGCGGTATACTTATTTTTAAATCATTCGATCTTATAATGGATAAAAAAAATTAAATTAAATAAAAAATTACTTCGATCAAACTATAATCATGAATCACGTAGCATATATATATATATATTAAAAAACCAAGTGGTCAGCTCAAATTCTTCCAACGTTACATAAAACAAGCGGCTGAATTTGTTATGCAAACAATAAATTTTAATTGGGGTGTCATTTTCTAATTGTTTTCTATTATGATGATTGAATCACCTGGATAGAGAGTTTGCCCAAAAGTCAAGGGTCCCTTCTTTTTTTTTTTTGGTGGGTGGCGGGGGGCGTCAACAATTTGAATACGTAACGGATATTCTAACATCATCATCACATCATCTTATACTAAATTATTGTTTTAAAAATCTCAAATCATACACATTTATTTTACTTTACTATTCTAATTCTTATTTATTTTTTTAGGATTAGGGACGACATGCATAGATATTAGAAGGCGAATGTACCCTATCTTTATTCAATAAAATTATATAAACCTGTAAATGATAACCTTTTGCATTATTGCTCTTTATTTATATTTTTGAGCTTATCGGTCGCCAAATCTATATTATGGCATGCACTTTCATTACAATTAAAGTTGAGATTATTGCTTAAATGATTAATGTTTCAACTAATTATTCATTACATCGGTTACTTTTAAACAAACATGAACTTCCCTTCTTCTTCTTTTATTTTTCTCTCCCTCTAAAATCTCACCTCTAATATATTATGCATGTCTTATTGTTTTCCAATTATGATATTTGGTTCCAATTGAAGCTCGAAAACACACATAAAAATGTATATATTAATGTTTCTTTGGCGGCTCTTAAAAATTGAGATCTTTGTCCAACTTCGGATGAAGCTAAAAATCAATACCTTAACACTACATTTGAATTTGAGGAATGAATAAAATAATTTTAAATTATTTTAAGTATATATTAAATTATTGGTGAAAGTGAGTGATGTTATTGATATGATAGAAAAATTATCATATATATTCATTTCATTAGAATGAATTTTATTCTACCATCTCCCACATAAAATAAAGATAAAAAAGATAGAATAAAATTTTATTCTATTAAAATAATTTATCTCCTAAAATGATTATTTAATATACTATTTTTTTATTATATATATTTTTATTTTATTCTCTCAATTCAAACATATAATTCTCAGGCCAAAGTAATTCCAATAATACAGTTCAACTATTGATTAAGGCCACTTTGTTTTTTAATGTTAAAATTATTAAACATTTCCTTTTTAGTATTTTAATATAACTATATTATCTTTTTTTTCATAAGTAAGATGGTGATGCCAAGGAGGATGATAAATAGCACATGAAAAGGAGAGTAATGTCTGTTTGTGGTGCTGGTATATTCCACGTTCCAAAAAATTACATGGCTATCTTAGCCGTCAAAATTGTTAGGCTACCAATCCGATCTGATTTAGTGATTAACATTTTTGACACAATACAATTAATTAGTACGAATATGATATAAAATAAAAAAATTAATATCGAGTGTAAATAATTTTTATATCATAAATATATTAATACGTTTAATATAAAATTTAAATAAATTAAATACATATAATTAACAAATTGATACTATTAAACATATTTATTTAAAATAATTTAAAAATAAATATGATACAATAATATAATTTATCTTAAATATTGAACTTTATCTTTCTTAATTACTTTTTAAGCATGTTATCTCACATTTTGTTAAGAAAATATTATTGTGATAAATAAATTATATTATTATTCAATAAATATGTTAATAATGTTTTTTTTTTATTTAAAATTTTTAATTTATATAATATACAAATTAAACAGATCGACACGTTAATAAAACTAATAAACAAGTTAATTTTAATATTTAATAACTTAACACAAATAATAAAACAGATAATATTAATATTAACATATTTAATATAATACCTATAATTAATCTGATACAATAAAAATTCACCTAACACGACACTTGTCGTCCGTAATATGACTCGTCATGTACTAGACCCAAAGCATGCAAGTTTGGAACCGGCCCGATTAATTAATCGAAGTATACTATTAATTTATTAAGTATTTTAAGCTTCTAATTAGTGTACCATACATATATTATATAAAATTAAATGGATTGTGACAAAGTGGCCTATCATCTAGTACAAATTATTTTACATTGACCTCCATTACCATAGTCGTCACCTCTACTATCACCTCAAACTTTTTCTCTCCCACTATATTGGATTGCTCTGTCACGCGCCTTAAAATTGCTTGCAGCTCTGTTAAATTAAGCAAATGACAAATTATAAAATTATCCTTTCAAATATACCTTTAAATATGATTATTTTATTTCAATTTTAAAAAAAAAAGCATTATTGCTGAATCGACCAAAATTTGCCTGAGATTGCCACATGTCAAGTTTTGATGAACTGAGTACGCATTCACTATACAATTTGAATTTTTTTTTATATACCTTAAAATGTATATAGAATACCTAAATACATATACTTTTCTTCAAAAATACAAAAGAACAAAAATAATCTAAACTAAGTAAAAATTAAAAGTAAAATAACAGATATGCAACTCCTCCCCTCTTTTTACATCTCAAATTCTCCATCGATTGTGAACCTAAATAATAGATTAATTAACAAGTCGGACTAGGCGGAGATCATCTTCATCAGCAATACCCACCACACCCACACGACGAATCTATCCAATTTCAGCATCACTCCAGGAGCTCGATTTAGCAGAGGATAATGTCAAGCAAGTCTTACGATGGATGAATCTGGAGTTCCCAACAATTGATATGAGATATAAATAGATTGTTTGGCTGAATTTGTCTCTCTTTTTCGGGCGTTTGATGGCCTTTTTTGGATTTTGGATTTTTGATATTGAGTTTGTATTTTGTTTATTAGTATTAATTGTTGAATATTAAGTAGGAATTTCATCATGATTTTATTTGATTGGAATTTTGATGAAGTTAAGGTTTGATATAAGGAGAAAGAAGGAAGTTCCTTTTTTAAGAACGGAAGGATGAGGAAGTTTTATTTATTTATTTTAAAACGAAGAAGAAAGGAAGCTTCTTTTTTTTCTTTTTTCCTTTTTAAAGAACGAAGGAACATCGATCAATTGCTATGGGTTTCCTGAGTTTTTCTTACATGATTTTAGTTTCTTGAGTTTTCTTTTTGAAGTATTTATTTAGTTTTTAAAATATAATTTGTTTTTCTTTTTGAGGTACTCCTTGTTTAACTTATAATATATAATAAGTTTTTGTTTAATATAGTACGTTTAGATTTAATTTTATTCAATTTTACAGTTTTTACTGTTAATATTAATTATATTATTAATGCTAATTAACTGTTCTAACTTAAATATAAGTATTTTCAACAAGTATATGTAAAAGTAATTTTTTTTTCAAATTATATATTTATATTCATACAAAAATGTTAAAACTTAAATTACTCTAAATAAAATTACCAAAAAACTTATGTTAAAACTTTTAACATTTTAAGACGAAATGAGACAATATATATTATTTTCAGATTGAGGGAGTATAACTTATAGGTCAAGTACTTCATTTTTAATTACTCAACCGAAATATGACTTCTGTACCCAAAAATAACTCAAAAATTCGTTAATTATATTTTATGTAACGTACAAGAATCTCAAAATAAGTTTAGCCTCTAAAAATCAAAACATAATTAACTTTTTGTGGGGAATATATATGTGACAGCATGAACCAACCAAATGATAACTGAAGAGCAATGATCGCAATTAAGCTGCACGTGTAACCCGCAATGATGCTTCGCAGGAATACATACATATTCCAATCAAAACATACTTTACTTTTTATGTGGGTGTATATATATGTGACAGCATAAATCGACCAAATGATCATAACAAGCACTCACCACAAACCTCCACCCTTTCCCTTTTTAATTGCCACCACCTTTCCAACACTATAATATCACCCTATCCCCTTCTTTCTCTCTCCTCCTCTCCGGGAACCATTTTATTATCTCCGATTAGCTACTCTCAATTTTCTCTCCCTTAATTAAGCGATGAAATTCGAACTTCCTAGAACAAGTAGCTGTAGCACCAAGAATATCATCCCTTCAAATTATATGCGATCAACATCTTATATACCGGACCCCGCGGACCACTATATTATTTCCGGCAAAACCCTAGTTAAAAAGGGCACTCCTGCAGCCTTCCACCACCGCCTCTCCAAAACCCGTTTCGGCATATCCACCTTTCTCCGCTCACTAATCAGCCTAATCTCCTTCCCGATAATTCTCCCCACTTGCCGATGGCTAACCCTTCCGACCCAACTCTCCATAAACCCCTCATTAGGCAGGAAAGTCACTGGAACTCTCTTCGGGAACCGGAGGGGTCACGTTAGTTTCGCGGTTCAAGATGACCCCCGGTCCGAACCGGTGTTAATTATTGAGCTGGCGGTGTCAACTTCGTCTTTGGTGAAAGAAATGTCGTCCGGGTTGGTGAGGATCGCGTTGGAATGCGAGAAGGGACCGCCGGCGCATGGTCGTCTGGGGAAGCTGTTTAAGGAGCCAACCTGGAGTATGTATTGTAATGGTAGGAAGTGCGGGTACGCACTCTCACGTGCTTGTACGGAGTCTGATTGGCACTTGCTGAGTATTGTCCAGAGCGTGTCGGTTGGTGCCGGAGTGATTCCGGTGGTGGACAATGGCCGGAAAGAAGGTGCCTCCGAGGGTGAGTTGTTATATATGAGAGCTAGGTTTGAACGAGTTGTGGGGACACGTGACTCAGAAGCCTTTTATATGATGAACCCGGATGGTAACGGTGTACCTGAACTCAGTATATTTCTGCTCAGAATATAGAAAAGAAAAGCGATATAATTAATAATCTGATGTTTGGGTGTGAAATAATTAGATGTGTAGTAATGCAAGTTGAAGGTGAATGTGTGTAGTATAGTATTTGTAAGGCTTATTCCCATATTTAATGATCAACTTATTTTGAGCCATCTTCTTTCTTGTTATATAGAAATAAATAGATTGATTCAAACAGGGATATATATATATATATATATATATATATATATATATTTGAATGCTAAATCTTGTTTTTAGGGAGTAATATTCATTTTGCCATTTATTAACTCTCATTTATTTAATTTATTTGATATCATCATGTTTTTAAAGAACTGAAAGCATTTTCTTTTAATTAAATTTTACATTTAATTAATGTCCCTTATTAATAACTTATCTTCCACCACATTTTAATAGAATTATATACAAGTATTTGTGAGAATAAATTAGTAAAGAGGAATAGTTGCCTTTTGCCTGCTGTTAATTATGGGGGAAAAAAAACCAGAACTGAACAATTAATATTAATATTAATATTAATATATGGCTTAACAAATGCAAAGTAAGAATTAAGCAGAAGAACTAGCTAGCTACAGCCTACATGTTCTTGGATCGACTGACTGGAATTTAATCAACTGTGTTCTTTTCCTAGCTTGTAACCTTTCTTTTGCAAACCTTAGCTGTCCCCTTAAATTATGAATTATAAGGAACGAAGGCTACCTTTATTTAAATTAATTATACCATTATTAATTAGACTCGATCCTAATTACTACCTAAGCGAATTAAAGAGCCTACTCCTAGAAACTTCATAACATGCGGTCGGATCTCGGATCCCTAAAGGAGTCTTTCTTTTTCTGTAATTAAAATAAAATTAAAGAAAAACAAATTAGGGTGAACTGGCTTTAATTTGTTTGTAGTAACAAGAAAAGTGGTCAAGGCCGAAGAGTAGTAATTGGAAAGAGGTGGATAACAACTAACTAACAATTAACTCATATATATTATATATACATACATATACGTACTGCACATGGGAGGAAATTAAATTAGACAAACTTAATTTGTCATCTATATATATATATATATATATATATATATATATATATATGGTGCACCACAATGATATTCCTAGCCCTCTACTGTTATTTACCATATAAAAATATAACCATGTCAGAGGCCTGTATATAAATAAATAAACATACATATGTGAGAAGTAGCTAGTCATGCATTCTGCATATATAGAGAGGGAGAGATCGAGCAAAATAGTTTTGGATGACACCATATCCGAAGAGCTGCGCTTTTAATAGATAGAAAGTTGTGGATATTACTATTATTGAAAGGATTATTGTTCTGGCAACCCAAGATATTTTTGTAGATATTTACATACACATATATCTCTCATAGTTATGTTTTAAAGTGATCGTAAGTGATTCCTACATTTGTCCATCTCAACCCTTTGCAGGCCCTAAATATGGTTATCAAATCTTTATTAGTTTATCCTTAATTCATTTATGAGACTTTGACTCTTATCCTCAGCTCGCTCTCTAGGTTCTACACCGATACCACAATAAGGAAAAGCCTCCTCTCTAGCATTTTGCCCATTAAGTTTTGGAATAAGTATAATTGTATAACATTCAAATATTAAATTTATTTTAATTATTAAAAAATTAAACATGACATTAAAATTCGTGTTATATTTCACTTTTTAATAATTGAGATAAATGTAGTGTTTAATTTTATGTGTTTGAATTTTGTGTCCCTAAACTTATCCTAAATTTTGAAAAGAACATACAACTTTTAACAAAAAATGAAAATTTTAAGCTTTTTATCTATTTGCCTTGTTTGTGATTTTTTTAAGAGGAGAAAAAAAAAAACTTGGCCACTCAAAGTTTTCTAGCTAAAATAACAGATTTGGATAGAAAAGAAAAAGAATTAAGTACATCTTTACAGTCCCTAATTTATCCTACGTTTATTAATATAAAAATAAAAGAGATTTATTAAAAATATTTAATAAATTCATGATTTTCTCACCCCTAGTACAAGTTCTTTTAGTCCAAAACATACGGACATGGTATTAAGAGAATTCTGAACCTCCTCACTTCTCATTTACTACTACCACTACCATATATATAATCTATGTTTTTTTCCTTTTAATTAACGTAAATTAATGGTGGGACCTCGTAAATTAAGGTAAGTTTCTTTGCGTGATTGGAGCAGTTGCTATGGAGTTCTTAGGTATTTGCATAGTCGTGGGAAGTGTTGTATTTTGTTGCAGTCTAGGCGTCGTAATGCAGGTAAACAACATTAGAAGAACAACAGATTTGTGAGTTGAACAAATGTAATTTTGGATCCAAATATTTTTGATTCAGTTTTATATTTTCAGAAATATATTATTTTACCTTTTGCCAAAAAAAAAAAAGACACTAATGGAACTAGCACATTTCCTAATCAAAGATCCATGTGCCAAGAAGAACAAACATAGTAGCATATATATATAGTTGTACTTGGTATGAAAAGGACACAGAGATCTAGCCATTAGCAGTATATGCATGTTACTGCTTCTAACTATCTACCTAGTTTCGGATCAGATCAGATCAGATATGTGGAGGGATAGTTTGCTATGCCAACATGAGATACTAATTTTTTAGATATTTATTTATATATGATATTTTTGATATTTAATCATTTTTATTAATTATTGTTTTGACATTTCATCATTTTTTATATCTATCAAAACTACATTATATAACGTGCAGGACACACAAAAAATTGTGTACGTATATAAGATGCATACCTCCTATATATATATATATATATATATATATATATATATATATATATATATATATATATATCCTTGTATTCATGCATGTGTCTTGCTTCAGAGATGGAGTATAAAAAATTGTTCTTTCTGTTTCACAAAAGACCTCCATTCATAAAATTTTATTGTTCTGTATAGTTTTTATTTATTTATGATAGTATAAAATAATAATTTTTTCCGATTTATAATTGTAAATTTATTATCACCCCATCATTATTAAACTAATAATTTATTATTTTTAGAATAAATGTAAAATAAAAATACAATCTTAATATTTTTACTAATTTTATAAATGGTACTTTATTTGTGAGATGGAAGGAGTAATTCACATATATCCTTGCAAGTGTTGATAGAATAATCCCTAAAGTGAGGCCTTTTTCAGTTTTTCAGGCCTTAAATATTACAAGCCATGCATGATATATACTATATACTTTTGATCAAATACTTAAAGGATCGTTTCGTGTATATATACATATATACATAAACATAATTAATGGACCTGATACGTACTCAAGGGATTGTTTTGCCAAACCCAGATATTTATTCAATCTGATTAATGCACATCTGTCTTGGGTCAAAGGCTTTAAAAAATACCTAAAATTAAAATAAAACAGATCTTGTCTTTAGGATGTATAATTATTTATTATTATGATAAAATACTTCATATTTCCAGCATTTCATGCCCAAAGTACACCTATTTTAAGTCCTCAATTCGTTTAATTGTATCCTCTCCATCCATTTATGGAGGAACTGATAACACGTAGGATCACATGATCTTACGGGAGATATATATGCCCAAATAGTTCTTACTGCATGTTGGTGTATTGTAGTGGGGTCAATTGACTTTATTAAAAAAAAATTATTTTATAATATAAGGTAAATTTTAAAATTTTTAAGTATTATATATAATTTGATCTTACTTAAATTTTATAAATTTTTTATTATACGGGGTCAAATTAAAATTTTATGACTTTGTCAATCAAATTTTAACCACATATAACTCATATACCCTCAATATATGTATATCTCTCTATACTATTTTTAAACTAAATAATAATCTAATTTATATTATTTTAAAAATAATTAATGAATTAATTATTTATGAACAGTTGTGATTAGAAAAGTCTATTATGAGTCAATATAGTGTATATATACCATATATTATTAGTTATTATATTATCATTGTAATATAGTATATATTTTATATGTGTGTATGTGTGTGTGACTCGAAAGTACAAGGCTATGTTTGTTCGAAAAAAACATGTTTGGAATTGAATTATTTATCTTAATTAATACTACTTTGCACTATTTAATCATTTGATGAGGAATTATTAATATCTTAATGTTGAACTATTAATCCATAAAATCATTTAATAGCTTAAAATGAGGGAACTATTAATCCCAAATTTTTCATGGGATTATGTAATCCCACATAAATAGTCTTAGGAATGACAAAAAATAATAGTTCATAGAACTATTAATCCTCATCATGGGATAAAATAATCCGACGTAATATTAAATTAATACAAATAGTTCAATCTCAAATATATTTTTTGCAAACAAACATAATCTAAAAGTATTAAAAAAAAATTGGCTTAAAGGCGCTGCTCCCAAACCCCTACCATATTATTTATAATTTAATAATAATTTTGACAGAACTAAAATATATTTCTACTTTGCTCATGTGTTCGTTGCAACTTTACTACTCTAATAGGACAATTAAGCTTTCAAATTAAATTAATGGAAGAGGAAATTATATTTTAGAATAACATCTTGGTTCTTCCACAGGTTTCTGCTGTCCCCCTATATATCTGATTCCAGTAGTTGCTTCTTCTTCTTCTTTTTTTTTTAATTTTTTTTAATTTATTTCTTTTATAAGAGAAAATTATATAAAACATAAACAAGAATTACCTTTTCTCATAGTCAAAGAGCAATAAAATAGACAAGTTAAAAGTGGGTGAAAAGTCGCACTGAAACTTGGGCACATTGGAACGAAAAACTTGAATCAAAGAGAGAATGAAAAAAGCAAAACTAGTTATTAGGATTGCTCCTAATTATAATGTCATAGTTATATTTAGCTTGAGCAATAATATATTTAGCAACAATTTAATATTTATTTTAACCAACGTATATTGCTCTAACATTCTCACCAACCTTCAATAGAGAAGGTATATAAATGTCAGCCATGAGGTGTTACAAATATATACGTGTTGACGCCTGGTTTTGTCCGGCTGTCCTGCTGGCCGTCCGGATAAGTTACCTGCACAAAAGTCCTAACGGCTTGGGCCGTTGGTGGACTCCTCCGGTGTAAGAGTTAGTGAAGGTTTTAAGAAAAGTCAACAATGGAGGTCCAAGTATTTAGTATAGTAGTAAAGTGTATGTGTGCGTAACCCTTTCCTCCATCATTGACTGAGTACTTATAGTGCATACCTGACTCTTACCGATTCCTTTTAGGATTGTCCCTCAACGTGGTATAATTTGAATAGGAAGGTAATCTCCTAAACCATCTAAGAACATGACTCCTATTCTAATTCGGATTAGATATAGTAAATAGCCACAGTCCAGATTGGTTAGGGACCTATCCCCAAGCCTATTGGACTTAGGAGTCCTCATAAGAATTTGCTAAGCTGACGGTCCGTTGGGCCTAGCCCATCATATATTTACCAGACCAGGCTTAGCGAAATATTCATCCTAACAATACGCTTTAAAGATAATTTTTGTTTCAGATATTTGTTGGAAGGCTATTCCGCCCGACTATTTTATCTTTAGGTTGGTATTCGAATATAATAATACGTGGTTCAATCTAGGTCATCAGTTGGTTCAAATGAAACTTGAAATAGATGGGATTAGTAGATTTACTGTTTATTTATTGAGGTATTACGTGATAGTAAAATCTTGTACTGAAATATAAGAAGATATATTGAAGACATATATACTCTAATGGACCATAAACTTAATAGATTAAATTTTGTGTCAAGATGTGATTTCGAATGAATATTCTCAACAACTGGTATCAGAATTATGACTATGAGATTGTGTTATAGCTAGGTATGGTATGGAGTGAGTATAATGGACGAAAAATAATTCATTGAACAAATAGTAAATTTTTAGTTGACTCTTGACAAGAGATATTAAAAAATGTGAACTCATTATTTAAGAGAAGTGATGAGCTAAAGATAATAAAGAGGGTAACTTATTAACCATAGAAGAAGTAATGGTCGGAACATAAGAAGAAACATTGAAGATATATATGTTTTAATGGATCATAGATCAAAATATGATTTCAAATAAGCATACAAAGCCGAATATTCTAACACTGTTATGATTAGATAGTCGGTACACCATATGTATTTCTACTGTTATTATCTACTGTTATTAGGGCATGGCCTATGATACGATCAAGTGGAGAAATGCAATTTACAAATGAGAGGCTTTCTTCAGTCTCACACTACTAGTTTGGTATAAAAAGCGTCCAGTTAAGAGACACCCGCGAACGTTACCATTTGGATGAGTAATGGATAGATCCCTGATTTAAAACCCTCCTATGGATTTTTGAACCGATGACATTTACCTACTAGAGGCAATAATCATGAAGTCCATTACGACTTGAGCAAAGGTTGAATGAATTTAGTATAATATCAATGTATTAAAGCAATTAGATAAGAAAGCCATTATTTTTTCCTCATAATGGCTATAGTTCAATCAAGTCAACAGTCTTAAACAAAAGCATATTCCCTACCAGATTTGCATACAAGTGTAAATTGGCGCAACCGCGCAACTGATGTTCAAAAAATAGTAATACTGCATTGAGAACTCGGCATATATAGTTAGGACTTAGGAGTACTAGGTTAATACAAGAGATCACTCTAATGTTTGTTTACAAAAATTATATTTGGAATTGAACTATTTGTATTAATTTAACACTATTTCGGATTATATTTATCTCATGATAAGGGATTAATAGTCCTTTAAATAGTCCTTGGACTATTTTTTTATCATTCTTAAGACTATTTATGAGGGATTTTATAATCTCATGATGAATTTGGGATTAATAATTCCCCTCATTTTAAGCTATTAAATGACTTTATAGGATTAATAGTCCAAAATGAAGGGATTAATAATTCCTCATCATGGGATAAAAAAGTCCAAAATAATTTTAAATTAATAAAAATAGTTCAATCCCAAGTATGTATTTTACAAACAAATATTAAGAGTTAAAGTACAAGGCATTATTCAGCTAGCCGATCTAGAACAACAAAATTGAATCACAACCCCCAAGACTCCCTTATTTGATTCAATGAACTCTCGGTATTCTCTCTTCATTTTGACCCTGGTACAATCCTGCATGTCAAGCATATACGTAAGCAGTCAATATTTAGAAAGGTCATTCATGGATTAATGTAATTAGATGGTTGTTCCTTCATATTTACGCTCTTACGTAAAGCTAACTTTGCTAATATTTAATTTCTTGTTCTTTAGTTAATCAATAGCTTCAAACAACTTTCTAGTTTTCCCTTTTTTTTAAAATACATAAACTTCACTAAGTAATATGTACAAGCAAGAGCGTAGCTACATTGGAAATGTTGAGATAGAAGCATAAGAAGGAACAGACAAAATAAGACAAATGGCACCACTGAGAAGCTATAAGAACGAATAGAAGATATACTATTGCAACGTAACAAGTCGTCCTAGAATTCTGGTTGCCAAGGACATCATTTGGTGGAGATTTCTAGGAAAATTAAGGCCAATAAGAGTTATTTTTCTTTTGAGGTTTTATGAAAGGAAATGCCAACTATATACCCCCTCCATTAAAGGCAAATGAAATTTTATTTAGGAAAGGAGGTAGTAGTAAACAAGGATAGACTTTAGAAGAGCTGATTGGAGAAGATGGCCAATATCTGATCAAATTCATGTGGGGTTAAGGGCTTAAGTAAGGCTTGCGATGTTGAGTTCAATTAATTTCAAAGCCTAAAAATAGTATTTGAGACGTTGAAAAAGGCACTAATATACAATTAAAGGTTCGTTTAGCAGAAAAAAGTTAATTTGATTGTATATGAATTATGGAAGAAAAGCACAACCAAAATGCGCTTGCTAAAAGGACAAGAATGTAAAAGAAGAAGCCACCCAACCTGATCATTTCCTTATTCTTGAAAAACTGTACACATGGTGTACACATTATTCCAGCTGCCTCAGCAACCTCTGGATCTTCCTCGTTATCAATTTCGACCAAATGGACATTCTCATCGTATTCATGTATCACCTGAAAATAGAAAAAGTTCATAAAAAGGTTAGAAAAAACTGGCAAGTCGGTCATTTAAAGATGAAGAAATGCATGGCTTTCTTGTCGAAGATATTGACATGTAAATATGTAAACTTTCTTCCAGTGAGGGAAAAATTTGGGGATTCTAAGATTTAATTATATTTATAATATGTATATAAGATATTCTAATCTCATAATAATAATGTTCCCCATGATTATGTACTCTCCCTCCGTCCCTCCCTCTTGCCGGCTAGGTATGAAATTTTCAGGTGGTGTTACCCGTGCTAATCTATATAATTCAATCTGGGTCAGATCTTTTCAGAAAAGATCTTTGGTCTTTATTTATTTATTTATTGTGACAAGTAATAACATTTATTTCAAAAAAGTCACCCAAAGGAGGATGATGCCCATGCACGCACGGTCATACTTGAAGGCGTCACCTAGGTGTCCAAGCTGTCCGTTCAGGCCAGGCAAGAACATGCTTTGGTGGAAATCTCAAAGGTGAGTGCCTAGGTAGCGAAATCGTAGTTGGACGCCTTGCTGTCAAGGCGTACACCTTAGAGTCGATCGGGATGCCAAATGGTTTTACCAAAAAAAAAAGAACAGAACTCATAGGGACCCGAAAGATTTCATAGGTTAAAAGACGTGAGAGAGTGAGCTTCCAATATGAACCCAGAGAGAGAGAGAGCTTCACTGCAATTGTGAATTATATATTTTTCAATTCAAAATTAGAGATAAAAAAATATTTTTAAACTATAAAATATTATTGAAATGAGATTTCGAATATATTATTATTTTTATTCTTGATTAATTGAATATCATCATACCACCACTAATACATTATAATAAATATCACGAACATATTTGAAAAAAAATCTTAAAAATTATTTTTAAAATATATTTATAACTTTAGAAAGGAGAAAATATCTTATTGTGTTGATTTACGATTTTGTTAGCCTTTTTTTTTTTTAATCAATCAAGACAACAAATTTAGTATAGAGTATGAATCAAATTTTGCATAAAGAAATAAACAAACTTATATAAATAATGAAACAAACTCGCAAAATTAAGAATCGAACTTAGATTTAAGAGTTTCAAGAACTCGGTATTAGTCATCAACTTACGACCTTAATTTGTTGTGAAAAAATACAAGTTGATCATTTGGATAAGGAAATATTTCCAAATCGGGAAATTAAATGATTCTTCATAACATAGACTAGTTTGGGGCTTTGGGCCAGGGTAAAAGAAAAATGGGACAATTATACTTTCTAGTACTTTTTAAAAAATAATTATAATAGTAGTACACTAATAAAATAATTATAAAAAGAGTGCATTTTTAATATTTTATTTACATAATTATTATAATTGGCAGTTTGAAATTCACGCCCACTTCCTATGATTAAGGGCTATTCTTTATCCCACTTCCATTGATTAAGGGTTATTCTTTATCTCTCTTCAGATTTCTCTAATAAATTGTTATTTTTCGGGAGGAAGAAAACTACACTAGCCATAACCAACTGCTTTTATTCTCTTTTTCGTTTTGTCGGCGTTCTTTTCTTCCCGTTGTCGTCGATATGCTCTGCGTCTTTGTCGGTGCTTCGTGTGCTTTGTGTGGTTCGTCGCCACTCCATGTTGTTGCCGCTCCAGCTTGTCGTTGTCAGTTTGTTTCCTGGTTGTCACCGTCGTTGATTTCTTATTATGTCCTGGTTGTTGCCGCTCCAGCTCTGTCCTGAATGGTAACCAAATCAATAGTACGTAATAACCAAAATATATCTAATTGGTAACCAAAATTCTGAAACACATTATTTGCAACTATCAATTTTAAAAGAAAAAAAAAATAGTGTGAATAGTAACCAAGATAACCAATTAATATAAAGATAACCAATTCAGTTTTATTGGGTTACCAATTAATTATAAAAAGTCTTTTATACATTTTTTTTTCATACTACAGTTGGTAGTCAAACTTTCATATAAAGGTAACCAATTCAGTTTTATTGGGTTACTAATTAATGATAAAAAATCAATTATAGAATCTTTTTTCCCGTAGTGTTGTTGGTAACCAAACATCCATATAAAGGTAACCAATTCAGTTTTATTGGACTACCAATTAATTATAAAAATTCTATTATACAATTTTTTTCATACTGCAGTTGGTAGCCAAACCTTCACACAAAGTTAACCAATTCAGTTTTATTGGGTTACTAATTAATGGTAAAAAATCTATTATAGAATTATTATTTTTTCGTAGTGTTGTTGGTAACCAAACATTCATATAAAGGTAATCAATTCAGTTTATTGGGTTACCAATTAATTATAAAAAATATATTATACATTTTTTTTTTCATAATGCAATTGGTAGTTAAACATTCACACAAAGGTAACCAATTCAATTTTATTGGGTTACCAATTAATAATAAAAAAATCTATTATAGATTTTTTTTTTTTTGTAGTGTTGTTAGTAACCAAACATTCATATAAAGGTAACCAATTTAATTTTATTGGGTTACCAATTAATTATTAAAAATCTATTATATATATATATATTTTTTCATACTGCACTTGATAGCCAAACCTAGTGAAGTTGTCTTCATTAAATACATCAGTTTCTTCAACTTCTTCGTAACGATCCTGTTGTGATTTTTTGTACTCGAAATTTGGTTGGTGTTTAGAGGGTTCATAGCCTTTTCGGAGGGACGGGTCATAAGGGAGGGATGAGTATACAAATATGGTGGTTGAGGCGGCGGTAGCGGAAAAGAAAGAAAGAGAGAGAGTGAGAAGGGCTTTAGGAAGCAGCGAGGAGGAGAGATAAAAAAAAGGTTAAGGAAAAATATTGAGGTCGGAAGAGCTTGAGCTTGGCGACCATTGCTAAATAAATTAGTAGTACGAGTTTTACTCGTACTTCGTTGCAGAATGACTTAGAGAGAAATTCAGTTTATCCAATGGCGGGCTGAGCTTAAGACTGGAATAATGGGTGTCATTAACAAAAAAAAAAAAAAAAAAAGAGGATGCTGGAAATAAATAATGGGTGTCATTAAATAGAGATGAGTAAATATGGTAGTTATAGTTCTCCTCAATTTAAGAGATAATGATTTAATGGGTTTATTATTGTTGCACTCTTTTTGTAATTATTTTATTAGTGCACTATTCTTATAATTTTTTATTAATTGTTGTATACTTATGTAAAGAACCCAAGAAAAATTATTAAAAAGAAAAGAAAAATATATGGAGAGAGATTAAACTGGAAGCTAAAATAGGAAGAGTAATTTTGGAGTAATGTTTGGACCAAGACAAATGAATTATTGGGCCAGTATCAGCTGACGGTCAATTTGTCAAGTCCGGAAATTCAGTCTGAAACGCTTGAATTTCTCCCTTTTAGGCTTGACTATTGTAATTTCAAAAAGTCACTAACGAAGGAAGCAGGGCCCATTAACTTGGACAAACATTAAGGAGGTTTTTGTTTAGAATTTAATGTATTTGAATAGTTGAATTGGACAGATTTTTGGGTTAAATGGCTAAGTTTAATTTTTTTGGCTGAATGATTAAGTCTCGGTTGAATGAAGTAAAAAAAAAAAATTAAAATTAAAAAGAATATTAAATATTATATTAAGTAATATTAAATAAATTTACAATAATTTTGAATTTTTTCAAAAGGATAAAATAATAAAAATATGTTTTTCAAATGTTTCAGACATATCACTTATCAAACAATTTTTTTCATTTAATATTCAGAAATCTACTTCATTCAACTCATTCAGATTACTTAAGCATTTAGAACCATCTCATTCAGTTTTTATCTAACACCCCTAAGTCAAAGTGAACTGGGGAGAGCTTAATTCTCATTGCATACTGATGTTCGTGAATCATCAAAGTTTTGTAATTTATACTCTCTCGATTGTGTAGTGTCATTTTTGTTGTTACTATCCTTGCACAAAAATAGCTTAATTTATAAATATTAATTATATACATTTGAATATTTGATTCTCATATATTATCCCTATTATATTTATATTTAATAATTCATAAAAAAAAATTATGATGTTGAACAACCAATATAATACTGACATGTGTATTTGAAAAATATTTAAGACCATTAATATTATTTAAAGTGATAAAAGAAATTATTTTATATTAAAGTGACAAACAAGTCAGACCAACATTTTTGTCCCTTCTTAAAAATATTAGATTATAGATAATTATAGATGCACATAGATAGATAATTAAATAAATTAATAAATGAAATAATTTGGTTAGCAGTGTAGCTAGTAGGTTTAATAATTTTGATCAGCTGAAATTTTGAGGCTTTGAGCGCACAAAGTCAAAATGCAAAAGCTTGATCTAGAAGAATTTATACTGGAAGACGAAATAATAAAAAAAAATGAGAGAAAGAATTTGATTGATGAATTTGCACGCTATATGGCTAGCTAGCCACTTCAACATAGAATAATAAATAAAATACTGACGCCTTCCTTCATATTGCATCAATAGTCAATTTGACCCAAAATTTTTGGACAGTGGGAATTCTACGTTATATATTATTATTGACTCGATTGTCCACCCCAGTAATCTATCCATTGCATATGTATATGATGGACTATATTATTTAGTGTAAAATTTATTCTATACGTTTTGTTCGTGGATAGAATAATACACCTGACACGTGTAAGAGAGATGTAATATAATTATTCAAAGTCTTATTTATATATAACAGAATTATTTTATAATTTTTTTTTATTTCTATTGATAATAGTATAATTTCATTAAATATAACGAAATTTTTTTTATTATCATATCGTCACTAAATACTAGTAAATTGTTTACTAGTTATATTAAAGAATACATTAATATGGAAGGAAAATATTCTATCTACACTACAAAAATAATAACAATTGTATAAAAAAAAATCATAAAAGAATTTTGTCTTTATATTACTATAAAATGACACATTATTTTTAAATTTATCATTTTAATTTTATTATCATACTACTACTTACTAAAATAACAATTTAATATTTTTAAGAGTAGACGGCGAACAAAATTTCACCATTTGACACTTGCTATATATTACTAATTCCCTTCTAGCGGCTGGACTATATGTCTAAAAAGAGGTAAACATGCATGCATCATATAGAACCAAACGTTTCAAGCATTAGCAGATTGATTGATTAAATTGCATTACTTTCACATGAACTGTGGAGTCGTGTTGGGTTTCTATTGTTGGGGCTGGGAATTCTTAACCGCCCTTCTTCTCTTCCTCATCCCTTTTCTTCTTCTTCCTGTTGTTAGTAGATATATCAAATTTAAATATAATTAATTTTCTCTCTCTCTTTCTCTTAATTAAATTCTTGATAAAACTAATTCAATAATTATATATATGATTATTATGATGACGGAGAGTGAATATTGTGAAGAGGGTTTGGTAGAATATGTGAGAAGGTCATCACCAACACCTTTCTTGTTGAAAACCTTCATGCTAGTGGAAGATCCGGCCACCGATGACGTCATTTCTTGGAACGCTGATGGGACGGCGTTCGTGGTGTGGCAGCCGACGGAGTTTTCCAGAGATTTGCTTCCAACACTCTTCAAGCACAGCAACTTCTCCAGCTTCGTCAGGCAACTCAACACTTACGTATGTAATTTTAATTTTTTAACCTCGTCATTTCTCTCTTTTTGTTTACTTAAATGAAAAACTAGGTTAAATATCTTAATTCTAAACCTAACTTTGATTATTTTCTTTGTTTTAATTATAAGCACACACACACACACACACACACACACACACACACACACACACACACACACACACACACACATATATATATATATATATATATATATATATATATATATATATATATATATATATATATTATAAGTGGCAATTATATTATTTTACTCTACACATTTATGAAACGACAATTTTTAAAAGGATAATTATACATTTACAAATTAATGTATGGATAATATAGTTAAAAATTGAGTTGTGTTGATGTGATTATGTTAAAAATAATAGCAACAAAATAATGATAAATTAGGGATCGATATTGTTAAAGTATATAAATTGTCTCATATCAAATATGTTGAAAAAGTATGTTTAGTATACAGAGAATAGAGTCAAGTAGCCAACTCTTCTAATTGTCTATTGATTTTATATATGTTAGAGACGTTGATGTATTAATATGCTACATTTGAGCTAATTTTATAAATCTAATAGATATCATGCTACTTTATTATTTAAAATAAAATTATATATCTTCTATTAAAATTAGTTTACATGACATATACTATGTGTGTGTGTTAAAATGAGATGCTAAAAGATAGGAGGTGAGAAGAAACTTTACTATTTTGATTGCATCAAATTAAGTGTCAACTTTTTTTTTTTACTTTATAATATAGATAGATAAATTAAAAGGAATATATCTTCAACTTTATAAATAGTACATAATTTATAGCTATATATAATTGTCAATTCTGGTTGAATGTGGTTTGGAATTGACTCCACACATAAATATATGATTTGAAATTTGACTTCACTAATATATGTTTAGATCTTAAATAGGTTTGATCTGAGTGGTGATGATCCACGAGCCTATCAAATTATTAGTGGTTGACAGAACATGAAAACCACCGATCGACACACAGAAATAAATAAATAAATAAATACTCAATTTTTTTGACTTAGTTTTATCTGTTTTCACACTTCCAAACAATGAATAAATAATACTCCTATTAAAAAAAATCAAGGTAAGAGCTAGCTGATTCCTTGTCTCCGGGGGTATACTTTTTGCGTTGTCATGCATGAGATCACGGCCTATCTTCTAGAAACTAGGGATATACACTTGGCTCTTTGCACGTATTATCAGAAAATTACACAGATATTAGTGTTATTTTAATATTATGTGCACATGCTAAGAATTTCTATGTAAATTTAATATTAATTCATATTATTGTTTGAGTGGATGAGTTTGCTTCGTTTTTCATGATCTTCGTGTTGAAACGAGGCAATCAAGACGCTCAATTCCTAGCTACCTGTAATTAATTAGTAGTATTAGTTACTGGTGCATTTATTTTGATTCATAGGGGTTCCGTAAAGTTGCAACTACCAGGTGGGAGTTTTGTAACGACATGTTCCGCAAGGGTGGAAAAGAGTTGCTGAGTGAAATACGCCGAAGAAAATCATGGCCAAACAAGCAGCCACAATTACCAGTTGAACAAACCCTATTAGCAGCTGCACCAATATTGAAAGATCAATCTGATGATCAATTCGATAATCAAAGGTCTAATTCTTCAAATTCGTCATCGACCGGATTAACTAGCCTAGTGGATGAGAATAATAGGCTCAAGAAAGAGAATGGAGTCTTAAACTCGGAGCTCTCAAACATGAAAAACAAGTGCAAGGAGCTGTTTGATTTGGTCGCCATGTATCCCAAGTATACAAATTTGGAGAAAGAAGACGAAGATGAAGATGAGGCTGATGGAGGGCCAAAGCTATTTGGTGTTAGGCTTCAAGGAGAGAGGGAGAGAAAAAGAAATTAGAGAGAAGAGTTTGGTGGAAGTGTGCAAATCTAATTGTTATGTCTCTGTCATGCAAATATTAGTATAGCTAGCTATCCAGCCATGTAACAGAACATCGAAGTAAGTGTTCTAAACAACATATTGTATATCGGATGAGTGAATAAAAATTGCTTGACATTTTATATGTAGAACGTTAACAACCAATTAACTATAGATCACACACATACATATAAACACACCATGCATGCATGCAATGTAGTAGCGAACTGTACATGAAGATAGTTCGAGTATATATTGTACATTATATAGTATGTACTGTTTTGGCCTTAAAGATTGGAATGACAGGGAATGGAAGTGGTATCGTTCTATTTAGTTAGTGGCCAAATATTTAATTTCTGCTTAAGTTATTGTTGTAAGCTAAAATGAAAAGCTACATAGGTTATACGTACTATCTCCTTAATTAATTTAATTTTAATAGCATTCCATATAGTAGTAGAAATGGACATATATAGAACATAACTCGATTAAAAAAAAAATAACGGCTTATCATTTAGATATGCTATACTCAAAAAGAAGGGTTGTATTGATAGTATCATCGATGTCTTTTTAAATTTTATATCATTATAAAACCTAACTCAATGTCTAAAACCACTTGAAATTAATTACAGCTTATTGATCCCATTATATATATTTTACCATGAAGTATTGTTTTTCTCTTGATAAAGAGAATGTCAAGCATACAAACGTGCCATTGGAGCCATGCATGTTAAATAATTAATTAATGCTGAATTATATCTCAAAGCATCTCTAGCCAGTCTAGAGATAAATTAGTTCCTCTTAAAGTCCTTAATTTACTGATCCAAGTTTGTGGACGGTCGATAGGTCTATTTGGAAAAGAAATATTACCTAAAAAAAAGATTATTGGTAAGTAGAAAATTATAGTTGGAAGAGTAGACGTAAATTAAAGGTGGAAATAAAGTGGAAAACATGGTCAAGTAGAAGATATACATTTCAATATCCTGTCACCTTTCCTAATTTTTACGGACATAGATTTGCTTTTCTTAAAAGTATTATTTTCGTTTTAAATTATAAGATTAATATTATTTTTTTAAAATTAATTTTAAACTTAAAATTGATATGATTTCATTTAGTTTATACTAATACAATTATAAATATCTTACACTGTCTAAAATTAAAAAACCACTAGTGGTCAGATTTAATGTTTTCAAGATTCAAATGAATCATGTTAATTTTAAATTTAAAAAGGGTTCGGAATAAAAAAATATTAATATTTTAATTTACAAAGAGTTAAAATCAAATTAAAGCAACTAATTAAATCATTAGGCTCTTACTAGAAGCCTAGAAGTACCTCATATACTTGGAATTTGGGCAGTGTTCTAAAGATACCTCACATGCAGTGCATTTTGTTAGTTGGATCGCAAGATTGACTTTTATTTTTATATTTTATATGTAGTTGAATTAAGAACAACACCTGCGTTCAAAAAAAGAACACCACCAACAGGAGATATTCTAGTTCTAGTTGTGACTTACGAACAACAAAGACATTAAAAGCTAGCGTCAACTATGCATCGGAAGAGAATGTACTCTTTCTAGAAGTGATAAGAGAGGTAGCAGCAAAAAACACTTGCAATGTTGCACACATTGATGCTTGACTAATACTGCTAAAAAGCAAATATATTTTATAATCGCAGCCTACCCTTTAAACCTTCTAGATGGATGTAATTACCGAGCATACTGATAGTAAATGGATAAATATAAGTACACAATATTTAAATATAATATTTAAGTATTATATTTATTTTAATTATTAAAAAATTAAACATGAAATTAAAATTCGTATCATGCTCTATTTTTTAATAATTAAGATAAATAGAATATTTAATTTTATATTTAAATATTATATATGTAGACTTGTCCAAGTTTTATTAATATACTTGCATGGGATCCACTATGTGTAAAATCGGTAATTATTTTATACTCTTTTCTTTTCTTTAGTTTTTTTAATTTGTATGAAAAATATATTTTGGACATCTTTTTAAAAACGGAAGGAATATTAATTTATAAGGTTTAAATGTACTTTCCCACTGAATTTACTTCATCTGAAAAAATAATAGAGGAGATTTTCAAATCAATACAACGCACTCAGAGAATTTTTAACTTAAGTTCAAAATTAGAGATATTTTAAAATAAAAAAAAATTAAAATATATATATTTATTTAAAATATAACTTTAAGATTATTAAAAAATATATAGTAGTGATATCATGATAATACTTAATTAGTTTAAAAGGAAAAAAATAATCACATTAAGACTTTTATATTATTAAAAATTGTAACTCTAATTTAACAACGTAGGGAGTATTAAGAATGTTTTGTTGAAGTGTGTCTGACTTGTAAGTTTTAAGGATTAAGGATTATTTGCCATTGTCATTAACTAAAAATTTCTCACATTGCCTTTCACTTTAATTTTCTTAGGTTCTTAATTATTAATTAGTGACTAGTGTGTTCCACTATTAGTTATGCTGCTTCGACTTGAAGGCCGTCTATATATTTCTCTCGAACTCTACCTAATTAATTATTAATGGGTCTGTTTGAATTTCCACAAAGCCAATAGTGGATTTTTGTATTTCGTACGGCTATCAAAACATAATCTCTCATATGCGCAGGTGAAAATTCAAACGAAGGGTTCGGAAAGATTTGAAGGATAAAGACAGCTAGCTAGCCAGCATTGACGTACACTTAATTTCCGACTAATTGTTCTATTTTTTTAACCTTCTTAAAAAAGTGACGCCCTTTTATGATTTGCTAAATAAACATGAGAGAAAAGGAATATTTAATATGTCTGAGTCCAATTTGAAAATTATTTGTCTTTCAAGAAACGCTTTTTATGCATGCGTGTTATTAAATGAATGAATTCGACAGTAACACATGCATATATGTTAATTAGCATTATATATATAGTAATTAATTAATTGTTGGTTGTGTCTCTCTCTTTATAATTAATATTGGTATTAAGTTTATGAAGTGGATCGAGTTGATATGTACACTATCTATATGTATATATATATATACACACACCAAACTAATGTAATTGTTTTGAAATGAACATGTATAGCTATAGCGAGATACTTTTCTTTATTCGCCTTTTGCCTTCTAGATTAAGGTTAATTAATTCGTTTAATTAATCAGAGTTGTGATATTAGTTATTGATGACAGGAGGGTAAAATCAAATTTATTTATTTTTAATAATAATTTTCGCCCGTACTTGTAGGCTAACACACCAATTCGCTGAAGGACTAATTGTAAGTTTTCAAAGCCCATTAGAGATTTGAGCAAATACTGATCTAAAGCCTATGCCCATAACAAGTTGGATTTGTTTCAAATTAACAAATTTTTGGTAAAATAATATTATTATGAAAATTGATATTTTCACAAGTTAATTTGATATTTTTATAAAATCAAATGGAATCACTTATGAAAATATCAAAAATATCAATTCCCTGTTATTATTTTTCTAAATTGATTTACAAACTCCGAAGAAGTGGAAAAATTATTCTATACTCTTAAAATAAGTAAACAGTATGCTCTCTCTTCTCACATATCTGTGGATCCCACTATAAGAGGACCCCACGGGTATGTAAGAGAAAAAAATGAACATACTGTTCACTTACTTTAAAAATATAGAATAATCTCTCAAAGAATTGTTAGTTTGTTATGAACCAGTCTTTGAAATCCTATGAGGCATCTCTATCCTCTTTTGGCCATATTCTCAACTCAGCGAAATCTACGATGTTAAGTGGTGACATTAGTTTTTCTCGCGTTGGTCGAATAGGTAATAAGGTAGCACATAATCTAGTTAAACATGCTAGACATGTTAAGGGTTTTTCGGTATGGATGGAGAATGTTCCTCCACACCTTACTCAGGTACTTTGTGCCAATTATGGTTGAATTTCTTTTATAAAATTCAAGTTTTTGTTTCTCAAAAATAAAAAAATAAAAAAATCATAGAAAAGAAAAAATATAGTCCTACTCTTTTGAAATTCTCAACTAAAAATATAGTCCAAGTGTAAAAGATGTAGCTCAAATCAAATTCATCTACATACCCATTATTTGTATGTCGCCCAAGCTTAAGAAGAGTCTTCAAGTTACGGGCTTTATTTGTATGGGCTTCTGACCCGTAACCAGGAACTGTGATTTAGTGTGGTTAAACCTTAAACATAAAGAACAAAAACAAAGGACAAAATAAACAAATGTGTACTGTTGTAAAAATAAATTAATATGTTCAAGAAAAATTATGAACAAAAAATTATGGTCAGTTCTAAGATAAGAGATTTCTAATACTCTCGTCTCTTTCAAAAATTAGAGAGATACTATTTTCTAAAATTTTAGTTAGCTTTTCTTGAATATTAATTAGATATTCTGAAATTTAAAATTTTTAGATTATATATATATATATATATATATATATACATATATATATATATATATACATATATATATATATATATTAAAATTTAATTATTAATCAACGTAATAAGTAAATTGACTATTTTGCCCATGTTTATAATGACGTCATCATCCATGTTTTGAAGATTTGGCTGGAAAATCTGGCTGATAATGCATTTAATTGTCTCAATTGAAGTTTAGGGTGCATTTAATCTAAACAAAATTTAGTTTAGGGTGCAAATTGATTTTGAGTACAAATTGAATTTTAGGCACTTTTTAATAAGATGAAAACTAGTGGGTGTTCTCCGGATTCTATTACGTTCAATGCTTTGCTCAATGGGGTTAATAAATTGGGTAGAATAGATGAAGCCTTGGTGCTACTCAAGTCTTTTTTGAAGGACGGGTATGTTCTCAATCTGAATTGAAATTGTTGTTTGATTTATGGTTTACTTAGGGCAAGAAAGAAGGTTTAATGAAGCTCATGATATGTTTCAAAAGCTCTCCGAGGCAAATATTACACCAGACTTTGTGACACGATTTTACATCAAACGAGGCTAGCCAAGTGGAACTTAAACTCCAGCTGATTTTAAACGAGGCAAATATTGCACCATTTATTCTGGATTTTGCAAAGCAACAAATATAAATGGTGCTTTGAAACTCTTCGAGGAGCTCTAACTTAAAGGGCATTCCCCCATATGGAACACTCGTTGACGGACTCCAAAGGCGAGAAGATGATTCCTTTGCCCTCTTCGAGCAAATGATTAAGAATGGGTGTACTCCAAGCTCAGCGGTTTACAAGGCGCTTACGACCGAAAGGGAAAAATCTCTGTAGCCTTTAGTCTGTGGTTGAAGTATCTGAGGAGCCAGCCTTCCTGGTCAAGAAGAAGAAATTAAGTTAGCTGAGGAACTCTTTAAAGAAGGAAAGGTTGTTGATGCAGTTCGGGAATTACTTGAAACGGACTTTGAGTTGAGGGATTTTGATTCAGCATCTTAATACCATTTGGCTCACTGGATTGTGCCAGCTGCATAAATCAGAGGAAGCTTTAAAGGTATTTTCAGTTCTCGAGGAGTGTGGAGTCAGTTTGTCTCCAACGAGTTGTGTCATGTTGATTAGTAGCCTTTGCAAAGTAGGGAATTTAGACTAGGCAATAAATGCGGCTGTCTATACTATAGAGAGAGGTTTCATTCTGGCGCAACAAACTACTCAAGTCCTTTCTTCGTTCTCCAGAGAAAACAAAGCATGCATTTGATCTCGTGGACAGAATGGAGTATGTGGGGTGTGATTTGGATTCCCATCTTCATCGAAGTACAAAATTGCTCTCACTTAGTAGATGGAACATGTGGGATTCTGAAACTGTGGTGCCTGATGAAGATATTTCAGCGAAGGTATTACAATCAGAAGCTGATTCCTTTACTCAAATACTTAATTGTTGTAAAATCTAAAAGCTTTGCTCCCCCCACAAATCCTGGTACTTGGGACACAACTGTTTCTTGGAGTTGGTCATGAAACATACAAGCGGATGTGATGCACCTTTCCTTGCATCCGCAAACTTTTGTAATTTATATCCCAAGTTCTGTGTATCACTAATAATTGTTGAAAGCAGAAAAGATTTGTTTGCAGTGTGTGGAGTTTTTGTTTTTTTTTTTTTTTTTTTGGCTTGCGCACAGACTCTGCCTAAGACATGGCTTCGCCCTGAAACGTGCGACCCGTGGCCCCGTTGCCTGTTCTTATGAGAAGGCAGAACTATTGTTGCTAGTGGGACTCGAAACCAGGACGTCCGGGTTTACGGCTCGTCCCAGGGCTGAGCTTAAATCATTGCGCCAACAGTCAGGTTCAGTGTGTGGAGTTGTTTGTTGGTAGTTAGAGTTTTCAATTTAATAATGAAGAGCGCCTGATGGATGCGAAAGTTAAATTAAAAATGATTTTTCCTGCTTCTAGGCTAGCTTTTTACTTAGATTTAGCCACCCTATGTGAACCTAACCTTTCAAATGTGGTGCCCAATACTTGAAAAGGATTTTGGCTGGATAATTGTTACTATAACAACAATTGTTTTTACTTTTCTCACTGTAAGATTGAGAAAGTTTGTTTGAAGGGTTGTTTGGAATCGGAAAAACAGAAATCCAATGTTTGGTAAGCAAGTAGTGTGGGAAATACTACTCGTTTTCAAAAGTCAGATAAATCACATTAATTATAAATTTATAAGTATGAGATTGACCGTCTTATATTTTGGAAGAAAAGGCAAAGAGTTTGGTGTAAGAGAAGTACATAAAAGCTTTCATATATAATTTACTGCAACAAATTATACAAGCGTCCCAAAATTTTATTTTCACGTAACAAGTATAAATACAGGTATAATCCGCTTATTGACAAATTTTAAAATCTGCAACAGACCTGCCATTTTCTTCTTGAGCAACTCCAGCAGATTGAAGATGTAGAACCTGATCTCTCAACTCTCACGAAAGGAAACATGGCTTACAGAACTTTGAACATTCCATTGCTAAACTGATCCCACAACCTGACTTAGCTCCATTCATTCCATTGCTAAAGTTGGAGATCCCACAAATTCTGAACTAAATGCAGATGATGTCATTGAACGTTGAGCCATCCTAGTTTTGTTGCATCATTCAGATTACGAACCACGTTATACGACATGCTTCTTTAAGTTTCAAACATGTACTTCTCCTGTAGGATTCTGCAGTACGACCAAAACAGTCATCTACATGAAATGCAAAGATCCTGCATTGCAACCTCATACTTTCGTTCCATTGACCAATGCACTGGAGCGACTGATTCATCATACAACTTGCTTGATGCAATTTGAACTCCCGATTTTCTTCTTAAGGATTCTGTCATAACATCAAACCTGATGGAAATTCAGAGAATTGGCAGTTGTAGAGGCTCCTAACGAAAATATAATTATGTACAATAACACAAATTTAACTACAATTGCATTCAGTGTGACCAACACCAGAGTGAAATTGATTTCAAAAAACACCAGAGTGAACCATAATGGTACTGACAAAACATACTGTTTTTGTACGGTGCACTAGACTGAAGTAAATTTGCAATGACACCACATAACAATTATTAATAGCAATAAGGTGATATCAAGTGCGCTCGATGTCTAAAAAGTTACACGAGTAGATTTGCATTGCTAAAATCATAGACTGTCCCAGCCCTTGGAACCCAACTGACATGATATGATTGTTATTTGATAGCGTCTCCAGAGTGAAAATGAGAATCAACAGGAATTCGACACCAGTTTATTAATAAATCATAATCGCAAACACGAGAATTTCGGTAAGAAACATGAAAAGAAACTATTTTGAGACAACATAAAGGAAGATTGTATTCAGGAAAACCTACCAAAAAATACATATATTCAGGAAATACAGAAATTTTTCCATGGAAGTTCATGCACCCACAATCTACTGCTGATGATTGTCACAAAAAAATTAAAAAATATAAATTACTGTTTCAATTTTAATTCAGGCATAAATTATCATCACTAATCATACAACTATAAAGAGATGAATCATGGGTTAGACTTGTTTTTGTTTAAAGATAATTACCACATTTATATCTGGGAAGGATCAAGCTTTATTGTTCTGCGGAAACTAGAATCTTTCTAAGTGTTCAGTAATAAATACCACAAACAAGTTTTCTGACTCAAATTTTAGAGTCATCCACCAACCTCATTCCATAGACGTTTCATACATGATAAGTTGCTCTATCATACCTACTCTTTCTTGTATGACAGCAGCATATTCAGTACCAACACTTTTTTGAGCAAAGGAGAGGATGTTTCGATACATCACATTTGAGGGATGCGTTCCAGCATCCTCCATCCACTGCATCACCTGCATCGGACAAGTAAGGTTTGATCATTTGATACACCCAAAACAAAAAGCTTAGACCATCGACAACTTATAACTTATAAATCAACATGAATCTATATTTAAACAAACAAAAAACTTCAGCATCTGAAAACTACATGTTTAAATCGTATAACAGACATAAGTAAATTGCTTTCTCAAATTGGCAATGTCCAGGTAATCCCCAAAAAGGCCTGGACCTCAAAGGTGATTGTCGATGGGAAACCAATACAAATGAAATCACCTTTGAATAATACTGCCTTATCAAAGGCTTCAAGCTGAGCCTTGTAGCAGCTAAGCACTCAGACCGAGTAAACTTAAGAAAGAAAAATAATAAAAGAAAACTTGAGAATGTAGAAAGAGATTTGTGGAAAATTTGAGTCTGCCATTGTGCCTTTTTTTAATTTTGTTTAGATGATTGTTTGGAGGAAAGAAGTGAGAAGAAGAGGGGGGATTGAGATGGAGTAGGTTCAAACTTGAAAGTATAAACTTAGTCAATTAGCTACCACTCATGAAATCAAGACAAAAAATAAATCTGTCCTTCTACTATGACTACACATGTTTTTTTGAACGGAACAATGCAACACATCTTATAATGATCTTCTGATGTATATTTTAGTCAAAAACAGATAACTGGAAAATTAATCAACCAGAATCAAACAGTATGCAGTGGCATCTCAAAATCTTCTTTACGAGGGACAAAGCAAGTGAAACTTAAGAAACAGCCGATGCATTTGTGGTTTGCCAAACCAAGAGATAGAGAATTAAAAACTTGCTGAGTGAAAATCTGATAAAAATTACCTCAATATATTTCCTCCAATTTCCAGCAGACAAAAGATTCTTCAGTAGAATTGAATAAGTAGACAAGTTAATTTCCGTACCTGATGCCACTACCTTGTAGAACAACTGCATGCAAATTTAAGGGGGGAAAATGCGACAAGATGATTAGATATTAATTTCAGTCCATAATAAGATTATGATAACTGCTGCCTGCCACAGAATCAGTGAATAAATATATTTGTCTATCGCTTGCTGTTCTTATAGGTATTACAAATGTTAGAAAGGAAAATTGTTATTACCCTACACAAGGACCTGTCTTGGGCAATATGTAATGATAACTTACTAACCACACACGCCATTTTCAAGTACCTTCATCATGATCTCTATCTTCCCAGATTTTCCAATTGAATATAAAAGTTTATTCAGAAGTCCAACTGAAATTACATCAAATGAAGGCTCCATCATGCTGATCAGTTCAGTTATTGTCCTCCAATCTTGCAAACTTCACAAAACAACAAAAAAAATCAAAAGTTGATTTAAGATAACCCCCCAGCCCCCCCGCAAAACCAAAAAAAAAAGGAGAGAGAGAATCTGATTTGAAAAAAAAAAATAGATAGTGGAGCTGTCTTGTCCATTAGCATGCTAGAAGGCAGTCTCTAATTTCTTGGATCTCTGATGCGAAAGTTCACTTTCATATCACACAAGTTCACATGCTAAGGAAGGAGCTAATTATTTTATAGTCATTTACCATCCTTGCAAGTGGAATTTCCAATTTTTTGCTTACAAACTGACCTTGTGCCATGATAATATATTTAGTCAGAATACATGACAGTGATACTTGGATACTTCTTCTGTCCAGCCATTTAGAATCAATAGTAGCACAACTAAGAAAAATGAGCACAACTTTTATAGCAAGACCACACACACATACATAGGGGTGGGACATGACAACGCTTCAAGCATGATTGTATGGGAAAAGATTCACAGATTCACATAAGATAGGACTTACATGCCACAAGCGGACACCATTTCAAAGAAAATAGCTTCACTGAAGGGAATCTTCTTTCTCCTCATAAACTCTACCACGAAGAGAACTTTTGCTGGTTGGTTTCCTTTATTGAAAGCTCTCATCAGAGCTGAACAAGCAATAGAATCCAGCTGGACATTATCCATTTCCATTTCTTGAAAGAGTGCAAATGCTTTATCCACATTTTCTGTAATATAAATTTGTCAACATAAATGTAATTCTTTATGTCAGTGTATGAACAATTATAAGAAATTCTTACCAGCAGTACCATATGCACGTATCATTGTTGTATATGCCATGACATCAGGACAGTAACCGGCCATCTTCATCATAGTGAACATCAATTCAGCTTCAGCTAGTTGACCCTGAAAAAAGTTGACAGCAGAGAGAGATAAGGTCTGATTTCCTTCTGGGAGAAAAATGTTTATTAAATCCATGGTTTGCAAAAGCACTTGCCTGTTTACTGTATGCACAAATTGCAGAGGAGTACACCTCCTTGGACAAAGGAGTTTTTGAATTTATCATTTCATCAAGAAATTCAAGAGCCTCAGAATATTTTGACATCTTGCAACACCAACTAATCAGCAAATTGTAAGTAACGGAATCACATTTGACTTTCTTCTTACTCATGGAGCTATATAAATTTAAAGCTTTATCATATTCCCCAACATTCATATAACTTCCAATGGCAGAGTTATACGCAACAGTATTCAATTCGATGCCTCGCAACTCAGCAGCAGAAAGTATGGAATCAATCTTAAGCTTTTGACAGCAACGGCCACAGGCAGCTAACAAGGTAGAAATTGAGACGATGTTTGGCTGCACTCCATCTTGTTCCATATCATGCAAAACATCCACGGCTTCAGCTAAATGACCATTAGATCCATAGGCATCAATTAGTGCATTGTAACTTACTAGATTTGGCTTCCAATTGTTTCTTTTCATTGCTTCAAATACCTCTGAGGCCTTTTCAGGTTGCTGTGATCTTCCATAAGCATTCAGTAAAGATGTATAAGACACAACATCCGGGCGAAGACCATTTTTTTTAATCTCATTAAAAACTAACAAGGCTTCTTTACTCATCCCAAGTGAAGCATAAGCACCAAGTAGAGCATTATACGATACAATATTAGGTGTCAGCCCTTCAGCAAGCATTGTGCTAAAGACAGCCTTGGCATTTTCAATCTGCCCGCAAACTGAATACAAATGAATCATGCTAGTAAACGTCACAACATCAGGGTCACATTCTGCTCTTTTCTCCCTCATTGATTGAAAAATATCAATGGCTTTTTCATACTGTCTATTCTTTACCAGGCAATGTATAACAATATTAAGGGTAGTAGTATCAGGACGGATGTTGGTTCCTTTCATTAGTTCAAAGTAGGACAGTGCTTTTGAATATTGGGCTCCATTTTTATAGGCAGATAGAACAATATTGTGAGTCACCAGATCAGGCCCAACTCCATTTTCTGTCATTCTCTTGCAAACTTTCAAAGCCTCTCTCCAATTTCCTCTAGATCCACAAGCATTGATCAAGTTGTTATATGTTGACCTACTAGGAGGAATCTGCACCGATATATATGGTTCAAAAGAGTACTCTAAATGTGAGTTACTTTATTAAGCTTCAACTGACAAAAAGAAACAAGCGAATCATAAGCACCTTTCAATCATCACGAGAAAAAAGATAAAAATGTTATCCATGAAATTGAAAATATAGCATTAAATATGATAATGTTATCCATAGTGAAAATATAACATTAAACTCTCCTATCAAACAGATCATATATCCAATATGGAAGGGCCCTGCTAGCTGTAACTCTGGATCCTTGCTGTCCCTGAACAGAAAGGTGATAAATGAGACCAATTGACGCATATATAATTTCACCTTCCAGATTTCCTACCATGGGAAATAACAATTTTCATCAAAGTTAGACAACAAGCTATTCCCAATACTGTATTGACAATAGAATTTAAAATTATCAATACTACTTGGTTGTAGAAGACTAGAATATATGCTTCAGCAACCAAGTGTCAAACAGATAATTGTGTAATTATGCGAATGCCTCCAAACTGACAAGTCTATATAACACAAGAAAACAATGTCAAACTTGATTTCCATATAGACTGAGACCGTGATCACGGAAGATGCACGTCCATTACCTACCAAAAATGCAACAAACCATGTGAACAAAATAAAATTATCCCGAATCCAAAGTCAAAAACAAGAAGGGAGGAATCAAAGGGCAGAATCAATGAGAGAATTGACAAAAATAAATATAATTGTGAATCCAAAAAAAACGAAGAAAAATGTATGTTGCAAATGATAATAGACATTTTTATTTTCCTAATATAATTCTTAAACTCGAAAGTAAAGAAGGTAGCTCACATCAGAAGCAAAAAGATTGATTAGAAGGAAGAATACAATTACACACAGCTGCACGAAGCATGTCTTCCATTATATTCATTGCCCAACGCCATTGACCAGCTCGACCATGTGTATTGATTAGAGCATTGTAAGTTTCAGCATCAGGTTTGCACCTAGTGGAGGATTATCAAACTTCAGAATTATCAGCAACTGTATATAAGAAAACCAAATAACCTAAGAGCAAACTTCATTTTCCCCATCACTAAGGAACTAGAATTGACGGATAGTGCTAATAGCAATAAAGCAGTGATACCTTGGCAATATACATATTAATTTATAAATATAATCCCTCCCTCTCATTTTAACAAGATAAAATTTTCCTGCTCATTGCACACTTCTGGACTTCTGTACTTGGGGAACTTTGGCTAGAGATTTTCCCTTTAATACCTATTTATGTTCAACAAAGAGAACAGCACGCACGACCCTACTGTGATCTACCATAAACAAATGTTGCATTATCATCACACATGTCCTCCAGAGAGAAAAGTCCAAATCTTGGTGACCAAAGTCTGCTAGAGATCTGTTCTTTTACTTGGCTTCAATTTTTTTCCCCAACTATGCTATTTGATCAAACATGGAGAGAGAGAGAGAGAGAGAAGTTTGTGGAAGGAAGGAAAAAAGAAAGCATACCTCCACTTTTGCATCTCAAAAAACAATCCACGTGCCTGATCTGTTTGATTGTGTCTAGCATGTAGCCTAATCATCATATTGTAAATATCATTTCGTGCACAATAGTTCTTCTGATTCTTCATCCAACGGAAAACTTGAACGCTGTGTTCTATAGAACCCATTTGCGTTATTTCCTGCACCATGCAAAATCCAATGCGTTAAATGTCAATTTTTTAGCTTTACAAGATGCAGAGGACTTGTTAAGCATACATGAAAAGCAATGGTTTACTGCAGAATGCATATGTTAAAAAGGTGAAAAATTAAGGATTTTGATTTGAACATAAGAATTGTTCAAATAGGTAACTATAATTCTGGTTGTTTTACATTGCTTCACAGTGAATAAATCATCTAAAGTCCAAACTTCTACCATATTATTAGATGATTTAACTTTTGTTCCCTCTCAATGATTGACAACTGCAGAGTCAAGGATAGGCAGACGTTACATATTTGTATTGGTTGAAATTGAAAAAGCAACATTTCCTTCTTTATTTTCATCTAAAACAAGATTTGTCCAGTCAACTAGACAATGTTCATGGACTGTAAAGTCAGGGTTAGGCAGGCATTATAATATTTTCTTTGGGGGGAAACCCTGATAAAGCAACATGTTACTGCTTTATCCTTATCAAAAACAAGATCCAGCCATTCGACAACGCCAATAAACACATCTTAGAAGACCTTTACTATGCACTACTAATTATGGACCCATATTATAAGATTAGTACAATGAGTGTCCAAATTCTTAATGGCCTTACGTATAATGTCCCGAAGGAATTCTAAAGTTCACCAGAACTACTTAGTAACACCGTAGCAGTATCTAAGCAAGAGTTTTTGTTCTAAATTATACTATCCTTTTATTTGTTACATTTGCCATATATCAAAGCTGCATCCCTTGGGCCTTAAATTGCTCTATACTTTGTAACTGATGGTTGCAAATATCACTACTGTGTAGATTATTGAATATTAAGAGTATAACATCTAAAAGTTTATTTACCGTCTCTTAGCATTTACAAGTAAGAAATTAATCAGTGGACAGAAGGAAAATTAACATTGTGAGCAAGGGTTTTAATAGGCAGGTTACAGTTCATTCCATATAAACTGCAATTCATACTTCAAAAAAGTATAACTAAGCAAAAATGGTCAAATCAATTCATATTGCAGCTAATTGTGGGAAATGTTATGCTAGAGCAACCTAAAACTTTATCTGCTAAGACAATTTCGTGATGCAACACTTATCAAGCAACAAAATCTATTCCACAAAAAGATTCTTCTTTTTGTTGATGATAGTATAAGATGACACAATATTAAGCTTAAAATACAATTTCATTGCCATGTTTCAACTACTAAACACTAATTATTATTTAGGGATAAAGTTTGCAAATTTTGCGAATGGACTCTTTTTGGGACGAAATGAGTATTTGAATTACCCTGATAAGGACTGGAAAATTCTTTCTAGCAAAGCGTCCAGCCCACCGGTTGAGCACAACCTCAATATCCTCCCAATGGTTGAGCTTCGAAATCTTCTGAACCACCTCAGAAATGGCCCAGTCCTTCTGGAATCGGTCTCCTTCCACTCGCAAACGGTACCGTTTGGATAAATCGTTCTTTCGGAGCCCACTGCGGTGTACGGACACTTGGCGGTTCCCTTGGTCGTAATTTACATACACTTGCTTCTTCTCTTTCCAAGCGTCGTCGTTATCTGGTTTTCTGCAGACAATTAAAAGGGTTTTCCGGCGAGTTTTAATTTTTCCGGTTGGAGGTAGGTATGAGTCGTTTGGATGGGTGAGGTTTAAGAGCTTCGTATGTAAGGTTGCCATGGTTTGTGTGAGAGAGAGAGGATAAGCCTTATTTGGGGGTTTTGTTTGAATATAGATACTCCCTGGTTCTCTAAAAAAATCCCCATTCTGACTTTTTTTTATGTAAAAATTGAAATTTATTTGTGTTGTATAAAAAATTTAAAGGTAATAATTTTATAAATTAATAATACTGCACATAATAAAATATTATATCCATTTTAACTATTAAAAAATAAGATATAATATTGAAATTTGTGTTATGTCCTATTTTTTAATAATTAAGATAAAATGAGGTATGACATTAAAATTTATGTTATCTCCTATTTTTTAATGATTAAGATAAATGTAATATTATATTTAAATATTGTGTATATAAACTCATCCTTTAAAGATATACATGCTCGGTTCCAAAAAAAAAATGCACTTCTATTTTGATCCTTTTTTAATTAAAATTTATTTGAGTAGTATTCATTTCTTAAAAGTAATAAATTTAAAATTATTAATTATTTTAAATAACTTTATAAATAATGTGATTATACTAAATAAAATCAAATAAATACTTATTAATTTTAAAATTTTAGAAATTAATTTCTTCCTTCTGGATACTAAAAGAGTTGGGTTTGGTCTAGGTGAGGTTGGGCTAGGGGTGCACACAAAATTGAAAAATCGATCGGATCGAGCCAAACCGTTACTATTTCAAATCGAAAAATATAAAACTGAAAAAATCGAACACTATAAAACTAAAAAATCGAGACTAGTTCGGCCAATTTGGTTTGGCTTCTCAAAAAATCGAAACCGAACAAACAATTTAAAATTATAATATAATTTATATAATTTTTTAATAAATATTTATTTTATATAATTATATATTTATTATATGTCTTTATTGTGACGAATTTGCAAAACTTCTATCTTAGTGAGTGAGTTAGGTAATTTTTGTTTTTCGGATTTAGAAAACTTCTATTATAATTAGTAGTTATTGAGTTAGTGATTTATTAATTAATATGAAAAATTGGCAATATAATAAATATTAAATTATTAATTACGGAACCGAATAAACCGACCGATTTAATCAAAACCGAATAAACCGATAACCAATTACGATGTAAAAATTTATGTGATTTTAATTTTTAATTTTTTATAACTAACTTATATAATTTAATTATTTTTTTTCTTAAAAAACCGATCAAATCGACGGTGTTCACCTCTAGGTTGGGCAGTGAATCTCATACCAGACAACAGTATACTAACTGTATAATTTGTTATTTTTGCAAGGTATCTATTTCATTATGACGTACGATCAATTTCTTTTGTTTTTTCAATACTACTAATATAAAGTGAGCGGGAAAAAAAAGTGCCATTCTTTGTTAGTGCATTGGATGGCAAAGCCTAGAAAAAGACAACTATAAACACGGAGTAATTATATTCATAACATACTATTTAGGAATATGTCCAAAAAAAATATTTTATAGTCTTGAAATATAATTACGTGGTATTTTAAAATTACTTATATATTATTATTTTAATATATATAATAAAAAAATCAATTATACATATTAAAATAATAATATATTAACAATCTAAAATATTACGTGAAAATATCTTAAAATCACTGATTAAGTTCTCATTCGCCCGACTCATATAAGAGATGATAAAAAAACAAACATACTATTAATCCCTACCGCTCGTTTGACCAAAAAATTTTGCACATTAATTTTTTTCTCTCCAACAATGTTTCGAGGTACAACCACAATTTCTATTGCCAATTCTATTACTAACTAGTTTACTAGCATGTGCGAGGCAAGGATGTTATTTTATTTTTTTTGTCATTTTGCAATTTTTTTTGGGTAATTTAATAATTTTTATGTATAAAATGATAAAATTTACAATCAATCAAAAGATTATATTTAAACATATAATACAGTAATTATCAAATTTTTTTATTTATTTAAAATTGGGCCTAAGTCCAACTCACGTAAAATATTGAAATCAATAAAAAAAAATATAATAATAAATAGAATGGTTAGTCAATTTGTGGGTTTACTTATAAAATGAGTATCAAATACTCAATCTCTCAGTTACATGAATTTTCGCAAAATATTCAATAAAATTATAATTCTCTTTTACTTCTTTCTCTCGTATTATCATTTTTTTTTTCTTTTAAGTGATTTATAAAAAAAATCACAATAACTTATACTAAATGTATAATTAGATACATTCATAAAACTCGAAAAATGAACAAATGTGTATTCAATTAAAGCTAAAAATTTCGCACATATCATCAATAATTTAAAAAAATATAATGCAACAAATAATTAAATATAATATTAACAATTACCGAGTCAACTCGCTAAAAATTATTAAACACAATATTACTACTATAGAGTCAAGTCGATTGAATAATATGAATTACTACCATGTTAACTCGGCTAGTCTTTTAATTAATTGAAAATTAAATACGAGTCGACCTTTTAAATATAGGTATCAACATAAAAGAGAGTTAAAAAAAACAATGAAAAAAAGAAAGTAAGCTGTTCCTAGTCCAAGCCCGTTAAGTTTATAGCAAAGCCTGACATGCCACTACATTTGAGATTAAGATATAACTTTATTTTTATTTATTTTTTTGTTAAATTCCACTTTGCTAGGTTTACCAAATTCATCTCCTACACATGCAACAGCAAATAGGTATGTTACTCAATTACAAGGAAGGAGCTATCTCGTAAATTTACAAAATAGGTATGTAGAAGGAGGCATATCATAAAATAAGCAAAATAATATTTAAAAATAATTGTCCTTAAAAATCTCATTTAAATTGGGGTCATTTACATAAGTATACAATTTTTAGAAAATAATTACAAAAATAATGCACTAACAAAAATAATTAAAAAAAAGTGCACTAACAAAAATAATTACAAAAAAAATGCAAACGAGAGAGAAAGAAAAAACAGATGAGAGGGAAAAGAGGACACTTGTCCCCTACTTCCTCCCTCCCCCCCGCTCCCGCTCCCTCTCCCGCTCCCGCCTGCCTCATCCCCTCCTCCGTCCCCCATCCCCCTCCCCCTGCCACCTCCTTCCCCCCTCCCTGCCTGCCTCCGTCCCCCCTCCCCTTCCCGCCTGCCTCTTCCTCCCTCCCCCTTCCCCGCCTGCCTCTTCCCTCCTCTACCCCCCCCCCCCGCCTCCCTCCTCCGTCTCCCCTCCCCCGTCCCCGCCTCCCTCCCTCTGTCTCCTCCCTCCTCCGTACCCCCTCACTGCCTGCCTCACCCCTCCCCGCCTCCCTCCCCCCCGCCTCGTCCATACAAAGGTAACCAACCATGTAATACAAAGGTAATCAAACTTTAATACAGAAGGTAACAAACCTTTAATACAAAGGTAACCAAACTTTAATACAATGTAATCAATCCTTAGTACATAGGTAACCAATCTTTAATACACAGGTAACCAAACCCCTAATACAAAAGGTATCAAACCTTAAAACAAAGGAAATCAACCTTTAATACAAAGGTAATCAAATTTTAATACAATGGTAACCAATATTTAATACAAAGGTAACCAAACTTTAATATAAAGGTAATCAACCCTTAATACAAAAAGGTAACCAAACCTTAATACATATGTAATCAACCTTTAATACAACGATAACCAAAAAGTAGGCGAAGGAGGCGGGGGGAGGGGGTGGCCACCACCATCAGATCTGGAGCCACCACGAGGGGAGGAGGAGGGGCGGGGATGAGGGGAGGAGGTGCGGGGGTGGGGAGAGGAAGGGGATGAAGGTCGGGGACGGGGGGCAGGGGGGTGTCGAAGGGGCTAGGGTGGGAGTGGTGGTCGAGGGGAGGAGGGGTGAGGGCGGGAGGAGGCGGGGGGAGAAGGGAGAAGGCGGGGGAGGCGAGAGGAGGAGGTGCGGGCGTGGGGAGATGAAGGGTGGGGACGGGGGGAGGCGGGCAGAGGGGATGGGGTGGGGGTTGGGCGGAGGAGTGGTGGGTGCGGGAAGGAGGAGTGGCGCCACTAACTATGGAGAAGAAAGAAGATGGAAGAGATAAAATAGAGGAGAGAGAAAAGAATAAAAATCATCTAATTTGAATTTTGAAATTTGAAACCAACTACTCATTAAATCACCTAACTAAATTAAAGGAATAAAAATGCACTAATTTATGAATTAAATATTGAAGATGTACTAATTTTGTAAATATTTTATGTATACACTTTTATTGTAATATTTTAAAAAAATGTATTGATAAATGTAAATCTCCCTTTAAATTGTTTGTCTATCAGACCCAAAAATACTATACTAATTAATTTGTAAACTTTTATATACAAAGTTACAAATAATGGACTTGGCTGCCTTAATGGGTATGTTTTTTGTTGGGCTTCATTACGTTGTTTGCAACCCCCAACACCAACCAAAACCTGACCTGTAGTTTATTTTAGAAAGTATGGGGACTCTATATAGAAAGGACCCACAGATACTGCCTTCGTCTTACAATATAACATTAATTTAGACTTTTAAAAATATTAAAAGTTAAAAATTATTACGTTGACTTTCAATTATAGTCAATATAATTATAAATACTATAAATTATTTTAAAAATAATATTAATTATTTTTAGATCTTAAATTAAAGTATTTTTTAATTTAAAATTTAAACTTTTAAAAATCAAAATCGATCTTATATTTTGAAACGAAAAATACTGAAGTATTAGTTGTTAGGATATGAAACATCACCAATGAGTTCAGTACATACGGCCCAAATATCATATATGGATAAGGTCCGAAAGTCTAAGGGAGATCCTCCATCAAGCCCAAGTAGCCTACTTGGTGGCCAAGGTTCTCTATATGGAATAAACTCAAGGCTAAGGGAGGCTTTCTTAACGCCTCTCACTCTCTAAAATATCATGTCACCCGCATATTGTTAATGTCTCTAGATGTTAATACTAATTTCTACACCTGAAGGTTCTCCCGTGGGCTACGACCATCGAATTACCGATTTGTTATACTGTACAAACACATTTATCTGCCAACGACATTACAGAATATTAGGACGCTAATATTAGTAAAAAGGATCACTTCCAAGTTTGCAGTTAGCTAAGCTTGGGCAGCCAAAAGATCATTTAATAAAGGAATCGAAAGAAAAGGAAAATCTTATCTCATCAAAATAAATTCGTGCCTATCCCTTCTTCGCCAGCCACCGACGCCCTTATAGACGATACACCAACTATTTCATACTCTTTTTACAAATAAAATAACTGTGTCATAAATTGGGATAATCATCTTATTCGAAAACGTAATGTAATAATAGCATTTACTTCATACTTGAAAAAATTATGCAAGAAGCACAATGTAATGTAATAATGTTAACAAAAAAAGTTATTAATACGTAAAAAATGATATATATTACGATTTTATATATTAATTTTTTTGTTACGAGTTATATCAATAATTATAATTAATATTATCTTAACGATATATTTAATATAATAAATTAATTTTATAATTATATTCAATTCTATATTTTAATATACATTGCAATCAAAAACTTTTATGGTACATGCTGGCTCTTAATTTTTTTTTCTTTTCTGATACTGTGTAAAGTGAATGAAATGAAACATTTTCTCCCAATTTTTGCGAAATTTTAAACAATCTTTACCGCATTTTACCACCAGATAGCCTTGTTTAAGCTTAAGCACAATTATATAAACACAAAAGTGTCACTACAAACCCCACAAACACAAAGCTACAAGAGAGAGAAAATGAAGGGGAGCGCCACCGATTAACATATAGAGATGAAAATATTCAATGCTAATCGACAGTGTAGCTGTCCCTGTAGAGCTTAATTAGAAATTTAGTGATACACAGATAGAGAAAAGAGCCAAAGAGACGAATGGCATTCACAGCAAAGCCCAAAAACAATAGCAGCAGCAACACTCAAGGCTGGGGAATGGGATTTTTCTTAGTTTTCTTCCCTGAAGAACAAGAAGACCCTAATAATACTATTAACCATATCTCCAAGAAAAAACCCATATTATCTTCCCTTTCTTCTTCATTGCCATCACCATTCAATACCCTTCTCCGTCGCACCAATTCCGCCCAACTCCTCACCAAGGCCCAATCCACCATCTCCATTTGTGCCCTCCTCATTTTTTTCTCTCTCCTCATCTTCACTCTCTCCACCTTCGAGCCCACCACCACTCCTCCACGGCAACTCTCTTCAATCAAATTTCACAAATCCACCTCTAAATATAATTATTTCCCACAGAAATCTTCAATTTCTCATGCGTTACAGGGGATGGGTACTCTGTATACCAGAGGCACAAAAGCCATGAATGACTTAATTATCTGCCATGTATTGGAATCTGTCACTGTAAAGGAACTTGGGCTTTTCTTGAGACTATTACACAGGTCCTCTCTCACTTCGAGATCGGACCTTTTGTTTATTTTCCCTTCTTCTTCATCGGTTTCTTTCGATTCCACAGTTCGCCAAGAGAACGAGTCATTCCTGGAACTCATTACCCAATTCAAAGAATTCAATGGCAGTGTGAACTCGGCGGCGAGTTTTGACGTGTCCCAATTCGTGAAATCTAGTAAGAAGGTGAAGGAGAGTGAAGAACCGATATGGGGTCGGAGAACTCGGAGCAATCAAAGTGGAGAAGAGGAGATTGAATTAACTCGGTTGAGTTACGGCTCGGTGGTTGGTTTTGAAGTTGACGAGCTTGACCCGGAGAACTCGTTGGCTGGGTTTTTGGACCACATTCCGATGAGTTTGAGAAGATGGGCTTGTTATCCAATGCTACTCGGCCGACTTCGGCGAAATTTTAAGCACGTAATGCTAGTAGATGTGAAAGATGTGTTACTACTCGGTGACCCACTAGGCCGAGTCAGGAATCGTAGTCCTGAGTCAGTTTACTTATCTACATTTACTACCCCAACCAAGCATAGCAGAAAGAACTCGGATAAAACTCAATCCCATCATCAGAAACCAGTTAACCCGTCAATCATAACGGGCGGAGTTCGGGGAATTCGACTGCTATCGAATGCGATGCTAACGGAGATTGTAAGAGCTGCAATGCAACACATGAAAAAGAACTCGGTGGCCGAGTCAGGAATCCTGAATCAACTCGCAGGGAATGATTTTGTATTGAAAAACGTTAAATTGATCGTCTCACTTGAGTCAATACCGGATTTGAGTTCACTCAACTCAGCTGCTTCCTTTTCCTTGTCAAATAACACGGTGGTACGTTGTGGGAATAGTAATATAGATTTTTATGCTACTTTTATGAAGCATATATGTTCATTTCCGCTAGATTCTTCAGTTTATAGTGATTGTTAGCTGCCTGCAAATAGAGTAATATGAGGAAATATTGTATTAAATAGTGTACAATTTGTTTTATTGTTTATAACAGGTGTTATGGCATTTGCAGTTATTTATATTTTGCTATAAATTATGTGTATTTGTTAATTTTGCTTTGCTTTACATGGGAAAAATTATATCAGTCCTGCCAAGGAAAAAATTGAATTTTATGCAGCTGTTTAGTTACTTGAATTAGGTCCGACTGTGATTTTTAATTGATGACAATCAGATTTTATGACTTAGGAGATTATGAGATAGCGGATTACGATGGTTAGTTAACATACTAATATAAAAACAGATAAAATCATTGCTCACATGTGAAAATAACTAATTCTCTAAATGAAAATGCAATAATATTAATAATAATTGTTAAAAAAATACTTTTAAAGTTCTCGGATAGCATATTTATAGTTTAAAACACTTTTCAATTCTAATTAGAAAAGATAATAACAAAATATTGAAATTAAAAAATAATTTGAAGTTTGACCAAATTATTACCATCGACTAGTTGCTTTAAATGCGTTTTCTAACTTAAATACTTATTGTTCAGTATCTTTAGATCTTAAATTGTTTAGGACTCGTTAATACCTTTAATTTGATATATTATGGGTCGCGTAACTTTTTATGAATCAAAAGTCAATCATGTTTAAAGTTTACCCAACTAAAATTTCTTTTCGGTTGCGAATTACTCGGCTTATTACTTTGTTTCTGCCTCGGTCCGTGTAATGTACACCTATAAGAGCAGAAGTACTTTCTTTATTTTAAAATTAAAATTAAAGATATATTTTAACTTTTTAGAGTCGATTCGTCAAATTCTAAAACTTAAAATTGATATTAATTTCTTTCAAATTTTAAAAATAACAAATATAATACTTAGTAGTGCTTTATACAGTAGTTAGTTTATAACGGTTATATTTGTTTATATTAAAACTAAATAATTTCATATTAATTTTTGAATTTTAAAATTTTATAAATTAATTTAAGAAAATGAAAATATATTTATAATTTTAAAACGTTGGGAATAATATTTATATGGAAACACTGCATTGATGAGATAAGTCTCATTGGCTCAATGATACAATGCCCTTGGTTTCATTTCCTTTCTAAGCTTTTATAAATGTTGGGCTTATGTCACTTTATTTTGTAACTATCTGTGCTTTGTTTAAGATTCCAGTAGGTGTAATCAATTTATTACTGTTAATTTTTTTGGCAATATTATGGATGATGTGCTCTTTTATAGTGTAAAAAACTATATTTTTGATACCCGGCATGAATATTAATGTCTCACTTATTATTTATATGAACAATAGACTAGCGATGTATTAATCTTTATTGTAAAATATCAATTCTTTTTAAATTTTACCCTTAGTTAAACTAATTGACAATTTTAGTAAACTTAAAGTTTAAAAAAAATAATTATAACAATCTTGCTTTAATTTATTTTTTCTGCAAACACCTTATATACTCTTGTAGAATACTTTATAAGATTGTTGAGCATGTATTCTCTTATTTAAAGTGTAAAATTCCATCTGTTTTTAAACAAAAGTGTCATTTACAAATATGGTAAATAATAAAGATGTACTTTTGTGAAACTAGGGATTTTATATTTATTAGTAATAATAAAAAAGTAACACATGAAACTTTTTTTATGAAATTGAGTAATATTTTATAAAGGGAATCTTAATACGTGACATTCAGGAATATTTAGGACTATTTTATAGTGCTTTGACAATCATTTTGCCATGGACAATTTTTATTTTTTAATTTTGGGATAAGAATTTTGTCATGCGGCATAAAATCTATTGGAGGTGATTTGGAGCACGGGCTGGGTGAAAAATTATTAAATATTCTTGAAATATCAATTATGTAATATCTCATATTATTCATGTAATGTTATATTATCATTTAAAATAAATTATTTTATTTTAAATATTTTTATATTATAACATGAATAACATAAAATATCATTCGATAAGTGTCCCATGACACTAAATAAATAATTACTCGGGCGGGGTGCTGCTTTTTCTTGACACGCGTGTGTGAGAGAGAAAGAGAATCATGGAGGGTATGTGAAGCACCTACAGTTAGTAATTAGTAATAGTATTACAATGCATAGGGTAGTGAGGCGGCCGAGCATTCATTATAGGCATGTTCGCCTGGGAGGGAGGGAGCTTTGCGTGCAACGCGTTGCTTTTACTATTTTCTTATTCTTATTAAAGGATACCATAAAAAATAATAATAATAACTTTTATTCAGTTTTTTTAAATATTATCATGTAATATTTTAAATTAATTACATGATATTATTTTAAGATTTATAATAAATTCATTATACATGTTAAAATAATAATATATAATTAATTTAAAATAGTATATAATAATATCTTAAAAAGATTGAATAATTAATCGAGAGGGAGGGAGTACTAACTAGTATTCATTTTCCAGGCAGTGTGGCTGTGTTGAATTGTTACTTCCTATGCTCATCTTTTGCTTACGAGAGGTTCCCTTTCATTTTCTGGTAAATATATAGGATTAATGTTAGATAAATAGAAAGGGAACCTCTCGTAATCCCCTAATAATTGATATTTTATTTAAATAAATATATTTTTTATTTATTTAATTAGCTAATATATTTTGTCATAAAAAAGAAGGATGATTGACAAGATTTGTGGGTAACGACATAATTTAGACGAGACAAACTATTTTCGTTTGCAATCCCATGGGTGCATCTTTGGTGGCGGTCCCATGGCAATTGTGCGGGCATACAGATGGGATCTAAGAGCCCTTTTGAGTAGAATTGAGACCAAAAAAAAAAAAATTGAAGGGGGGGGGGGGGGGGGGGGGGGGGGGGGGGGGGGGGTTAAGATCAATATTCTACACAGAGAGAAAATGTAATATAAAGAGTTGAGTGGTCATACATACATATACATGCTAGAAATATAGCACGTTGGTGCAATCCCTCTACTCGATAAAAGGTAAAGATGTAAGTCGAAAGGTACTAATAATAAATAAAAGACTTAATCTGTATATAGTGTTTTCAAGAAAGTAAATTTTATCTATGAATTCCATTTATAATAAATATGTGTGTGCAATTAACAAAAAAAATTATATTTAAATAAAACTTAAAAAATATGAACGAGAAAAAATAGGATGAAAAATAAGAATAAAAAATGAGAATGTAAAAAATAATATAGTTATAGATATATTATTACAGAGTTTCAAAAAATAACTACCCCTCTCCTTCTGGCTTTATAATATACTAGTTCTCCAAGCACACACACTGTGTGTGCACTTAAAAAATACTACAGAGAAATTAGGGGTTGATAAGAAAGTGGAGAGAAAAATGAGGGGCTGATAAAAAAGATAGGGAGAAAAAATAATTATTTTAGAAAAGTTAAAATATTACAGAGACTCAAGAAAACAGTTTTTTTTTTTTCCCCCTCTCCTTCTATAAAATAGATATATACTAGTTCTTACTTGGCACACAGTGTGTGCAAATAAAGAATGCAAGTTAATTAGTGGGGAGATAATTTAAGAGTAAGAGATAAAGTGGGAGTAGGAGATAAAAAATTACAATAAGTTTTTTAGGGAATTGATATTTTTACATGGAAAATAATATTTTTATATGGTCCTTTTCACATAAATAGTTAGCGAGTTCTACATTCATGTGAGAAAAATTCATGTGGAACTATCATTTTTATATGTAAAAATATTAATTTTCTTTTTTTAAATTATAAGTGTTACACAATTTCAGGAAAGATAGCTTTTTTTTCCCCTCTCCATTTATAAAATAGATAATATATATATTTTATATTATCTATCGTGAACAACTAACGCATGGAGTAATATGAGATTAATTATAAAACTTTACAACCCCATATAAAAAAAGAGCACTTGGTACTGAAATATGCTGCTGGCTTTGTGGCCTCAATACTAATTTATTTCGTAAGAGATTAACATAGTTAAATATATAAGGTAATTAAAATTTAAGAGCAAACACGATATATATGTTTAAAAGATATAAATTTTAAAATAAAATCCCTTTTTAAGATTGAAAGTCTTACATCTAATTTAGTACATACTGTTCCGTAGGAATGTAGATTTGATTATGTAATTAATTTTAAGATAGCTTGTATTAAACTGTCTTATCCTGTGTGCCATATGCTGTTTGATAGTGTACCATATGCCATATGGAGTATATTTAATTTATATGAAGAGATCCAGTGAGAATTTATTCTTTATTTTTTAAGAGAGAATTGATCGATCAATCATATGAAAATTTTGATATGGACCGCTGATTATATATATATATATATATATATATATATATATATATATATATATACACACACACACAAAAGAATTTATAAAAACACATTGGAACTTGGAAGATTCTGCTAGGTAGGAATGAAAGCACTTTTACGGCCGCCCCATATATATGTTGTCTTTTGTAACGTTGGACAACTTCATTTATAAATTTTAATAATACGGTACCTATTCCTCTCATTTCAAAATTATATAAAAAAATTATATATAAACAGTATATATATATATATATATATATATATATATATATATATATATATATATATATATGAGACTTACCGTTTGAAGATTTGAGTATAGATGAAAAAAATTACATATCTACAGATCTAGACTCTAAAGAGAGAGATTGGGATTAACTGGAAACTGGATAGACTAATATCTGATGCTTGACTTCTGGCTGTTATGAAAATGAGCTTGACTTTTCATGCATGTGATTACGGACTTTATAGTTAAATGATTTTGGGGGAGGAAAATAATTAGAATAAAATTTAATACTGTGAAATATTAATGTAGGGTTCAAAAGATCAACCATGGTAAGAGAGGTGACTGCTTATTGACTGGAAATTACAATGAATTTTTTAATTACTTTGAATTGCTCCAAACGCCACGCATAAGGTCGTTTTTAATTGTTGATGTGATTTTAAATATTAAGGTTTTTTTTTTTAAATACGTGTCTATTTTTTGTTTTTTTAATTTAAATTCATATATATTATTTTATTACTGTAAAAAGTTGACACACAAGAAATAAAAGATAATCATTGAACCAAGTCCCTATGTTAGTTTTTTTCTTTTCTTTTCTCTGTTTTTATTATTTATTATTTTAAAATATAATTTTATTATATGTAATGATTCATATAATATAATAATTCATACAATGATCATTTATAAAATAGTAAGTTTCATATTTTAATTATCTTATAAGATCTATTATTTTATAAAAAATTATTATATAAATAATTACGTATAACAAAAAAAATTAAAATATTTTAGTGATCTTGTTAATTCGGTGCCTGAGAATTTTTATTTGACTTTATACTTTAATTTGACAACTCAGTGAAGGTTTGAACTTGTTCAAAAGTGCACCATGACAGATGGAGAGCATGAGGTCCAATGATGAGTTGTTTTGGAATAATTTATGAAATATTATTGATAATGCTCGAATAATATTTATGTAATCAGAGTGATATATATTTAGTTACATTCTTTATATTTATTTTAATAATAATTAAAAATTTTAATAATACTTAATTATTATTTTGACATTATCAATAACCTTATGAAATAAACTTATAATATTTATTTTTCATGAACTTATAATTATCTTTTGTCCATAAATAAATAAAAATATTTGGGATATTGTAGATCTAGCGAGCTCTAATTTGAGCTAGTATGGTATGCTCTTGATTCCTTGAAATGGGAATAAAGATACACCATTAAACAACAAAATCAATTGCAACTGTAGCTAGTGGCATCCACAACTCAGTTTTCTTGCAATAGTATTCAAACGACTTCTTCAGAAAAAGTATTACATATACGACCATATATATATGGAAAACTCTACACTTACCCGGATAAGTGTACCCGCAGCCTTACCCGGAGTGTAAATTTTTTTTTTTTTTTTTTTTTTTATAAAAAAAAAAAAAAAACTGTGAGTGCGGGTAAGGCGACGGGTAAGTTTTCCGGATAAGTGTAGAAGTGCTCTCTCTCTCTCTCTCTCTATATATATATATATATATATATAACGCATACAGTGAGTGCAACCCAAGTGGCGGACTCCCTAATTGCAAACACTTTTGGCAGGGTCAAAAACATTTAATCTAAGTAAAGGGATCAAAATTTAATCATAATGCTATGTTTTTTTTTTATAGATTAGGGGGGTAGGATTAAGTTATGAACGTGATAGTTAATGGTGTATTAATTCATTCTGCTGTAGAATTTATATGAATCTAAAATTTAGGTTTAATATAAATTTATTGAATTTAAGCTAATACAATTGTCAATTGTAATCTATTTCATCCATTCTATTCTAAAATATAAGATGAACTTATTAAAAATAAAAATTAAAAACATACTCTCTTAATAAATGAGACATCTAGACCACTTGTACGTACTGCACGAAATTAAAAGTCATTTTGACCCCTATATTTCGAAAGAAAAGCATTATATAAAAAGTATTTTTGATTACGAAAGTCTTTTTCAATATTTATGTGAATTCATACCAATTTTTAAAAATTTATTTAAAAAATTAAAATATTTTTTATATTTTGAATATATGGGGGAGTTTAAAGCAGGAGCAAAACTGGCACTCCTAGTTGTGTCATCGATGCAGTGAATTGAGGAATTATTTTTTATTCTTTCCGTAGAAGAGTATTGGTATATTTGAATGAGCTGCGTCGGTCATGTTTTGAAGCATTCGTTATTAGCTAGCTGGCTGACTGGGTGGGTCCATGTTTCCAGACTTTTCGTGCTTGGATTAATAATGCAGAATCTAATTAAGAAAAGGTTAGGAAACAAAATGACATTTATTAATGAACGAATGAATAAAATACTCTCGCAAAGATAGATTTATTTGTCGTGGTTTTATTTTGTTTTAAAATTAATAATTTATTTTTATTTAAAATTATAAAATAATATTAAAAATTTGATATTCTATTAGTTATGTTCTAAATATGTTAAATACTATATAACATGTCACTACTATTATATGTTAAATATATATTTAAAGAACAAATTTTACTATAATTGTAGCAACACATCATATGACATCTTATTTTTTTTGATATATAAGTATTGAGAATAAATTTTGTAATGACTATATAATATATATTAGTGATTTTGTATTATTCAGTGTCAACTCTTCATTTTTAGAGAAAATGAAAGAAATTAATTGTGTTAACAATTATTAAATTAATTTTATCATGATAAATAATAGTACATAACTTGTTAACACGATTAATTTTTTTTCCACTAAATATAATTTTTGTGTACGTATATTTATCCGTTGATAAAACAAAAAAAAAAGAAGAAAAAGTATAAACAAAAGGAATGAAAAATTGAAGAAAAATTTACGGAAAAAATAAATTTATTTATACAAACAATTAAATATAAAAGCTAAACATAAATTCTATTTTATCATTTAAAAGTAAAAATTGATTTGAAAATTTTTATTAAATTTTATTTTTTAATAATTAAGATAAAATTTTATATTTAATATTTGTATGTGTAAAGTTGTCTTTACTGAAAATAAAAAAAAAAGGGAAAAGAACAGGGGGTACTGCCAATGCAATCATCATCATGTCCAGTTGTCCTAATTTTTTGTTCCGTCACTAAATAAATCATCTTTCTAGCAGCGAAAAGGAGGGAGGGCAAGCAATACTTTGTTGACTATCGAACTAACTAAAGGTGTTGGAGTTGACTAATAATGCTTTTGCCAGTGAATGTTGGAATAACGATCTGTTATTACCCAGAATGCATATGAAGCCTTTTTTAATACCAAAAAAATATGAGAAAAAGGGAATCCCGAATTCACGCATCGCAACAACAACAAGATATGTTGAATTTAATTTAATTATTAATCGAGGAGGAAATTCCGTAGCAAAAGTACCGATTATTATTATTATGAAAATACCTGCCAAGATGGGGTTTTACGAGTTTCATACGGCATTATTTTTCTTTTTGCTATCTTTCTCCCTCTCTTTTTTGTCCAACGCACCAGAAACTTAAACGCCATATATATTTATATAAGTCTATGGTGCACGCACATACTGTGTGCAATTAAGAAAAAAATTAAAATATTTAAATAAAATATGAAAAACATGAATAAGATAGGAGAGTGAAATAGGAATATAAAGTGGAAAAGAGAAAATAAGTAAAAAAAATTATTATTCTAAAATATAACACAACTTTACCAAAAAGTAGTTACTTTTTTTTTTCCTTCCTTAATAATAAAACTAGTCCTTACTTGGCACACACAATATGTGTGCAAGTAAAAAATTACAAGTTAATTAACAGGGAGATAAACCAAATGTGATAGCTCAGTGGTAAAGGTCTCCCCTGAATATTAAAGGTAAGTTTTTCTTAGATTTTTTCTAATCGTCAAATTCCAGTAGGTGTTTTAAAAATTAAAGGTAAATTTTTTCTAGGTAACACATAGATTAAATGTAGGTTTTTCCCTAGTCTCCCTCCTAACCCCTTATCCAGGCTCTCTTTAGGCTCTTAAGATTGAAATATACCCGTAAATTTACTATATTGTAATAGTGTAAGTTCTAAAAAATATAATGGAGAGATAATTTAGGAATGAGAGAGAAAGTAGTAGATAAAAAATTACAATATTTTTTTATAAGTGTTACACAGCTTCAAGAAATGTAGTTTTTTCTCCCTCTCCCTTTATAATATACTATACTTAGCATACATTATATGTGCGCAAGTAAAAAATTGTAAGTTTAATTAGTGGGAAGATAATTTAAGGATGAGAGAAAATAAGATAAAAGAAAATTTGCAATATTGTTTTTAATCGTAAGTGTTACTCAACCTCAAGAATGAACAAATATTTTTTTCTCTCTCTCCCATTACAATATATATATATATATATATATTAGGGGTCAGGACACATGCATTGCATGTGTAATTAATTTTAAATTTAAATTTAAATTTAAATTTGAATTTAGAAGATGTAATATAAATATTATTTAATTTTGAGGGTAAAATTTAAACACTTTTAAACTTAAGGGCTGAATTTTAGGAAAAAGTTTAGTTTGTCCAAGGAGACCAAGTGTCCAAGTGAGTTGCTCCCTACTTTATATATAAAAGAAGGTATACTACTCCTTGGCACACACTCAGTATGCAAGTAAAAAGTTTGCAAGTTAATTAATGGGAGAGATACGCAGCATCAAGAAAGTTTTTTTTTTCTCCCTCTTCTATTATAATAATATACTAATCATCTACGTGCACACACTAATGTGAAAAAAAAATAAAAAAAAGAGTGAAAGAAAAAGAGATTGTGTGAAAGTGAGAGTAAAACCGGAGGTAAGTCTAACAAAAAGAAAAAAAGTATGACAGTTTCAAGAGAGAATTACTTTCACTGCTCTACCTCTATAATATATATGTATATATATATATACACACACATACACGCGCGCACGCCCGCGTTTTTGGAAAATATGTATCTTGATTTAAAGATGGATGTTTGTTGATAATTTTTCATTTCCTGTGGCATAGTATTGTAGATATGCGTACTATTTTTATTTTTGAATATACTTAAAAAATTAGTTAAACTTTAGTTGGTTCTATTGTTTTATTTTCTCAGCAGTGCGTGGAAGTTCCAAAATACATAATAACCGAAGCCTCACGGCAACAATGTCATCCCCATGAAAATATGCACATCAAAAATGTAATTTCTACGAAAATATCAATGTATTTCCTACAATATGCGTTTGAAAGTTGCAGCTTCGTTCATTCAAGCCATCAGAGAAAACAGTGCAACAAAGGCAGACGACTATAAAAAGTATTGTGTTTCTAGTAGAACAAAAAATAAAGCTATGATATAACATGCCATATTCAAATTTAATTCAGCTGAACAGGAACAAACATTTCAGGATGAGAGGATTCATAAAGCTCCAGGGAACCAATTCATGTGTTTCACCTGAAGCATTACCCCTTGGGAAAATAATCATTCATTCCATGGCAAACATTATAGTCTACAATCTTTATAATTGGTATCACTACAAATGCAGTGCATGTACACCCTTTTTGTGAAATGCAAATAATAAATAAAATAAATAAGAGGGACTTAAACTGCCACAAACCATCATACGTACCAATCATCAAACTACTAAAGAATTAGCGCCCGCAGTCTTTGTAATTACAACCTATGATCACACCAAATGCAACAGCATAAAGGGGGGAAAAATACTCTTCAAGCGGGCACGAAACCAACACTAAAAGCAGCTATAGTCATCACTGAAATTGAGTCAACCAAAACAGAAATGAGGCCAAATAAATTGGAAATTGCAGGAAAATATGCTAAAGAGAAGGGAGTTCACTCAAGAATTGTTGAATTTTATTTCTAGAAGAGATCAGCTTTCTTCTTAAGCATGTCCTGCTTCCATTTTGGTAACTTATAAAATGCTTCTTTCGTCATCCCCAGTACATCCTGGAATTCCTCATCAGAGAGGTAAGCCTGAAAGTAGAAAGGGGATTATTAGAAAAAGAATGATAAACATTAGCATTTAAATTGTATCACATTTATAGTTAGTAACAAACCTCTCTCCGTTTGAAATCAATTCCAGTTACAGGGTTATCAGATTTAGCCTTCAATTGATCGTAACTAAATGTACTTTGAGTTCCACAATCATTTTCATACTGCTCTGCTTCTAGATTTGGTTCCAAATCCTCACCATTATTCTCTGATACAGGCTGAACTATCTCTGCCTCTTTAGCTTCAGGAGTTTCTTTGGAATCCTCAGCCTCAGAGATGTTCTCTTTCTTTCCTACTGTACAAGCATTACCATAATGTAAGGAAATGATATGAATATTCAGATTGAGCATACAATTATTAGCACAAACTAGATCTCGCCAAAAGAGAAAAAAAATTGTGAGTGTCATCCTAAAACCATGAGTCAAAAAAATATATACTTTCTTGGGGAGCTGCAAAATACGGGCAGAGAGGGACGGCATAGCACCATTTAGGATGTTTAACATAGATGAATTATTTTCAATTGGTGGTACTTTGATGTATTGAATATTTAATTTATTATTTATTTAATCATTTGAATTCAACAAATACTTTTTATCTCAAAGTAAGTTGGGGTAGGCTTATTTATTTTTTCAACTTTTTGTTAATAGTTTGAATTTCTAAAATAATACAGCAATCTGCTTATGAGTTGGAGGAAATTTTGCTCCCCGAGTCCAAGTAAATTTTCCATGGACCTCCCACAGCTAATCTCTTTGGTCAAAACCTTCTATTCTATTAAGTTGTTCTGAATATTTTAGCCTACCTCTCTTCATTTCTTTTATGTTTAGAGTGTATATAAATGCATACAAAGATGCAGAAATTACTTATTTTTTCCTTTATTTTGGAAAGTCATGCTATCAGAATGCTGCAAAGTAAACAGGATGAAATCTGCTTTCAAATACCAGAGCCCCTAAATTCTGCGGAAGGACTTTTATTGGACCGGACAGGAGAGGAATCAGGCGACCGCTTCTTTTCAGCAGCAAGAACTTGTGATAAGGCAGCTACTGCAGCTGCTCTCTGTGATCCCTGACTCACTCCTGATGTCCTTGGAGTAGGTTTGGACCCAGAAGATGAATTAAATGTAGAGTTCAAGGCAGCCAATGCTGAAGCTCTTTGTGTTGGTCCTCCCTGATTTGTCCCATTGGACTTATCCTGGTTTTGCAATAGCATAAGAGATCAATTTTCGGTCACCCAAAAGAAAGAATATATATTAATTGACAGGACCTTATTCAATGCATTTATGTAGGTTTTAGTTGATTTTACCTCTGTAACATGACCTGTCCCAAAGAGAAGCATAACCTTCTTTTGAAATGAGTTCCCATGTACCTATTTTGCATCCCAATTAAAAAAAAAACTAGTCAAGAAAAAATGAAAGTAACATATTGCAGCTAATATAAGATGCAGAGATGTATGACCAACAACAGTAACAGAGCAGCTATTTTCCTCACGGCGACATGAAGTTCACAAACTTTATAAAAAAATAAAAATAAAAAGCTTGTGTCTGCAGAGAATAATTGTAACTTATCTTTAAGGCAACTCCTTACTTAGTACCTAGTTACAGAAATATGAAAATGAATTAGGGGATGCCTTGCACAATGGACCTCTTTGGGAAGTGGGTTAGTCTCTTTGCTCAAGTAAACGGTTTTCTCCTCCTTTCTACACCAATGCACTATAATATTCTTCGGCTAGGACTTTCCAAGTAATTTTTCTTTTCAATGACCAGAAACAATCAAAATAATGCGTGAAGGAAACTGTATGTGAAATGGCTAAAAGAAAGTCAAAAATCTCCAGTTTCCATATAGATGAAGTTACTTCTCAACTGCCAGGCATGGTACAATATAATACATGTAAACTCAACTCAAAAGAAGCTTTATGAAGTGAAGAGAAGAAAGCACCCGCCTAGCTCCCATCTATGTTTATAGGTGGCAACGGTAACAGCTGGTAAGCATGTTGACGGTATCAGTGACCCGGGATGAAATTGGTAAAGTGATACCACAAAAAGAATTCCATCCTCAAGCAATCTGATTATTCAGTACTATATGGTTTGTTTTCCCTTTTTGTTAAGAAGTTAAAATCTTACATATAAAGATGGATTTAAATCAAGGGATGGACACAGCTGGAATATTATTCATGGGTTATTTGACGAAGCCTGCTGAAAACTCAGATCCGGGTCCAGGATTAGGTGTATTTATATCACGAACCTTTTCAAGCACTTGCTGCTAGAATCGGCTGGCAGGGTAGCTTATGCCAATCAGAGGATGATAAAGAATGTCTTAATCACCTCTTCATAAAGGGTGTGCCCTTGCTTCCATTGTTGTTGACCTACCTACTTGGGGTCAGGTACGAAGTGATTAGATCTATTTATAAAGTACATCACTTCCTATGCGAGTTGAGGCTAAAACTTAATTAATGAACAATTTAGTTTGCCACAAACTGGACACAACTACTTGTACTTTCCTACATAAATCCTGTTGCATTATTTATTTCCTGTCCAGGTTTTATAATCTTTTAAATCACAAGTAAACATATCCTGTAGAATTTTCATGCCAGCCAATTTGTTATCCTCATTCCCTGTTACTACTGCTGTCAATAACCCTACATCTATTTATTGATCTTCAATGAATCTGTCATCTAAGAGAATTTTTTCCATTTTTTTATTTGGTGCTAATTTTCCTGTAGCCACATTTGTACATTTCTAATTTTATTTTTTTATTCAATAAATTTACTAAAATCGCCATCCTTCCCCCACTTAATTTGTAAAAATGTTAGTTCTTTGTGACTAATATTTTGTCCCCCTTTGCTCTCTCTTTTCCCCCCCTTAATAGATTAGGGAAGAATTTTAAGCATATACCAACTAGTTTTGGATAATCTAGTCGGAGATAAAAGAGTATGTTGAGTTGAGATGCATCAATAAGAGACTGTGAACAAGAAGTCCATAAAACAATAAAATGTGGAATGAAAACAGATCTTTAAAGGACAACCCCCATTCCCTATGAATATCTGAAATAGTTACACTACCAGTGCTGATGCCCATATGGATGCCAAAAAAGAGACCTTGTCCCAAAGCAATATATATCAGAAAAAGTCCACGCATTTCTCTCGGTCCAAATACCAGAGAGAATATCATACATCGCACACTGCTTTATCCTACCATCCCCTCCGTGACAAAATCCCTTATATCTGATCTGAAGAATTCTGTTGAGAGGAAGGATACATCCAAAATTCACCCAGTAAACCAAAGAAGGTACTCCACAACCTTTTCACCATACAGCAATGCACAAAAAGATAATCATGAGATTTTGAACTTGGTCTTACAACCGTCCTACTAAAATTTTGTCTTTAGCTTCATAAAGTACAAGCTGATCACAAACTTTCTAGGACCACTCCGTTACTTGTCCTAAACCTGCTCTGATCTAGTGAGCAACCTTACTCCAATAGTTGAGCACATGCCAAAAAATTGATCACTCTACAGCAATGGTACATATATTTCTAGCGTGTCTATCATACTCTTTTTTTAATTCAATATGACAGGTCAATAGTTTTGTGTCTTTCTATAACCTTCTATATGAGATAATAACTTCCATCAATGACATAACGAAATCTACTCCAACAACACTAAAAGACGTTGGAGGAACTAATGCAATTGTGAATTTGCATGAAAAGAAATTATAAACCTATATAGCACAAACACAGTGATCTAATTAACTCAATTCATTCTGGGAAAAAAATAAGACTGAATTGTTCAATCAATAGGTGTTAGGCTCCATTCCGAAATATAAGATAAAATTTGGCCTTTGAAACCCAATATATTTTTAAATTTAAAATTGATGTGATTCATTTACTTTTGAAAATAAGAAATATTGTAATTAGCAGTGTTTTTTTACATAGGTTACAAATTTCATAATTGTATATGCTAAAGCTAATAGAACTCGTAGCAAATTTGAATTTGAAAATATCTCAAATTGACTTCAAAAGGTCAATATTGATCATATATTTTGGAGAGTATTATTTTATATCTCTATTCTACTGTGTGTTTTACTAGGACCCAAGTAATTACTTTTTCTGTAACTACTGACCAAAGGAAACCTCTAGGGGTTCAATTAATTTCTTTCTACGCACACAATCCTTTATTTTTGGAGTACCAATCTACCATCTATGTTAACACTGTTGTTCAGCTTATTTAGCACACTCGGAGGAAAACTTAAATTTCAAAGTCGTCGTTTTACAAAAGTTTTATTGTTTTTGAACCAATAAAGTCGTAACAATGAAAAACAAGATTTCTTAAGGATCAACACATACAGTAGCTTTAGCAGAGTCCCATGAGAAGAATGTTGTGAAGAAGCAAGGTTCATTTCCTTCCGTGACTTTGTACAAAGGCACATATAGAGACAACCCATCCAGAGAGGCAGCCATCTCGATGTATTTCTACAATAAACTTCAAGGAATAATGCAAGTACAGAATGATAAGAATATGTTCCAGAAGGCTTACACTACTAAATCAGTACCTGGCCAATTTCAAAAGCATTTTGCTTTTCCGTAGGATCTACAGACTGACCAACCCAAACAAACACTTCAGCATGTGTATCAAGTATCAAGACATCCTCAGTCAAAAGGTCATCTTGCGAAAAATTGAAAATTTCTTCCACCTGTTGAATAGATCATATTTATATTATAAAAGCTGTTAAGAAGCCAAATGAATATGAAAGGAAATCCAAATGGATAATGAACTCCAGAACTCACCTCAAACTTTCCTGGGGTTCCACATGGCAGCAGCAGGAATAGTTAGTAGAAAAATAGTTAGAAAGGACAACCAGCTTTATAAAGAAAATGAATTTTTAGATATCAATCATGTAAACATCGGAATAATGGGCAGGAGAACAACTTATAAAAAGGAGAAGTTAAACTAAGTGATTGTGAAAATGAATTTAGAAAAGAAAGAAGGAAACCACCTTTATTAATTGAGAATGTGAATAAGTGAGGATCTCGAACAATCTCCTGAGATACTTTTTTGCTGGTGTAACTTTGTTTTCCTCCAAGAGCAAACCAGAAAGATGAATTCTCAGTCCCTTCTTTTGCATGTTTCACCGCTACGCCTGGCTGAATGTACAAATAAAAGTAACATTTAATTCACTATGCGTAATTATTCAAGCAGATTATAAATCAAGTCTAGAAAGCTCAAAGAATTCAATATTGAGCATGACTATGTGATGAGAACAATAACATGTTGAGTTATGTCCTTGCACTTTTGCTCATATCCGTTAAAAAGAACGACTTCTTTGATTTGATTTGAAGAAGCATGTCCATTAAGAGATGTAAATGGTGGATATAAAGAGCATATACACAGTAAAGCAATTGGAAAAGCATATCTCAAATTTCACAATTCTAAACAGATTAACATGAGCAAACAAAGTAAGATAATAAAACAATCAACGCAAAATAATTTATATTAATATATAACATGCTCTGATAAAACAAAGTAGGATCATGAATTCATCAACGCACATAGGAGAACCATAAAGATTCCAAAGGAAAAGCTCAGTAATTCAGTTTCACTCCACCAAGTTGACTCGGAGTATTAAAAAAGTAATGTGTCAGGTACTGCAAGTTGTGGCAGTTGTGCCAATCTTTTCATAAAGGCTTTTCAAAATATTGTGCGTGTAATAAACATACATGGTAATAAGTATAGTTAATTGGATGTGTTGAAATATAGAAAACTATGGGATAGTTTATCCTTATTCAAGTACACGATACCATCAGTTTTCCTACATATTTTAAGGTGCAGTCAATTCCTCAAAAGCCATGATGAAAGGCAACAAAATTCTGCATCTTATACTAAAACTTTAAGTTTGGGTGCTTATTTTAAGACGATGAGTGATTAACATTTACAGAAAAAGATATCTATGTCTTGTACTTGCAGTACAAGCATTACAATCCAAGGTCCAACTGTAAATAATAACAGTAAGGGAAAGCCTTTTCCTGGTGAAAAACGTCAGGATATACCTGCTAGGTAGACATTCTCTCTTAATTGGCGCTCATGTTAATTCACTTACTCCTGGTGATCCAATCATCCAACTTGATTCAGGCATTTATATCTTAGAGACATTGTACTACAGCGTGAAAATTGATTAAAAAATGCAGTTGCAAGGATTAGGCTGTGGGATCAAGAGAGGGCTTATTCAAAGAGATGATGAAACACTCAGTCCTCACACGCTGCATCTGTCATTGAAGTTTGTAATCACCTAAGGTTAATATTTCTTCACAAACATCTTCTAGACATAAGAATAGGACGAAACTATTTGATCCCCAGCACAAGTCTATCATAAAAAAAAATCAAACTCAAATGTTTGCGAAGAAGACCATTATGGAATTTCAATCAACTTGACCACCTTTAAACTTATCCAAAATCTGTTTGTTATAATGAATTTTTGAATTGCTGATTTCACAAGTAACATACTTGTCTGCATGAAACATATTCACATGCAAACTAATTTATTTTGGGCTTTGGCTACTGACATATCATCTCCATTTGCTTATAAGAACTTAGAAGCAAATGCAAATGTACAGAACTGACTATAGTATTCTTAAGAGACTTATTCAGTAATCTATACGCAAAATAGCAATGTTTAACCTATGACAGCTTAAACTGCTGAAAAACATACATGACAACACTTAATCAGGATATGCGGGCATGTCTCACTTCATGTATTTAGGTCAACAAGTTTGACAGCCCATGCGAGGCACAGACTAGTTCGAGATAATAGTTTTAATTTTTTGTTATGTTATATTTTTTTTAAAAATTTATAAAGTTATTATTTTAATAGATAATAGTTTTATTTTTTGGCAATTTTTGTATGACATATATGACGTAATGTTCATGACTTGAACAATTAGTGGGCATTTTCATCTCATATTAAACTGAGTTGCAAGCTCATGAATCCATCTCTGCATCAATCTTTTAATTTTAGGGTATGTTTGTACCTTCTTTAGTTTAATATCAAATGATTTATACTGATTAATTTGGGAGAAAAAGGGTCCACAAGGAAGAAGAGTCGCATTAAGATTTTATAAGAGGAAGAAACGAAGATGGTAATATGTGATTTTGAGAAACAAAGAGTTGTGATACAAAAAACGAAGAGGTGGATTGTTCTACAAAACGAACCTCCACAACTCGTCGCTAACTCACCTCAAACGCAATTTAAAATGAGTCATAACCAACAGTCAACTCATTTGAGTCAACTCGATCAACCAAATTAACTCACTCAATTGAATGTCAATTAAGTGTCGTGCTTTTAGATATAATGATTGATGTGACCATGTAGGTTTCAAAAAATCCAAATTATTTCTTTAAAGTTCGACCCTTAACTCTTCATTAACTGCAGACAATTACTTGGTTCAGTGTCCAGCAGTTCTGAAGTGCATTCCTTAGAAGAACAATAAACACTTCATATGAATTTATTGTTCAAAGTAAAACAGAACAAATTCCTTAAAAGAAGAAAGAGCAATGACACAAAATTCATACAGAATCTCTATCAATTAACCTTTCCCTGAGAAAAGAAAGTTATGCCAATAGTTCAGCATAACAAAAAAAAAAAATGGTGTAACCAATTTCATCTCTCATCAACTTACAAAAACTATATCATTATATATTCAAAGTTCAAAGTAATCACAACACGCCAAAGTCATACTTTGGAAAATTGAAAAACTCAGGCCACATTCAACATCATAGAGATCAAAACTTAAAACATACGTAACTCATGACATGAATATAATCCTCTGCAATGGAATACCTTCAAAAATTCTCCAACTTTAATAGCCAACTGCTGCTGCTCAAATGTACTCTGATTTCCATGCCAACTGAATATAGAAGATCCAGATTGCAGAATGAAACACTCATTAGTGTTCAGTGAAGTTGCAACCTGAAAGAAAAATAAATATGTAAACCAACATTTTCCTAAGTACCAAGACAAATCACTTGAGAGTCCTCGACAGAATCATGATAACATGCAAAAATTGACTCAAACTGTCATGCAAATTAATATAGAGACCAGATATTATCACAAAAACAAATTTAAGATCCCTACAACCAAATAGTTTTCAGTGGCACATAGGAAAATCAATCAGTAAACGTACCGCATCAACTTGCACAGATTTACTGTTATGTACAGAAGTTCCTGATATTCGAACGAGTGCAACACAGTCTGTGTTGTAAGTTTCATCATTCAGACCTTTGTCTGCAATATAGTTTTTGTAGCCAGAACTTATTCCGCCCTAAAAAGAAATGAGTGAATTAAATAACTCAATATCTTCAAATAATCTTAAAAGAGCTTCTTTTTTAAAGTAATTTCCTTTCTTACTCTTTTTTGAAAAAGAATGAGGAATGAGGAAAAGGAACAAATGTACTGATCCAAATTGTTGAGAAATAAGCATCTTTACAAATAATTTTAATTACATAATAACATATTCGATCAGGGTACCTTAAGGACCACCATAGGCTGAAAGATGGCAATGAACTGTGGCGGCTCTTTCCCTTGAAATATACGACCCTGCAAAAACATTCATTAAATAGCTCTCTTGAAGTTAAACTGCCAAGATTAATGTAAATATACCTGCACAGGTCGCCCCTTCAGTGAATTGGACATTGTAGCAATTAATCGAGCAGCCATCTTCTGGTCTTCCTGAAGTTCAACCATGTCACTTAAAATTAAATAAATAATACTCACCCATACTAAGATTGAGAAAGAAAACAGATGGAAGATACGAAGTTTTAAAAATATACACTCATATTTTACTAGAGCATAAGATTAACGTGGGGAAGGAATAACAAACTGTATAAAGTATGCATTTGAAAGTCCAAACCTAGACAGAATTCCATTCCCATAATTGTAATGCAAATTCCGAGCAAAGGTAATAGGATAATGCAGCTACTTTATACCAGTCGATGTGGTAATTAGATGATGTAAGAGTACAGTTGCTAGCTGATAATTACCTAGCTAAGGTAAAAGGATTAAAATGCTACATGATGGAATTTTTTCTTTTTTCTTTTTTCAAATTTGCTGCATGTATAGCAGTCAATGAGGAATTAGCTGATGCAATAAAATTTGATGTAGGCGCATTCATATTGCTCAACATAACAGAGACACATTCATAAAAAAAAATGTGTAATACATAAACAAAGTACTACAAGGTAATGTAACCTAAAAGACAAAGTTGATAGAGATGTTTGACTTTTGCAAGTAGCAACATATATAGAATTTTTAGTCAGCTGCTTAAGTTTTGAAAGGAAAGAAATAAGGAAAAACAAAAAGAGGAATTTGCAGACTATCAGATGTAAATAGAGAGGGGCAATATTCTAGGATATCACAGGACATACAGCCTGAACAGAGAAAAATTGAAAAACAAGATTTACATTTTAAGTAAGTACATTCAAAGTAATTTCAGCAAGTCAAATTAAATCATATCAGATGCATATTAGATATAATATTTTTGACCTATGCAACCCATAAACGGACAAGTATAAGAGTGCCCGAGTCCCTGGACCCTTTCGTTCCTTCAACTTTCTATGGAAATTGTTAATAATAGACTAACATTTTGTCATATTAGCCGCTAATAACTAAAAGGCATTATTTATTAAAATATATAGCTATATAATAATTTTACAAGGAGGAATCGGCCCCCAAGGGTATTCAAGCATGTGAATTGTTATGTTAAATAAAAGTGATAATTAAACAATACATGCTGCAAGGCTCTTGCCAAAGATGCATAAAACCCCGTTTCTAAATACATTGTGTCTGAACAATTCCTTTTCTTTCATTATTTCAATGTCAGTTAATAAGAATATAAATTACCTCAATGCTATCCCTTCCAATCCAACAGCACAGGTAATAATCTTCTTTCTTATCATGAGAATGGTAAGTGTAAAGAACAGCGTAGCAATCTCCGCTATAAAATTTACCAATGTCCTCTTTTGGAATCGGTGTTTTTGCATTTCCATTGATGCACCATACCTGAAAACAGACCATATTCATATCTGGAACATATATTAAAACCAGAATATATATGCAGGTGGGTGGGTGCGTGCATGTATGTATCAATTGATTCCCTTTGAAATGGATTAAAAACTAAACCTCAATTTTTCCATCTCCTTCAAGCAGTGGTGGGACTTCCTCATTTACAGGAGCACTCTTAATTGCTCCCATAACGCCAACTCCTTGTTGCTTGAGCAAAGCTACGAGTATGCAAAATAGTTTCATGATCAATTTTGTTTAACAACATTTAATGGTTTTAACAAGCGAGGAAGTCTATATATACCTGCCACTTTTCCTCTACCCTCCTCAGGAGCAGAAGGTGCTGAGCCTGAAGGCCAGGAATCAAAGTTGGACTTGAATGAATGGGTCTCATATCCTTGAATAAGCCGGGTTACACGTGTCGACTTTGGCCTGTTTTGGCTAGAAACAAATTCCTGCAATGATAGTTAGGGAAAATTAGGAATCTGGCTGGCATTATTAATATGAAGATTTGAATCTAAGCTATACCTCAGCAGCTTGGATGGCAGCTTTTCTATCATCTACTTGTGTTACCCGACCGACCCACACAAATACCTCAGAACCACAATCTAATAGAAAGCATTTATTATTCTCCAATAATGATTTGGAAAGTTCAGCATCTACATCAGTAACCTGACCATCAACGACACTGCAAAAACATGGCAATCAAACAACAGAACCTCTTGTCCATGAATGTCCACAGCATCAACCATTAGTATTCTGGTTAAAAGAGGTTCTAGCAAAGTAACAAAACTCATAAGAGAACATATAAACATACCAGAGAAACTATATACACAAATACATTAAAATATGAAAAACAAAAGCTCTACATTTTATATAAAGCCAACTGAAACTTCAACAGAATAACTTGTCAAGTGAACTGTGCATAAGTGTGCCTTGGAACTTCATATCTTCATAAGGAACTCTAGTTAAGCATCATGACCTTTCCATTTTACTTATTAATGCTTTAACTCTACTATACTGAAAGCTTTCGTCACTTCTTCAGCACAGGTTTATCAAAGTAACAGCACAATTAATTTCATAAATCTAATTAAATTTCTCTTCTTTTTTCATATTCGCAGAATCAAGAAACACAAATGAATCTATGTTCCTATAAAGCTTTAAAGATTTTTTTTGCAATCATCTAGAACTCGTACTCCTAGAAAACCCCAATCTATTCCACTGATATGAAGACATAATAATTTTGATTAACCCAGTTTAAAAACACAAGCAACTCAAATTTCTTTATGATCACTAACAAGTATTATCTGACTAAGTAAGCAGACCAAATACACACAAATAATTAAAGATCGTAGCACTATAACAATTACCATTACTAGCTCCTCACTTCAACACAATGACAAAAACCGAGAATAGAAGAACACCTGTAAAGTTTAGCAGCTGTCTTCTCTGGAATAACATCATCTTCACTAGTAACCTTTTTACTGATTGGAGCAAAACCACCGAAGATGACCCAAAATTCACCAGAATCTGACTCAGACTGTAGCTTTCCATCATCTGGCTCACAGGGAACAACATCATACATATAAGTAATGAATGTGGAATTAACAACTATCAGTAAAGAGATCCAGATAGTAAGGAATGAGGAATTAACAACTACTGACAAAGAGATACAGAGAATCTATATATTCAGACAATCTAACTATGATCAGAATTGATACAGAGAGCCAGAGAGGAACATAACATCATTAAAGTCATATATACATGTGCCCTTACCAACAATTGCAACATCACACGTTCCCTCGTGATACTTTTCCTTTAGAAACTGAATTACTTCTAATGATTTGGCCCTTTCCTGAATATTGGAGTTTGCACCATTGAATTGAAAAATCTTATCTTTCGTGTCCAGGATAAAAACATCATCATGATTAAGCGAAGACCGAGAAAAGGGCACCTGGATAAGAAAGACCACCAAATTTATATTCCTTACCTCATTTGCACTGATAAGACATACTAAACTGATGAAGGCAAACCTGCTTCAATCTGACAACTCGTTTTCCTTTACAAACGTACAATCGTGTTTCAAACTCTTCCTCCTCAGGTTTCTTAAAACCCGATGCAACACCTCCCTCCAGCGGAATAATACATGGTTTGAAGTATGACAGAAATTTGTCAGACTCGTGACCTTGAAGTTCTCTGTATTGCACTGCACGCCCACCAAGAATTGCATCAAGTTCTACAGTCTTTATAGCTGCTGTTCCAGCTTCATCCTATTATGAGTTTACAATATCAAATCAGAACATATTTGAAGCTATTATAGGTTCTGAATAACAAAATAAAATTTCAAATAAAAAAGGATAAGGTCATAGTACCTGGCTTGTATCTTTCCCTAACCAAAAGTGTATGTCATACATATAAGCCCCTCCCCTACCAGGAGTTGTCTGCAGAAATATAAGACTTCTATAAGAATAAATAAAAAATTTATTTGCGGTAATAGAAAGAGTTCTATTTGTGAATTTTTAAGCACAAATGAAAAAGAAATAGGGCAAAGGATGATCTGAAGGACATAAGCACCTGTAAGACAATATATGAATCCCCTGAGTAGAATCGACCATAAGCAGATTTCGGCAATGGAACTGGCAGAAAGTTCTCAATTCTCCAAATTTCGGTCCCTCTACAAGGTGTTAAGTACTAATCCAAAGTAAAAGGTGCAACTAAAACAGCTAGCATTTAATAAAAGTAACAAAACAATACACACTTTCTCCGTTCTGTTATGTTGGAAAAGGAAATAATATATTAATATTCACCAACGACCAAATAATATACTTATTAAGTGAAGTAATTCAGTAAGGATACAGTCTCTGACCCGCACCCTGAAATGCAGGTTCCAAAGCTTTTGCTGAGATAGACATTATGTAGATTCTCTCTTATTATGCCCCTTCAAACGAGGACGGAGAAGATGACCTTATAAAATCCCACGTTCTACAATCTCTAAGGTCCACCAGTAGCCACTGCAGAGAGGAAAACGGGCTAAAAAAATGACTTGGAAATTATATATACATTTGTATCTAAAGATAACAAGCATGAACACAGACAATTTTAGTTCTCTTTTGTGACTGCAGCAAATACAATAATCTTTTATACTGCTTAGTCAGAAACTTAACCAAGATAAAGTTGATGCTACATTCATTCACAGGTAATATTCTATGATTTACACATTTAGCAAAGCAGAAACTACGATAAAAAAACAAACATAAAAAATAAATAAAGTAAAAAAAAAGACAAGATAAAGGCTCTAAAATCAAATGGTAAACAGGTCAATTCTCGTTTCTGCTATCAATGTAAAAAATGTACAGATATCTAACAGTTACTTTGTACTCATCAGAATTTCAGAGTGTGAAGTATACAATGACAACTTTTGTCAACTGATGCTTTGAGGATACCATTTAAAGTTTCAATGAGAAGAAAGTTAGGGCTTAAAAGTCCCTTAAAGTTAACATGTTTTTTTGTGTGGGTGGTGGCTTGAGAAGCCATGTTGACCATTAGTCAATATCCAGCTCCGGGATTGCATCACTAAAAATTGGTCTTGTACGTCTAAGAATGAGGAATTTGGAAAAATACTTTAACAATGAGACGTTGCTTTCCTCTGAGGTGATTGATTTTTGTGGAAGGTTCCCTGCTCTTTGAAGATAGGTTAGAAGTGATCATGAACTGTTAAAATGAGTAGGTGAGGATGTGAACTTATAAAATGGGATGCCATGTGCCTTATGTCTGGAAGAGAAAACTTAATCTCAATAAGGTAGCGATATCATAATAACGCTGCAACTGTCCGACATATGTATAACATGATTTGGCTTCTCATGCAACTTTCTTCAATATGATCCAGGATGTCCTTCCCATGCAAAAAATCTGGTAAATGTAACTCTAGATGTCACCAAACTGCATAGCAACTGATTCATGTATAGGGAATCATAATCTTGTTGCTATCAAGTATCATTCTTATAGAACCCATTGTCGTGCTAGTGATATATCATACACTTGCAAGCCTCTCCAATGCTGTCAATATATTATTGCATGCCATATTCTTCATAGTCATTGATTCCATCCACATTCTTGTTGATTACCAGATCAGGTGATGTTCAGATTGGTTCTCCAGTTAATGACTGGCAGACTGGAAAGGTGTTGCCGCTTAGGCTTGCCTTGGACTTTTAGTGAAGGACAATATACCAGGAATCCCTTGATATTTTGAAGTACACTTCAAAATCTTCCTTCATGTCACTATGAGTACCATAAAAGTCTTTAAGTGAAGATAAATAGATAATCTTTATAATCTTTTTTAGGATATCTTAGTTCATTATATTTTATAAGACCAAGTATAGAACTTGGAAAAGTCGAGGGAAATGAAAGGAAGTGCAAAAAAATAAAAAGTGAAAAAATCTCTTAACAGTATTACCATATTTATATAAATTTCAATATAAAAGTTTCATGTCAAAATGTAAAGTACTGTAACTTGATACATTTATCAAGTCGTCGCTTAAACGACGACTAGTCGTCCGATTACTGCTGGAAGCGCAAGTTGAGAGCTCGACTTGGTCGCCGTCGCAACTTGCATAGTTAGTTAGTCATTGCCTAGTCTGTTCAAATCGACGATTTGCCCGACTTGGGAACTAACCCAAATTAATTTTATTATATATAATTAATGTATAGTATATAAGTATGGTATATTAATTTATATATCTATAGCATATATAAATTTATAGTATAATATTTTCCAGCGCACACACACACACACACACATATATATATATATGTATAAGATGAGTACTGTAAATAATTTGTCACTTTTCTGACGACTAGTCGACTATTAAGCAATTGGCCACCAACTTGCTTCGACTTAACAACTATTACAATTTTTAATGTCATTTTATTTTTTTCATTTCTTGTATATATAGCAAAAATCCCTTTACATTTTAAAGCAGACTTCAAAGTTTTCCTTCTTGTAATTATGAGGAACAAGTGAAAATCTTTTTTGAGAACTGTCATCGTCTTGTTTTGAGTTCTATATCGTCCACACTTCAGCAGGCGTGCTTATTATCCAACAAAGGGACTAAATGGGCTCAAATCATTCATTCTGACACTCATACAGTAGGCAGTGAATGGAGTGCAAACTCATTTTCTTATGAGAATTTGATTCCTAAAGTATTTGCACATATTACCAAACACCAAATCTCGCATTAGATCATGTACAATCTGACAGTAGGTCCAATTCCGTAACACTTCTTGCCTCATAAAAACCACTGCCCCGTCTTTTAATAATTCTTGTAAAGGTAAATGTTGAGAAGCTTAGGAGAATTACTCAGCAATCTTTTTGTATCGAAACCATCACAAACTGATTCTGATCAAGAGCAATAACATGTGATTGCAAAGTGAAACAAATTAAAGAAAAAACAAGGGGAAAGGTAAGAACTCTCCCTTCAGAAACAAACTTTTCAATTTGCTTGCTTTGTCCAAGAGCGTGGCTAGGAATCATCACTCTATAACACACTTTACTCAACTATTTCTATCCAAACAGCACTTAACAGTTAACAATGAATGAAGCAAATTGTCAAATTGAAACACAAAGATCGAACAATCGAAAAGCAATTTATTACATTATAAAAAAATTAACAACAAATCAACTATCACATTAACATACTAATTAATGGTTTAAAACAATTATGACAAATCAAAATAGTAAAAGAAGCACGTAAAGAACAGATCGACAAAAATTCAAGCGGAATGCTAAATAAAATGAGGTTTTTATATAATTAAAGAACGAGAGATCTAAGAAATTAGAAAGATCGATCGATCGAATTGAGAAGAGAATTTGACGTACCGTATGAGATCTCTCAGTTTCTCTCTTGATGAGGGTGATGATGTTCGTGTACAGAGAAAAACAACGATATGACAGTAGAAGAAGAGTCTTGGCAAATATATAAAGGAAAGAGGTCCTAAAAAGAAAGTGAATAATTGCTGTATGTTTGTTGTATAACGTTTTTCTCTCTCCAACTTTTTAGGCTTTCGAGATTGATGAACTTTGATAGTATATACATTAATACACAGAGAATATACTTTTACTTTAGAAAGAGAGTGAGGGGGGGGGGGGGGGGGGGGGGGCCTGAATTATATATACGATGATGGAATGGAAAAACTGGAGATTTTACAGAGACGGATGAGTTGGACCATAGATAAGTCGGTTAAATAAAAGAGGATAAAAAAAACTGAAGTCCAATTTGGACCCTAATTTTTACTTAAAATTCAATTTATACCTCTACCTTTTCTTACAATTAAATGTACCCCAAACTTTATTTTCATAAATAAAATACATCCTTCGTCTATTTTGTAGTCCATTTGATTAGGACGATGTCTTGTAGTTTTAATTTGGAGCGGAAAGAAAATAAAAGGATGGAATGTCTTACAAATTATTTTTAAAGAAAAAAAAAAGAGAAAATAAACTAAAGGTATGTGTTTGAATTTTAGTTGGGAAAAAAAAAAGAAAAATTATTATTTTTATCGAAATATATTTATTCACACTTTTGAATATAATTCTAATATCCTCTTTCTTTTTACCCTTTTCTCTCATTTTTTTGTCCTCAAAACTATTTCAACAGAGCAATAATGTCTCATACGACTAACTATTTTAGATGCTTAAGGTACTATTCATCTTATTTATTTTGACGATTTGAATATCAACGGAATTGTGTTGGATGATAAGATAATTTAATTAGTAATGATGAGCTTATAGAATTTTTACAATTTTAAGAGAGAAAGTGAGAGAATATTGAAAAAAGTATAATAAATGAAGAAAGTTGGACACTAAAGTGTTTGTGAAATTTTCTTAAACCACTAACATGTTTATTAAGTTAAATGGTTAAAATTTAATGCATTGGCTTTATATACCTTATTTTAACATCTCTTGCAATGAAATGAAAAAAAAGAGTAGATAGTGCTTTTTATTTACATGGAAGAAGTTTGGGGGTTTATTTAATTGGGGAAAAAATTGAGAGTTTAAATTGAATTTTTGTGTAAACATTGAGTTCAAACATAACTTTAGCCTTAGAAAAGGTTTCAAGGCAAAGATCCGGTCACGAGGGAACTAACGTATTTCCTTTTTATTGTAATAATATTAATTTTTTTCTTCTTTATTTTTTAAAATCGAAATAAAACGAGCTTAATACTTTGTCCCAAGCAAGTGTTTAGTTTTGAGTTATTACCAATATTTAGAAAATCGGATCAGTTATCGAATCAAAAAGTTAATAAGTAGATGAATCACTAGTATAATCAGTAGTCGATCCGTTATTGAACCGATGACGATATAAATACGTACAAAATATATTATTAATAATTAAGAAAATATTAAAGTATCTAATTTTTTATAAGTTAAAATATAATAAAATAATATTATAATATTAGTAAAAATATTTTTGTAAAAAAAAACAAACTTAAAAATTGATTTAACTAACCAGTTTTACTAGGAGTCAACCGATTTTTGACTGGATCACTGTCAAATCGATTTTTTAGGCCAACCGAACCAAAAAGTCTACCAACTCCAGTCAAACCGCGATTGAACCGTCAATTCGGTCCAATTTTTTAAACATTGGTTATTACATTGTTGATATCTTTTTTGTAAATTTATTTTATTAGAGAAAAGTAATTAATTTGTATTTAAATTTTAAAAATAATCATAATATGGTTGGTGATTGAAATATAGTATATTAATATTTTCATAACAAAATAGTTCCTTCTAAAATATAATATTTAACTAATAATACAAGTTTATATATAATCAATCATCAATAAAAAAAAATAATAAATTTGAAGATTTACAATAATAATTCATATATTCATATAATTAAAAGAATAAAATATCATCAAACAATTCCAATCATATACATGGGGAGGTATAAGCATAGAAGACATATGATACTATTCCCTCATTTTCATTATATAGATCGTTTAACACATAATTACACATATTAAGAAATATAATTAATATTAATGTTAGATAATTAATGTTGATTTAAAATTTTATTACTACCCATGTGTCGACGTCAGAAAAAGTCGTTTCCTTTTTTTATAATTTCCCTTTCCAATTTTAGCCTTTGGATTTAATATGTGATTTTGAAGAGGGTCGGTTTAAGTGTCGACGGGGTTTAAAAGATTGATTTTATGATGAGCCAACTGACCAGATCCGCCAGTTGGTATATTTGAAATGGATGTACCAACTCATCCGAATTTTGTTTTCGTAATCGTAATGGCTCATATGTGACTCCGAATTAATTGATCCGTAAACCGAGATTCATAGAGTTCGGGGGCTTGCTTAAGCGAGGGGAAGGTGTTAGGCACCCCCCGACTTCCGAAAAAATACGGTTACCGCTATCTTAATGCTTTCATGTCCTTTAAATCCTAAAATGTGTGTATGCGCGCGCGTGTGTGTGTATGCGTGTGTGCCTATGAAAATCGTTGGAATGCTTTATTTTCGAAAATACTTCAGAAATCTCGTTGACCTTATGCACGAAAGATTCGATTCGTTTTGAAAAGTTCATTTTTAAGCTTTCGTTTTGATAACAAAATCTTTAATGATGACATTTATAAAATAAGATTTTCGAATCATTTGTCAAATAGGAATGAAGCTCATCCGATACTTTCGATTTTATTTTAGACTACGCGTGATCTAATATCCTACTTTGATTGATTTTATGAAAATCTTTACCATTTCATTCCAAAATCATTTTCTCGCGTCAAAAGGGAAAACCAAGCAATAAAATGGCGTTGGAGTTATTCATAGGTATGTGAGCCATCCAAATCACCCCAAACGCCCACAATCACACATTTCACTATTATAAGGCCTTAAACCTGATTTTCGGTATCGATATCGCTTTAAGGCCCAAAAGATACATTTTACATCGAAATGACTAATAACAAGAATCACAATTAACCCAACAGTCCATCTTCGGGATTTTATTAATGTAAGACTCCAAATTTTTTTCTTCCTCCCGCGTCTGATTCAGAAATGAAACTGGAAGAGGCGATTTAGAAACTCAGATCTTGGCCGCAGGTGCAGGTGCAGCTGCGGCCGACTTCGGTGCTTCCTCGATTTTCGTGTACTGATGTCGGTCTTTCATTTTTTCGCTGGAAGACTTGTATTTTGCAATCCGGAAATCCCTGGAAAACGTGTCATATTGTTCTGGGAGGCTAGTTCGGAGGGCTGCGACTTGATATAGAATTTGCTATTTGTGCTTGGCTTCTAGGGGGCGCTGCCCCCTTCCACCCCCAGTGAGCGAGACTCCCGACCATCGTAAGCGTAGTGGCCATTAGTCGTCTTTTGTGATCAAATCAGGTTCTTCTTGGATCATCTGTTTGCGGCTTTGACCGTAAGTCGTTGGGGTGACTTTGTGTTGGGGTCCACCTTCCTTTTCGCATGTTGGGTCAAGTGACGATTTTGCCCTCCTGCCAGGGTTAGTAGAGAAGTGCAAAATTTGGGTGTCTACACCATGCATTAATTAATTACTCATCTTCTCTTTCTCAATTACTCTATATTTAAGGGTACAGTAAAAAATGATTAAATTTTTTCTCCTAGATATATGTAAAATATCTTATATTTTGAAAAGATTTTTTTTTTAAAACGACCTATATAATGAAAATGAGAGAGTATTATACTATGGATAAATTTATATACAAAACATCCAAACAGAAAAATCAAACACTAATTCATTTTAATCATTTAAAAGTAACGTATGACACAAATTTTAATGTTATACCCCACTTTTTAATGATTAAGAGAATATAATATTTGAATGTTGTGTACTTATACTTATTCTTATACTATCCACAAACTAAATTTGCAACGGCATTAACATAAACTTAATCAAAAGGAATCATCTTGTACATTAACACACACCCCTCACCTTTAAAATAATAATTCATATATAGCTAGACATCATGTATGAGGTCCCGCAAAGGAAAACGTCATTTTCTCAGGCCGCTACTCTTACATACAGTCAGGTCAAAACCCAAAACAACGTAGTTTGCCTGGCCGTTACTAAAATTAACGGTCAACCCCTTCCTTGCCATTAGATCCTGCAATGAACAGTGAGAGATCAACTAACTGAAAATAGTGTCCTTAACTAACACTTGTCCTGGATCAACTTCCTATATATATATATATAAAGATAGTTGAATGGAAGCTTCTATTATTCTCACCGTTAATTCATTGATTCAAACAGTAAAATTACTCTCATCCGACCATACGTAGACAAACAATTCTACCTATTGTATGAAGGAGATATAATTTATGGGTTTCCATCTGCACAATAGTTATGCTGACGGATATACCATTAACCATTCCAAATTTTACCTTGATAGAAAGTGTAATTGTCATGACTCTTTTCCATTGATTATAGTTTTCACCAGTCAATGTAATTGCTACTAAATTTAACCCTAGGATGCAGAAACAAAGGATGGAATGCATCTAACTGTATGCTAAGGTTTACAAGAGCAACATATGGATTATTGACATCACTTGAGGATGAAGAATGACTGTAACTATGTTTGCAAAGGTGGTGTGGTGTGTAAATGTGTTGGCCATTTCTCAGATTTTTACAACGAAATCCTTCGTACCAAAATATGAATACAAAGAGAGATTATGCCATCGATCTTCCAACTTTGAATGAAATTGAAAATTACTAGAGGCGTATGAAGCGTAATAAGTAGGCCATTTAGTTGAACTACAAAAACAAAATTTATGCAGACATGAAGAAGATCCAAGAAATTTTCTACAATGAAAACCATAGAAAATCGACCCGAACTTCCGATATCGTGTTACGAGTTGAAGAACATATATTATTTATTCAGCAAACCTAAACTTACATCAAATACAATACTCATGTATTTTTACACATAGCAAATTCATTAGCCAGTTAACTAGTTACATTTGGAAAAGAGTACAATGACTCTATCCACGTAGCCTCTATGTATTAGTTGTATTCATAACAAAGCATGCAGGTGCAGAACTTGTGCACATACAGGTGGTCTAAAATCTCAAATTTTGTTTCCAAATTAAATGTCAAAATTATAGTATTACTTATTCAATAATTTATATCATATATAATCTACCATTTCGCATGTCAAAAAATAATTCAAAATGGAAGACAAATTGGGAAAAATGCCAAGCTCGCACCTTCCAAGTGCTTTAACTAACTTTTAGTTTCCATCTTCTTTTGCTTAATCTTTGTGAAGGTCTAGCTGTGGATCAACTCTAACAAATGTATTTATGGCCATCAGGGGCAAAGCCAAAAATATATTTTAGTGGGGTCAAAATTATTATTAAATTTTAAATAATTTGACTGGTTTGGGTCAATTTTTTATAATACTTTTGTACTTTTGGGTCACACACACACACACACACACACACACACATATATATATATATATATATTATAATGATAATATAATAACTAATAATATATGGTATATATACATTATATTGACTCATAATAGACTTTTCTAATTACAACTATTCATAAATAATTAATTCATTAATTATTTTAAAAAATAATATAAATTAGATTATTATTTAGTTTAAAAATATTAAAGAGAGAAATACATATATTGAGAGTATATGAGTCATATGTGATTAAAATTTAATTGACAAAGTTATAAAATTTTAATTTGACCCCGTATAATAAAAAAATTATAAAATTTGATTGAAATCAATTTATATATAATACTTAAAAAATTTAAAATTTATCTTATATTATAAAATAATTATTTTTTTTCAATGAAGTCAATCAACCCTACTACAATACATATAGCTTCGCCGCTGATGGCCTTCGATCTCCTGATGGGACGATCACAATTGAGAACAGTTACTCCATCCATATTAAAAATATATACCGTGAGAGAAATTTGAAAATATTACAAATTACTCCCTCCAATATTCCACAATATAAGATCAATTTCCTAAAGTAAATAAATAAGATGGCAAATACAATTAGACACCCACTTGTACTGAACAAAATTAAAACTTATTTTGATCTCTATTTTTTGGAAGGAATGTATTATATAAGAAGTTTGTTTGATTGTGAAGGTCGTTTTCAATATTTAAGTGAATTCATACCAATTTTTAAATTTTATTTAAAAAAATAAAATAATTTATATATTTTGAATATAAGAGCATAAGTGCAAAACTGGCACTCCTAGTTGGGTCATCGATGCAGTCAATTTATGAATGATTATTAATTTTTTTTCCTTTCCGGTAGAGTATTATATCCCATTAATCTTAATTTACGAGCAAACATTTCAGGATGAGAGGATTTATAACGGCATGGGAACGAATTCATGTGTTACACCTGAAGCTAATAATATTACCCTTTTGGAAAATAATCGTTCATTCCATGGCAAACATTATAGTCTACAATCATTATAATTGGTAATGACTACAAATGCAGTGCATGTACACCCTTTTTGTGAAATACAAATAATAAATAAAATAAATAAAAGGGACTTAAACAGCCGCAAACCGTCTACGTACAAACCATCAAACTAAAGAATTAGCGCCCGCAGTCTTTGTAATTACTATCTATGAACACACCAAATGCAGCAGCATAAAGAGGGGAGAAAAAAAATACTCTTCGAGCGGGCGGGCACGAAACCAAAACTAAAAGCTGCTATAGTCATCACTAAAATCGAGGCAACCACAACAGAAATGAGGCCAGATAAATGGTCACGCAAATATGCTAAAGAGAAGGGGGATCACTCGAGAATTGTTGGATTTTATTTCTAGAAGAGATCACCCTTCTTCTTGAGCATGTCCTGCTTCCATTTTGGTAACTTATAAAATGCTTCTTTCGTCATCCCCAGTACAGCCAGGAATTCCTCATCAGAGAGATAAGCCTGAAAGTAGAAAAAGGATTATTTGAAAAAGAATCTTAAAAATTAGCATTCAAATTGTATCACATTAGGAATCAAGCATTGGTCCAGCAGTGTGCTGGCCAACCACCCATGCCTTTGGGCTTTGTTCAAATCCTACTCCCCCTCCCCATAATAATAATAATAATATAATGTAATGTTATAATTCAATGGTACCAAAAAATAAACTGTATCACATTTATAGTAACCAACCTCTCTTCGTTTGAAATCAATTCCAGTTACAGGGTTATCAGATTTAGCCTTCAATTGATCGTAACTAAATGTACTTTGAGTTCCACAATCATTCTCATGCTGCTCTGCTTCTGGATTTGGTTTCAACTCCTCCCCATTATTCTCTGATATGGGCTGAACTATCTGAGTCTCCTTAGCTTCAGGAGTTTCTTTAGAATCCTCAGCCTCAGAGACATTCTCTTTCTTTCCTACTGTGCAAGCATTACCAAAATGTAAGGTGATATGAATTATCAGATTGAGCATACAATTATTAGCACAAACTAGCTAGCCAAAAAAGAAAAAAATGTTAAGTTTGTCATCCTAAAACCAAGAGTTGAAACAATCTATACTTCCTTGGGGAGCACCATTTGGGATGTTAATCATAGATAAATTATTTTCAATTTGTGGTACTTTGACGTATTGAATATTTAATTTATTTATTTATTCAATTGAATTTAACAAATTCCTTTCATCTCAAACTGAGTGGGTAGGCTTGTTTATTTTTTCAACTTTCTGCTAATAGTTTGAATTTCTAGAATAATAAAACAATCTGCTTATGAGTTGGAGGAAATTTTTCTCCGAGTCCAAGTAAATTTTTCATGAACCTCCCACAGCTAACCTCTTTGGTCAAAACCTTCTATTCTATTAAGTTGTTCTGAATATTTTAGCCTTTCATTTCATTTATGTTTACTGTGTATGTTAATGCATGCAGAAACACAGAAACTTATTTTTTTTTCTTTCTTTATTTTGGAAAGTCATGCTACTGCAAAGTAAACATGATGAAATCTGCTTTCAAATACCAGAGAGTTCCGTGGACGGACTTCTACTGGACTGGACAGGAGAGGAATCAGGCGACCGCTTTTTTTCAGCGGTAAGAACTTGTGATAAGGCAGCTACTGCAGCTGCTCTCTGTGATCCCTGACTCACTCCTGATGTCCTTGGAGGAGTAGGTTTGGACTCAGAAGATGAATTAAATGTAGAGTTCAAGGCAGCCAATGCTGAAGCTCTTTGTGTTGGTCCTCCCTGATTTGTCCCATTGGACTTATCCTGGTTTTGCAATAGCATAAGAGATCAATTTTCGGTCACCCAAAAGAAAGAATATATATTAATTGACAGGACCTTATTCAATGCATTTATGTAGGTTTTAGTTGATTTTACCTCTGTAACATGACCTGTCCCAAAGAGAAGCATAACCTTCTTTTGAAATGAGTTCCCATGTACCTATTTGGCATCCCAATAGTAAAAAATAAAAAAAAATAGTTAAGAAAAAAAATGAAAGTAACATATTGGCTAATATAAGATGTAGAGATGTATGATCACAACAGTAACAGAGCAGCTATTTTCCTTATGGCAACATGAAGTTCACAAAATTTATAAAAAATAAAAAAAATTAAAATGAAAAGGTCATTGTCTCCAGAGGATAATTGTAACTTATCTTTAAGGCAACTCATTACTTGGTACCTAGTTACGGAAAGATTAAAATGATTAGGAGATGCCTTGCACACTGGACCTCTTTGGGAAGTGGGTTAGTCTCTTTGCTCAAGTAAACGATTTTCTCCTTCATTCTATACCTATGTAGTATAACATTTTTCAGCTAGGACCTCTTCCCAGTAATTTTTCTTTTCAATGACCGGAAAGAATCAAACTAATGTGTGAAGGAAACTGTATATGAAATGGCTATAAGAAGTCAAAAAATCTTCATTTTCCTTGTATATGAAGTTACTTCTCAACAGCCAGGTATGGTACACAATATAATACATGTAAACTCAACTCAAAAGAAGCTTTATGAAGTGAAGAGAAGAAAGCACCCCGCCTAGCTCCCATCCATGTTTATAGGTGGCAACGGTAACAGCTGGTAAGCATGTTGACAGTATCGGCGACCCAAGATGAAATTGGTAAAGAAACACCACAAAAAGAATTCCATCCTCAACCAATCTGGTTATTCAGTACAATATGGTTCATTTTCCCTTTTTGTTAGAAAGTTAAAATCTTACATAGAAAGATGGATTCAAATCAAGGGATGGACACAACAGCTGGAATAATACTTGTGGGTTACTTGAAGAAGCCTTCTGAAAACTCACAATCCTGGTCCAGGATTAGGGGTAGCTATATCACGACACTTTTCAAGCACTTGCTGCTAGCATCAGCTGGCAGGGCAGCTTGTGCCGGTAAGAGCATGATAAAGAATGTACTATTCACCTCTTCATCAAGGGAGTGCCCTTGTTTTCGTTGTTGCTGACCTACCTGCTTTGGGGTCAGGTTCAAAGTTATTAGATTTATGTATAAGGTATATCACTTTCCATGGGAGTTGAGGCTAAAAATTAATTTAATGAACCATTTAGTTTGCCACAAACCGGGCACAACTACTTGGACTTTCCTACATAAATCCTATTGCATTATCTATTTCCTGTCCAGGTCTTACATAGAAAGATGGATTCAAATCAAGGGATGGAGACAACAGCTGGAATAATACTCGTGGGTTATTTCAAGAACCCTTCTGAAAACTCATGATCCTGGTCCAGGATTAGGTGTAGCTATATCACAACACCTTTCAAGCACTTGCTGCTAGCATCAGCTGGTAGGGCAGCTTGTGCCGGTCGGAGCATGATAAAGAATGTACTAGTCACCTCTTCATCAAGGGAGTGCCCTTGTTTCCATTGTTGCTGACCAACCTGCCAGGGCTCAGGTTCGAAGTGATTAGATCTATATATAGAGAATATCACTTTCCACGGGAGTTGAGCCTAAACTTAATTTAATGAACCATTTAGTTTGCCACAAACTGGGCACAACTATTCGGACTTTCCTACATAAATCTTGTTGCATTATCTGTTTCCTGTCCAGGTCTTATAATCTTTAAAATCACAAGTTAACATATCCTGTAGAATTTTCATGTCAGTGAATTTGTTATCCTCTTCCCAATTAATACTGTCAATAACCCTCTCTGTCAGGAACCTTAGAGGCCTGACCTGCAATCTGTTAGTTACAGAAGAAGAAGAAGAAGAAGAGAAATAAAAGAAATTGAGAAGAAGAAGAAACAGAGTTCAGAAGAAGAATGGGAGGAAGAAGAAGAAATCAGTAGAGTTCGTGAGAGAGAGATAGAGATAGAGATAGAGATAGAAAGCTAAAGCTAAATAGCTTTCATTTAATTCATAATATGCATCCTACAAAACTTCTCAGAAACAACTATTTATAGAGAGAGAACGCTTAAAAGTAAGCTACTAAAATGCTGAACATGTGAAACTCTTAACCTACACTACTTCTTATCCTACAAACCCATTACATGAGCTTATCTAATACCTAATTCTAGAATATTATTCTAACTATTCTATTGCTGCCAAAAATACCCTCTGCCTGACATTCCCTTCTCTTTTAAAGCATCCATGTCCTTATGGATATTGCTGATTTTCTTCTTCCCAGTCTTGGTAGTTGTCACTTCCTTTCCATTGTCAAAAACAAAACTCAGGAATTTGTTTAGCTGAATCTTTCCATAGCAATTCTTTGAAAATTCAGCTTTCTCATATTCCCCAGTATCAACAGTTAACACCAACAGCTTCATATTTTGATTATCTTTAACATGCCTTGAGAATTTCTTTTCCTTCAAATACAGCCATCATTGATACTTGCTGTTTTCTAGCTGACTTGTAATACTTTATGTTTGACATATAACTACAATTGCCACATTGCCAAAATGATCCAACCTTTCTAAACAACCCTTTATTACTCTGTTGAGCAATCAATACACCCTGATAAACAGATGTTAATTCCAAAGTAAGACTAATGCTCTTGGCTACCATAGCCCAGCCACAGCTATTTGAGTCTAGTTTCTGCATCACATTTCCTATTGTTTGATTAACTTGCCTTGCAAATGTACTCCCAACTGAAAGTTTCTGGAAGTGTATTCCATTTTTATCTCTCCAAGGAATAGGCCTAGTAACCCCATCCTTTTTGAACTGAAAATTCTGACATACTACATCAATACTGCTCCACCAAAATGATGCTAGCCATAAGAGGAAGGACCCTAGTCCCATGAGTGTGTATTCATGTTCCCCAGTAAAGAGATTGACCTATAAGAACCCTAGAGTTTCTTTGCATTTTGCTTGATGTTTGGAGAGAATGGAAACTGTATTTGAGAATCCTTTCCTCTTTAGAACAAACTGGCCTCTAAGATCAACTTCAGTCTTGTCAAATGATACCTCATTGGTTGCATTATCAGCTTGTGAAGAAAGTCATAACAATGAAAAACAAAATATTTCTTAAGGAACAGCACATACAGCAGCTTTAGCAGAGTCCCATGAGAAGAATGTTGTGAAGAAACAAGGTTCATTTCCTTCTGTGACTTTGTACAAAGGCACATATAGAGACAACCCATCCAGAGAGGCAGCCATCTCGATGTATTTCTGCAATAAACTTCAAGGAATGATGCAAGTACAGAATGATAAGAATATGTTCCAGAAGGCTTGCACTACTCAATCAGTACCTGGCCAATTTCAAAAGCATTTTGCTTTTCCGTCAGATCTACAGACTGACCAACCCAAACAAACACTTCAGCATGTGTATCAAGTATCGAGATATCCTCAGTCAACAAGTCATCTTGCGAAAAATTGTAAACTTCTTCCACCTGTTGAACAGAGCATATTTATGTTTAAAAAGCTGTTAAGAAGCCGAATGAATACGAAAGAAAATTCAATCGGATTATGAACTCCAGAACTCACCTCAAACTTTCCTGGGGATCCACACATGGCAGCATGAATAGTCAGTAGAAAATAGTTAGAGGGGACAACCAGCTTTATAAAGAAATTTAACTTTTAGATATCAACCATGTAAACATCGGAATAGGGGGCAGGAGAACAACTTATAAAAAGGAGATGCCAAACTAAGTGATTGTGAAAATGAATTCAGAAAAGAAAGAAGAAAACCACCTTTATTAATTGAGAATGTGAATAAGTGAGGATCTCGGACAATATCCTGAGATACTTTTTTGCTAGTGTAACTTTGTTTTCCTCCAAGAGCAAACCAGAAAGATGAATTCTCAGTTCCTTCTTTTGCATATTTCACCATTACGCCTGGCTGAATGTACAAATTGAAGTAACATTTAATTCACTATGCTTAATTATTCGAGCAGATTCTTAATCAAGTCTTGAAAGCTCAAAGAATTCCATATTAAGCATGACTATGTGACAAGAACAATAACATGTTGAGTTATGTCCTTGGACTTAATAACATGTTGAGTTATGTCCTTGTACTTTTGCTCATATCCGTTAAAAAGAACAACTTCTTGGATTTGATTTGAAGAAGCATGTCCATTAAGAGATGTATATGGTGGATATGAAGAGTATATACACAGTAAAGTAATTGGAATTAGAAACAAAGTAGGATCATGAATTCATGCTCAAAACATAGGAGAATAATAAGATTCCAAAGGAAAAGCTCAGTGATTCAGTTTCACTCCCCCAAGTTGACTCAGAGCATTAAAAAGTTAAGTGTCAGGTACTCCAAGTTGTGGCATTTGTGCCAATCTTTTCATATTTAGGCTTTTCAAAATATTGACCGTGTAATAAACATACGTGGTAATAAGTATAGTAAATTGGTCAAACACAAAATATAACTAAATCAAGGATGCTGGATACGATATTAGAAGTTCTGGACATCAATCTTCCTACATATTTTAAGGTGCAGTCAATTCCTCCAAAAAAAATTCTGCATCTTTTACCAACACTTCAATTTTGTGTGCTTATTTTAAGACAACAATTGACCAACATTACAGAAAAAAGATATCTATGTCCTTTTACATTAGAATCCAGGGTCCAACTGTAAATAGTAAGGGAAAGCCTTTTCCTGGTGAATAGCATCAGGACCTACCTTCAAGGTGGACATTCTCTTAATTGGCCCTCATGTTAATTCACTTAACTCCTGGTGATCCAATCATCTAACTTGATTCAGGCATTTATATGTTAGAGACATTGTAGTGCCATGGTAATACTACAGCGTGATAATTGATTAGAAAATACAGTTGCAAGGATTTCGCTGTGAGATCAAGAGAGGGCTTATTCCAAGAGATGATGAAACACCTCAGTCCTCCCAAGCTGCATCTGTCATGGGAGATTGTAATCAATTAAGGTTAATATTTCTTCTCAAACATCATCTAGACATAAGAATAGGTTGAAACCATTTGATCCCCAGAACAAGTCTGTCATAAAAAAAATATTAAACTCAAATGTTTGTGAAGAAGACAGTCAAATATTAAGTTATGAGGAAGCCTACAGAGTTTCAATCAACTCGACCACCTTCTTTCAACTCATCCAAAATCTGTTAGTTATTATGAATGTTTTGAATTGCTGATTTCACAAGTAACATACTTGTCTGCATGAAACATATTCACATGTAACCTAATTTATTTTGGGCTTTGGCTACTGATTTATCATCTCCATTTTCTTAGAAGAACATAGAAGCAAATGCAAATGCACAGAACTGACTATATTCCATCTCCATTTTCTTAGAAGAATATAGAAGCAAATGCAAATGCACAGAACTGACTATATTCTTAGAGTCTTATCCAGCAATCTACATACAAAATAGTAAAGTTTAACCTATGAAAGCTTAAAGTGCTGAAAAATATACATGACAACACTTAATCAGGATACACCACCATGTCTCACTTCATGAATTTTGGTCAACGTGACCCACCCGTGTTGGTGTTAAAAAAATCCAAATTATTTCTTTAAAGTTCGACCCTTAACTCTTCATAAAATGCAGACAGTTACTTGGTTAAGTTTCCTCAGAAAAACATTAACCACATCATATAAATTTATCATTTAAAGAAAAACAGAACAAATTCCTTGAAAGAAGAAAGAGCAATGACACAAAATGCATACAGAATATTTCTCAATTAACCTTTGCCTAACAAATGAAATTTATGACAATACTTCGGCATAACATCTCTGTTAAGAGGTAATTATAACAAAAAAAATGGTGTAACCAATTCAACTCTCATCAACTGACAAAAAATATATCATTGAATTGATTATAAATTCAAAGTTTGAAGTAACTGCAATTCGCCAAAGTCATACTTTGGAACACTGAAAAAACTCGGGCCACATTTTATATCAACATAAATAACCCATGACATGAATATAATCTTCTACAATGTCATACCTTCAAAATTTCTGCAACTTTAATAGCTAATTGTTGCTGCTCAAATGTACTCTGATTTCCATGCCAACTGAATATAGAAGATCCAGATTGCAGGAAAAAACACTCATTAGTGTTCAGTGAGGTTGCCACCTGAAAGGAAAATAAATATGTAAACCAACATTTTCCTGATTACCAAGACAAATTACTTGAGAGTCCTCGACAGAATCATGATAACATGCAAAAATTGACTCATACTGTCATGCAAATTAATATAGAGACCATATATTACCACAGAAACAAATTTAAGAACCCTACCAACAAATAATTCTCAGTGGCTCATAGGAAAATCAATCAGTAAACGTACCGCATCAACTTGCACAGCTTTATTATTATGTGCAGAAGTTCCTGATATTTGAATGAGTGCAACACAGTCCGTGTTGTAAGTTTCATCAATCAGACCTTTGTCTGCAATATAGTTTTTGTAGCCAGAACTTGTTCCGCCCTAAAAAGAAATGAATGAATTTAATGATTCAATATCTTCAAATAATCTTAAAAAGAGCTTCTTCTCTTTTTTTAGGTAATTTCCTTTCTTACTCTTTTTTTACAAAAGAATAAGAAATGAGGAAAAGGAACAAATGTACCGATCCAAATTATTAGGAAATAAGCATATTCACAAAGAATTGTGATTACATAATGACGTATTCGATCAGGGTACCTTAAGGATCACCATAGGCTGAAAGATGGCAATGAACTGTGGCGGCTCTTTCCCTTGAAATATACGACCCTGCAAAAGCATACATTAAATAGCTCTCTTAAAGTTAAAGTGCACAGATTAATGTAAAAGTACCTGCACAGGTCGCCCCTTCAGTGAATTGTACAATTTAGCAACTAATAGAGCAGCCATCTTCTGGTCTTCCTGAAGTTCAACCATGTCACTTAAAATTAAATAGATAAAACTTACCCATATTAAGATTGAGAAAGAAAATAGATGGAAGATAAGAAGTCAAAAAGGTTTTTTAAATATACACTCATATTTTACTTGAGCATAAGATTAACGTGGTGAAGGAATAACAATTCATCTAAAGTATGCATTTGAAAGTCAAAAGCAAGACAGAACTCCATTCCCATAATTGTAATGCTGATTCCAAGCAAAGATAATTGGATAACACAGCTACTTTATACCAGTAGATGTGGTAATTAGATGATGTAAGAGTACAGTTGCTACGCTGATAATTACCTAGCTAAGGTTAGAGGATTTAAATGCTACTTGATTGATTTCTTTTTCTATTTTTCAAATTTGCAGCATGTATAGCAGTTGATGAGGGATTAGCTGATGCAATAAAATTTGATGTAGACATATCAATATTCAGATTGTTCAACATAACAGAGACACATTCATAAAACAAATGTGTAATACATAAACAAAATACTACAAGGTAATGCAACCTAAAAGATGGAGTTGATTGAGATGTTTGACTTTTGAAAGTAGCAACATATATGGAATTTTAAGGAGTGCGCTGCTTAAGTTTTGAAAGGAAAGAAATAAGGAAAAACAAAAAGAGGAACTTGCAGGCTATCAGATGTAAATAGAGAGGGTGATATTCTAGGATATAAAAGGATATACAGCCTGAACAAAGCAAAACTGCAAAACAAGATTGACATTTTAACCAAGTATGTTTAAAGTAATTTTCTGCAAGTTAAATTAAATGATATCAAATGCATATTATATATATTTTTGACCAATGTAACTCATAAATGTAAAAGCACAAAAGTGCCTGGAGTACCTGGACCCTTTTTTTACTTCCACTTTATATAGAAATTGCTGATAATAGACTAACATTTCGTTATATTAGCCGCTAATAACTAAAAGGCATTTTTTATTAAAAATATTATAATAATTTTACTGAAAGGAGGAATCAGCCCCTGAGGGTCTTCAAGCATGTGAAGTGCTAGTTAAACAAAGTCATAATTGAACAATGCAGGCTGTATGGCTCTTGCCAAAGTTACATATGCTCCTGTTTCTAAATACAATATGTATGTAAATTCCTTTTCTTTCATTATTTCAACGTCAGTTAATAAGAACATAAATTACCTCGATACTATCCTTTCCAATCCAAGAGCACAGGTAATAATCTTCTTTCTTATCATGAGAATACGTGTAAAGAACAGCGTAGCAATCTCCGCTATAAAATTTACCAATGTCCTCTTTTGGCACTGGATTTTTTGCACTTCCATTGATGCACCATACCTGAAAACAGAACATATTCATATCTGGAACATATATTAAAACCAGACTATATGTGTGTGTGTGTGTGTGTGTGTGTGTGTGTGTGTGTGTGTGTGTGTGTCTATTGATTCCCTTACAACACCATAAAATGGATTAAAAACTAAACCTCAATTTTTCCATCTCCTTCAAGCAGTGGTGGGACTTCCTCATTTACAGGAGCACTCTTAGCTGGTCCCTTAAGGCCAACACCTTGTTGCTTGAGCAAAGCTACAAGTATAAAAAATAGTTTCATGATCAATTTTCTTCAAAATATTTAGTGGTTTTAACAAGTGAGGAAGTTATATACCTGCTACTTTTCCTCTACCCTCCTCAGGAGCAGAAGGTGCTGAGCCTGAAGGCCAGGAATCAAAGTTGGACTTGAATGAATGGGTCTCATATCCTTGAATAAGCCGGGTTACACGTGTTGACTTTGGCCTATTTTGGCTAGCAACAAATTCCTGCAACAATAATTAGGGAAAATTAGGAATCTGGCTCGCATGATTAATATGAAGATCTGAATCTAAGCTATACCTCAGCAGCTTGGATGGCAGCTTTTCTATCATCTACTTGGGTTACCCGACCAACCCACACAAATACCTCAGAACCACAATCTAATAGAAAGCATTTATTATTCTCCAATAATGATTTGGAAAGTTCAGCATCTACATCAGTAACCTGACAATCAACGACACTGCAAAACATGGCAATCAAACTTCAGAACCTCTTGTCCATAGTTGTCAGAATCATACAATAAGCGATATGTATCATATGATACAATACAATATGGAGACAATTCGATACGTATTACAGGGTAAAAAAAAATAACACCGTATCATACGATTCGAAACGATTTTTACGAAACGATACTTTATAAAGTTAGCAACCAACTTGAAAAAGATTTTATGTATATTCAAAAGAGTAAAAACAACATTTTTAAGCTTTCTACCATTTCAAATGAAGAGGTTTTTTAATACAAAACATATTATATAGCGCTTGATAAGCCCTTAATCATTTTTTAGAGTTTTATATCTTCTTCTTCTTCAGAACGTTGCACTATTCTTCTCTCACCACTTTACATAAAATAGATAGATAAATCTTCACTTGTTAATTTGAATTATTCTCTTTTGTTTTATAGATTAAAGGTAAATCTAAAATAATATCTAGTAAATTAATTTAGAATATTTTATCTACTATTTAACTTTAAAATTTATTTTTAGTCTATAATAATATTTACTTGACTATTTTTATATATAATTAAGCTAATATGCTTGATTATCCAATTAAATGTGTTATATATATATATATATGAAACGCAATATGGGGTTTTCGATACATAGTACGATTCACGATTTAACAACTATGCTCTTGTCCATGAATGTCCACAGCATCAACCATTAGTATTCTGGTTAAAAGAGGTTCTAGCAAAGTAACAACTCATAAGAAAACATATAAGCATACCAGAGAAACTATATACCCAAATACATTAAAATATGAAAAACAAAAGTTCTACATTGTATACAAAGCCAACTGAAACTTCAACTGAATAATTTGTCCAGTGAACTGCGCATAAGTGTGCCTCGGAACTTCAAATCTTCATATGGAACTCTAGTTAAGCATAATGACCTTTCCATTTTACTTATTAATGCTTTAACTACTATACTGAAAGCTTTCGTCACTTCTTCAGCACAGGTTTATCAAAGTAAACAGCACAATTAATTTCATAAATGATAAATCTAACTGAAATTTCCTCTTCTTTTTTCATATTCGCAGAAGCAAAAAACACAAATGATTTTATGCTACTATAAAGCTTTGAAGATTTTTGTTTCCAATCATCTAGAACTCGTACTCCTAGACACCAATCTATTCCACTGATATGAAGACATAATAATTTTGATTAACCCAGTTTAACAACACAAGCTACTCAAATTTCTTTATGATCACTAACAAGTATTATCTGACAAGTAAGTAGGCCAAAAATGCACAAATAATTAAAGATCATAGTACTATAACAATTTCTATCTCTAGCTCCTCACTTCAACACAATGACAAAAGCTGAGAATAGAAGAATACCTGTAAAGTTTAGCAGCTGTCTTCTCTGGAATAACATCATCTTCACCAGTAACCTTTTTACTAATTGGAGCAAAGCCACCAAAGATGACCCAAAATTCACCAGAATCCGACTCAGCCTGTAGCTTTCCATCATCTGGCACACGGGACAACATACATATAAGTAACGAATGAGGAATTAACAACTATCAATAAAGGAATCCGGACGGTAAGGAATAACGAATTAACAACTGTTGGTAAAGAGATCCAGAAATTTTATATATACAGACAATCTGACTATGATCATAATTGATACAGAGGAGGAGCGTAACATCATTAAAGACATATACATGTGCCCTCACCAACAATTGCAACATCACACGTTCCCTCATGATACTTTTCCTTTAGAAACTGAATTACTTCTAATGATTTGGCCCTTTCCTGAATATTGGAGTTTTCACCATTGAATTGAAAAATCTTATCTTTCGTGTCCAGGATAAAAACATCATCATGATTGAGCGAAGACCGAGAAAAGGGCACCTGGATAAGAAAGAACACTAAGTTTATATTCCTTAACAAACCAATTTGCACTGACTAGAATTTCATACTGAGATGATGAAGGCAAACCTGCTTCAATCTGACAGCTCGTTTTCCTTTACAAACGTACAATCGTGTTTCAAACTCTTCCTCCTCAGGTTTCTTAAAACCTGATGCAACACCTCCCTCCAGCGGAATAATACATGGTTTGAAGTATGATAGAAATTTGTCAGACTCGTGACCTTGAAGTTCTCTGTACTGCACTGCACGCCCGCCAAGAATTGCATCAAGTTCTACAGTCTTTATAGCTGCTGTTCCAGCTTCATCCTATTATGAGATTACAATATCAAGTCTCAGAACATATTTGAAGCTATTATAAGTTTTGAATAACAAAATAAAATTTCAAATAAAAAAGGATAAGGTCGTAGTACCTTGGTTGTATCTTTCCCTAGCCAAAAGTGTATGTCAAACATATAAGCACCTCCCTTGCCCTGAGTTGTCTGCAGAAATGTATGACTTTTATAATAAAAAATATACGTGCAAAGTAATTTTATTTGCAGTAAAATAGAAAGAGTTCCTTTCATGAAGTTTTAAGCACAAATGAAAAAGAAATAGGACAAAGGATGATCTGAAGGACATAAGCACCTGCAAGACAATATACGAATCCCCCGAGTAGAATCGACCATAATCAGATTTCGGCAATGGAACTGGCTGAAAGTTCTCAATTCTCCAAATTTCGGTCCCTCTACAAGGTGTTAAGTACAAATCCAAAGTAAAAGGTGCAATTGAAACAGCAAGCATTTAATAGAAGTAACAAAACAATACAAACTTTCTACTTTTTGTTCTGTTGGCAAAGGAAATAGTATATTAAAAATTCACCAATGCCCAAATAATATACTTATCAAGTGAAGCAAGTTCAGTAAGGATACAGTCTCTGACCCGCACCCTGAAATGCAGGTTCCAAAGCTTTTGCTGAGATAGACATTATGTAGGTTCTCTTTTATTACTGCTCCTTCAAACAAGGATGGAGAAGATGACCTTATAAACTCCCACGTTCTACAATCTCTAAGGTCCACCAGTAGCCACTGCAAAGAGGAACATGGGCTAGAAAATGAATAGGAAATTATATATACATTTGTATACATCTAAAGATAACAAGCATGAACACAGACAATGCTAGTTCTCTCTTGTGATTGCAGCAATTACAATAATCTTTTGTATTGCTTAGTCGGAAACTTAACCAAGAAAAAGTTGATGCTACATTCATTAACAAGTAATATTCTCTGATTTACACATTTAGCAAGCAGAAACTACAATTAAAAAAAAAAATGAAAAAAAAATAAGAGAAGATAAAGGCTCTAAAACCAAATGGTAAACAGGTCAATTCACGTTTCTGCTATCAATGTAAAAATTATGTACAGATATCTAACAGTTGCTTTGTACTCGTCAGAATTTCGGAGTGTGAAGTATACAATGACAAATTGTGTCACTTGATGCCTTTGAGGATACCACTTAAAGTTTCAAAGAGAAGACATTTAGGATTTGAAATCCCCTTAAAGTTAACATTTTTTGGGTGGATGATGGCTTGAGCACAGTCACGGCGTTGCCTAAGAATCCTGGCGCTAGACAAGGGCAAGGCAATGCCTTGGATGCCAAGCTGCTAAGGCTCACACCTTGGTAGTTAGCCCAAATTAAGTGATTAAGTCATTTTTTATCCATAACTCATCATAACCCATGGACTTTCTATGTAGTGTAATTTTATTACTTATTAGACTTGTAATGTGTGATAACTGATGAATTGGTTGATTTATTACTCCCTCCGCCCTAAGATAAAAGTCTTTATTATTATTTTAAGTAGTCTCAAGTTAAATGTCTACTTACTTTAAATAGTATATTTTTTACTATAATTTGCCTATAATATCCTTAGTATTTATTGTCATATTTCTATTCTCTATACATATTTATGAAATATTACTAGTCATGTGCAGAAAACTATGCAATTAAATGAGAATTTAAATATTGACAATTTTGTTATTTTATCCTCTTTCTTAATATGCGCAAAAAATCAATCAGGACTTTTATCCTAGGATGGAGGGAGTATTTTTTACGTGGTGTTTGTTAACTTGTTCTATTAGTTTTTAATGTGAAGTGTTTTATCTTTGAATTTTGATTGTGTTTTTATAATATTATTCCATCGTGTTCATTATTATTTTTTGGCTTTTAATGTACATAAAATTTTATTATTCAATATACTTCTGAAGTAAAATAAATAATGTATATATTACACACTGTTAACGATTTGTCGCCATAAGGACGCCATGGCGAGCGCTTTATCCCGCCATGGCGCCGCAACAACTATGGGCTTGAGAAGCCATGTTGACCATTAGTCAATATCCGCATCTCTACAAATTCGTTTTGTACATCTAAGAATGAGGAATTATGACAAATACTTTAACAATGAGATCGTGCTTTCTTTTTAGGTGATTATTTTTGTGGAAGATTTCCTGCTATTTGAAGATAGGTTAGAAGTGATCGTTTACTGTTAAAAAGAGCAGGTGAGGATGTGAACTTATAAAATGGGATGCCATGTGCCTTATGTATAGAAGAGAAAACTTAATCTCAATTAGGTAGCATTGTCATAATATAATGCTGCAACTGTTCGACATATGTATAGCATGATTTGACTTCTCACACATCTTTTTTCAATATGATCCAGGATGTCATTCCCAAGCAAAAAAAATGGTAAATGTAACTATAGATATCACCAAATTGCATGGCAACTGTTTCATGTATCTGGAATCATAATCTTGTTGCTATGACGTATCATTCTTTACAAAATCCATTTTCGAGCTGGTGATACATCATGTAATTGAAAACCTCTCCAATGTTGTTAGAATATTCTTGCATTCATATTCTTTATCCTCACTTCGCAATCGCACTCAATCAGTGAGTTATTACGCACTCTTTCAAGGGTGGTTGCTTCTAAGCAAACCTCTTGATTGTCTCTACACCCCTACCTCCTTTATCACTGAGTGGTGATTTAGGGGCCTTAGCAGGTGATCCCGGTTGCTTCTCCCTCGACGATGAAGCTTATCCCCCATCATACAAGATTAGATAAAATCCTTCTTGTGTGGGATTAAGTTGACTATATGAAACAGCTACTACTAAACTACTGCCTGCATATTTAGTCCTTTAGACCCTTAAAAGTTTTTGAGAGAGAATGCAAGAGGCACTTTCTCATTACGGGGCCAGGGGGGTTCATGCATCGGCATCACGTAGGATATTTCCTTCAACAAAAGAGGATTGTTGTTGTGAGTGATCACGCACAATAGAGAATGGTGGATCAACAAACTGATTGATTGAGAGAAATGTGATGCTCACTAATCGACCATGCAAAATAATAGAAGAGATGAAGTCTGCACCTTAGCTTAGTCTATATCCGCACCTGACGCAACTCTGTATCAGCGTCTCACTACTACTTAATTAGTTAATTAACGGATAAACTCTTTCATAACTTGAGCTTTCCTTAACCAGCAAACCTTTTTCATCCACATTCTTGTTGATTACCAAATCAGGCAATGTACATATTGTTTCTCCCGTCAATGACTGGCAGACTGGAAAGGCGTTGCCGCTTAGGCAGTTAGGCTTGCCTTGGACTTTTAGGGAAGGAACACATAGCAAGAATCCCTTGACAAAGTACACTTAAAAATCTTCCTTCATGTCATTATGAGTACCATAAAAGTCTTTATGTGAAGATAAATAGGTAATCTTTTTTAGGATATCTTAGTTCACTATTACTATAATTATACAAATTTCAATACAATAGTTTGATGTCAAAATCTAAAGTAATGGACACTTGAAACATCAACATTAAAGTATTTAAAATCCGTCACTAGGTCCAATTCCATAACATATTACCTCTATGCTTCTTGCCTCATAAAAACCACTGCCCCATCTTTTAATAATTCTTGTAAAGGTAAATGTTGAAAAGCTTAGGAGCATTATTCAGCAATCTTTTTATATCGAAACCATCACAAACTGATTCTGATCATGAGCAATAACATATGATTGCAAAGTAAAACAAATTAAAGAAAAAACAAGGGGAAAAGGTAAGAACTCTCCCATCAGAAACAAACTTTTCAATTTGCTTTCTTTGTCCAAGAGCGTGGCTAGGAATCATCTCTATAATACACACTTTACTCAACCATTTCTATCCAAACAGAAATTAACAGTTAACAATGAATGAACCAAACAAAGATCGAACAATCGAAAAGCAATTTATTACTCCATGCTAATTAATGGTTTAAAACAATTATGACAAATCAAAATAGTTAAAAGAACCACGCAAAGAACAGATCAACAAAAATTCAAGCGAAATGCTAAATAAAATGAGGCTATTATATAATTAAAGGAGGAGAGATCTAACAAACTAGAAAGATCGATCGATCGAAGGTGAGAATTTGATGATCGCGTAAGAAGAGATTGACGTACCGTATGAGATCTCTCAGTTTCTCTCTCTTGAAGAGGGTGATGATGTTCGTGTACAGAGAGAAAAACAACGATGTGAGAGTAGAAGAAGAGTCTTGGCAAATGTATATTATAAAGGAAAGAGGTCCTAAAAAGAGAATGAATAATTGCTGTATGTTTGTATGGTGTTTTTCTCTCTCCAACTTTTTAGGCTTTTGAGATTGACGAAGAAGTTTGAAAGTATAACATGAATATGGAGAGAGAATTTTCTTTTATTTTTATAGATGGAATGAGAAGTGCATGAATGATATATGCGATGATGGAATGGAAAAACTGGGGCTGGCTGACTAACGACAACTTCAAAACATGCAACTCTTCTCCCGAAACGGAACGGGACTATTAATGTCGTTTAGATAAAACTTCACTTCTCTCATTAGAAAAAACACTGAAGAGTCCAAATAATCATCAACAAGAACTCTTCGTAATATAAATTAGACATTCCATCCATACCCGTACGCCCACCAAGTCACGCCCTTCTTTACACGGTGATAAAAGGTTTGTTATATACATTTTTGTATTTGAAATTTCAATAGATACGAGGAGATTTGAGTTTCTGGAGAAGAGCTTGAAGTGTGTGTGGATGGATATATTAAAAAAAAAATGAAAAACTAAAGTCCAATTTGTAATTTTGTACCCTAAATTTTACTTTAAAATTCAATTTGTACCTCTCATGCCCCAAACTATATTTTCATAAATAAAATGCATCCTTCGTTTTTTAAGTTAAATGGTTCAAAAGTAAGGTTTTGCCTTTTTACAACTCATTTTAACATCTCTTGCAATGAAATGAAAGAAAAATGGAGTGGATAGTGCATTTTATTTACATGGGTCTGGGTGCATTTTATAAATAAAAAAAAATATAGAGTTCAAATTGATTTTTTGTGTAAATATTGAACTTTAGCATCAGAAAGTTGGGTTTAATACATTTATGTCCTTTGAAGTATCACCCTTTTTACACAAGTGACCATAATCTAAAAAAACTTATAAAAACATCTTCCAAGTACACTTAAGTAAGCAAAAATGAACTTAAATCCATTTTCGGACATAAAAATGGCTGGATTGTTGGCATGTCACAAGAACGACAATATTCAGTGTATTTTAATTTTTTTAAACGTATTTCAGTGTATTTTGCCATTAAAACAAAATTAGCAAGGGCTTGCGTTATTTCTTAAAAACTTCAATCGAGTCTGAAACCTCAATCTCTTACAACGTGAACACGTCATCACCGGCCCATGTGTAAAGGCAAAGGGACTTGGAATTAGGGGAGAGAAAATCGTCAACGATCAGATCCTGAAAACGGAAGAGTATAACTTAACGATAAGATCGAGGTGGTTGGGCTTTGAGAGGAAGGATTTGATGACGGTGGTGACGTGGCGTCGTTAACGATGACAGAGGAGGAACCCAATTGAGTGGCACTGATGATGAGATTGAAATTAGAATCGGGCATGGAGAATAAGCATAAATTGCCTAGGTCGCAGGATTCACAGCTAACAGTGACAAAATAAGTGAATCGAAAGCCAATGAAGAGAACACAAAAGAGAAACTCGTACCAGTATGTTATGGAGAAAGCTCTGTTTGAGTCTGGCGGAACCACCAGACTCCATTATAATGTACTTTTTTTTTCCTACTAGTGTATTTATATGTATGTATATGTGTATTAGGTTAATGTATGTGTAGAGTGATGAGAGAAATAAAATGTCTAAATTTAGACAAAGAGAAATATATAAAATTTAGGAGGGTAGAGGGATTATCGGAAACATAAACGGGCAGAGATATGGTTAGCGCCGATAAGAGAACAATAAGAGTTAGTAATGTCAATGAATTGCAAATAGACGGGAAGAAAAGGGCAAAACTAGAAGTCATGGTAAGATACTTGAGTGTAATGCGTTAAAAAAAGAGTGAAATACCTTCAAAAAAATTAAAAATGCTTTGAATATTGTCATTTTCTGTGACATGTCAGTAATTTGGCCATTTTTATGGTCGAAAATAAATTTAGGATCATTTTTGCTTCCATAAGTATATTTGGAGGATGTTATTATAAGTTTTTTTAGATTAGGTTCACCTGTGTAAAAGAGGTGATACTTCGAGAGACAGAAGTGTATTTAACCTTAAAAAGTTTAAGGCAAATCTCCGATCACGTGAGAACCTGTAATACTTCGTGTATAGTTTTGAGTTATTAAATTGTTCATATCTTTTTTGTAAATTTATTTTATTAGACAAGGCAGTTAATTTTTATTTTTAAATTTTAATTATAATATGTTTGGTGATTGAAATATATCTTTCGTGTCTATCTTTTATATTATAAATCGCCTCTCTGGAGCTGCTCGATGAATTTGTGTCATAATATTTTTTCTCTTTTTTGTCCTTATAAATTTAATTATATTATTATTTCGTTCTTTTTATATTATTTTTTTGTCTTTTTATTTAATCCTTAAAATTTTATAAAAATTTTATTTTATCCCACATAATTTACACATCACATTGCGTGTGTCACCAGATGTTAGTTATACTAATATCCTCTTTAGAAAATGGTTTATTCTAAAATTATCGTTTAACTAATAATTAATACAAATTTATATTTAATTATAAATGAAAATTTTAATAAATTTGAAAATTCACAATAATAATTCATCTATTTTATATAATTAAAATAATAAAATATTCATCTTTAAATTAATGATTCATATACTTATATATTCATATATATATATATATATATGTGTGTGTGTGTGTGTGTGTGTGTATTTATTTATTTATGTAATAATAAATTGTACTTAATGTACGTTGAATAGTAATATTTATATATTTTAATTAAAAAACAATAGCTATATTTTTGCACATAAAACTAGTCTAAAATCTGAAATTTTGTTTAGTGATTAAATGTTAATATATATTAGTTATTCAATATATATCACACATAATCTACCATTTTGGATCTCATTCAAAAAAATAAGTGGAAGGCTACAATAATTTGACTACAGTTTAATACTAATAGTAATAAAGGTAGAGGTTGCGCTGAATTGACAAAATGATAGGGGATCCCTCGTTGCCATCTGCATTTTAATTTACTTGTTCGTGGGTGGGGTCAGGCCGTCAGGGTTTCTCCAAAACCTCGGTGGCGTGGCTACGCGGGCTCATAAGTATTACTAACGTGGACGCCATAAATTTCAACTAATAAGTTGTGCTCCATAAAGTTAATATAAGTTGGACGGTTTGGCCGGCAGGTAACCACAAATGCAGAAGAGTGAAAACGACTTTTCTAGAAAGAAAAAAATTTGATAAAACACTGCTACATATAAATTTTTAATCAAAAAATAATATTAAGAGTTTTATTTTTTATTTTATTTTAAATAATGTCTCAAATAATGTGACACAAATATAATGCTTGGTTTGATTATTTGTGATTGCGCATATCGTAAAGTATATTTATTCTTATTCAAACAAATTTGAGATAAATTTTTTTAAATTTCTAACATTATTTTTTGATAAAAGTGTTTTTTTAAGAAAATTTAATTAGTGTTTATTTAATTAGATCTATTTATATTATAAAGCGAGAGAAAATTAAACAATTATTATGGTGTTAACACTAAAAACAAAACTTTATTTATTATCACATTTACCATTTTTATTTTCATTAATTCTCCTACACAATCAGTTATTTTTTTCCGTTCTTACTTTTTCTCTCTCACTCTCTTAGTACGAGTACAATTAACTAGTAATTATATAAATGTTTTTGAAGTTATTAATATCAGTTTTAAGGTAAGTGTGTTGTATAATTTTTATTTTTTATTTTGAATAATTTTATAGTTTTTGTTTTTTGTCAAAATGTTTGGGAGTTAAAAGCACAAATTTTATGCTTTAGTTAAAGGTGTTTTAAAACCCAAATCTTTACTTTTTAAAAGTACTTTTAGAAGATTACCAAATACTTAAATACTTTCATATTTTTATTTTATTTTAAAATTAGTCCAGTAATTTTTTTCCCCAAACAGTCTCTACACCAATAACCATAACAAAATCAGCAAGGACAATAAAACTGTAATAGTAACAACTTTGCTGGTTGTTTACTTATAGTAAAGAACTAGATCGAGAAAGAGCTAAATAGTAAATACTACAGTTACTGCCTTTGTTTCTCAAAGCTAATAGACCCCCAACTCGAGGGTAAATAACTCTGCTTAAAAATACTTTTATTAAAGATACACCCTTAAATCCTAACACCCCATACCCTCAAAAAAGAACGGGAAAGAAAAACCTAATTTTCTGTTCACACTCCCACCCACCCACTCACAATAATATATAGATAAATATGAAAGGGAGAAGGGGAACTTAGGTGCTGTTTGTTTGTGTCTTAATGGCTCTTAATGGACAACCTCTTAATCGCTAAGAGGAACAAAGTTGTTTTTTTTTTTTTTTGTTACATCTGAATGCCTCTAAATGGTTGAGATACAAAATCAAATCTAAACCGTTAAGAGGAGCATCTTAATGAACTTGGACAAAAATATCCTCTTCAATATTAACAAATTCCTTTTATATCCAACACTCAATATTATTATTATTATTATAATAATAAATATTATTATTATTATTATTATTATTATTTTTATAATAATAATAATAATAATAATAATAATAATTATTATTATTATTATTATGATTATTATTATTATCATAATTTTTATAATAATAATAATAATAATAATAATAATTATTATTATTAGTACTATTAGTACTATTTTTAATATAATTATTATTATTTTTATAATAATAATAATAATTATTATTATAATTAATATTATTATTAATTATAATTATTATTATTAATTATAATTATTATTAGTATAATTATTATTGTAATAATTATTATTTTTATTATTATTAATATTATAATAATAATTATTATTATTATTAGTATTATTATTAGCATTATCATTATTATTATTATTATTATTATTATTATTATTATTATTATTATTATTATTATTATTATTATTATTATTATTATTATTATTATTATTATTATTATTATTATTATTATTATTATTATAATTATGATTATTATTATTATTATTATTATAATTATGATTATTATTATTATTATTATTATTATTATTATTAGTAGTAGTAGTAGTAGTAGTAGTAGTAGTATTTTTAATATAATTATTATTATTTTTATAATAATAATTATTATTATAATTAATATTATTATTACTATAATTATTATTATTAATTATAATTATTATTAGTATAATTATTATTATAATAATTATTATTTTTATTAATATTAATATTATAATTATTAATAATAATAATTATTATAGTAATAATAATTATTATTAATAATAATTATAATTATTATAATTAATATTATTATTACTATAATTATTATTATTAATTATAATTATTATTAGTATAATTATTATTATTATAATTATTATTATTATTATAATAATTATAATTATGATTATTATTATTATTATAATTATTATTATCATAATTTTTATTATAATAATAATTATTATAAGTATTATTATTAGCACTATCATTAATATTATAATTATTATTTTTATAATAATAATAATTATTATTATTTTTATAACAATAATTATTATTTTTATAATAATTATTATTATTATAATTAATATTATTATTATTATTATTATTATAATTATTATTATTAATTATAATTATTATTAGTATAATTATTATTATTATTATTATTATTATTATTATAATGTTCAACTGTTCATAGGGTTAAAATGGTAAAATACTGTTATTCAGACATCTGAAAAAATTGATTATCAAACAACATTTTTTCATTCAGATACAATTCTATTCAGATGCTCTATATTATTCAGATGTCTAAATTATTCAGATCTTAATACAGAATTTTATCAAACAGCACCTTAGTACAAGTAACTTAACTTCCATATGGTCCCTATAACAAGTTTACCTTTACCTGTCAACATCATAAGGACTAAGACAAACCATCAACATACCATGATCATAAATTCTAATATTAAAAATAGAACGAAAGAATGAATAAAATAATTTTAAATATATATTTAGTTATTATTGGTGGTAAATAATATAATATAATAATAAAATTATTATATATATTTATTTAATTGTAATAAATTTTATTCCACCACCTTTTACAGAAAATAAAAATAAAAAAGATAGAATAAATTTTTATTCTATTAGAATGATTTATCTTTTAAAATAATAATCAAATACACTATTTTTTTATTTAATTCCTTCATCAATTATATTCCGTCAATCCAAATATAGCATAAGGACCAACACAAACCATTTCAGACCACAACACCCCATGATCATAAATTCTACTCAATTAGTTAGTTTTGCTCAAATATTTTGTATCAAATATAACTCCTGAGAGAGTCCATCCTGAGAAGCTAATTCGGTTGCACATGGTCTTTTGCTAAATTAGCTCACTTTTCTTTTTTATGTATTGATTGCAGTTGTATGTGATTTTCAGGCCTAAGAAATTTTAGTCTCATGACTGTTCTTCAAAAAAAGAAAAAAGGAGAATCAATACTATATCAACCTCGCGCACTAGATTCCTATACTGCAAATGCAGAATCTGCCTCCTATATGAAAGTCACATTTGAGTTCACCACATATTCCGATCAAAACAAACTCACACTTCCATAAATTTGCAATCAAGTTGATGATATAATGGTTTTGGGATGAGATTTAGGAAAGATGTATAGAGGGAACAAAAATCAGTAGTCAGATATTGGCAAAGGGGAAAAGGCCTTATTTCTTTATCAGGTACATGCTTTTCATGGGCAAAAGATAGATATAAAGCAAGTGGAAACCCCACCATAATTGTCATGACGAGCAACACAGCCCAGACCCCTTACCCCAACTAGAAAAACTTTTGCTCAGGACCCCAAACTTTTCACCTCTAATCACAGAGCTCAATTTCAAGGTGCTAGTAGAGTGCTGTACCATAATATTCCCATGCAGAGACAATTCTGGATCAACAGCAGGAAAAAAAGAAGCTTACATGGCCGCTGAGATATTAAGATGTATTCTGCAGTGATTAAGAACCAAATGACCGTGAGGAAAATTGGAGATTAACTTTGTTCATCATGCACACAGAGGAGACAAACGTATACTGTAAAATAATAAAAGATGGTCATAATTAAATTTTATATAAATAAAATACTAATAATTAAATGACACACACAACTTATGTCTAATTTACAAAAACAATTATCTCTAAGAATCTTCATCTTAAGAAGACTTTTAAGTCCAAGGCAACCTAAACCACTTGCAGACTCTGAGCAGTTATTTCTCCTTAATTTGCATCCACTCTTCGGAACTGTTATGGACTCTACAAACCAAGGAACCATGACTGTTGAACATGCATCTCATCTCCTGAAGCTCCTTCAAGTTAATTACGTATGAACAAGGTAATCCTGCCTACAGAATGGTAGGACAGAAGAAATTAAGAAGTTCAAATTATATGCAGTTTGGCACAGAAGAACAATCAAGTGCAAATATATGATTTAGCAAGGAACACATAGTTTTTCATTTAACTTTTTGAATCTTAAATTTGACTAGTACATGAGCCAACCCATTTAACTAGGCAGCGCTTAAATTTAATTAGTACATCAACAGCCCATTCACATTTATTAGTAAAGCACTCGTAAATTAAAAGGAAGTAAAAATATACCAAGGTCTTCCAAAACCAAGCTTAACAAAAGTAATGAAGGCCACATGGTAGTTTGTACTTCATTGAGCTCCTATAAGCCAACATATTCTTGATTAACTTCTCCAACTCTATCAAAGACCTTTACTTACCTGCACATCACCAGAAAAAAAAAATACCATGTCAATATAAATCCAAAAAAATATCATAAATGCATGATTTAATATATCATCAAATTAAGGAGTATCAGTCAATCCATAGATCTGGCTTCAATATCACATGGTCAAGATAAACAAAAAACGCGTTGCTGATGAAAGAGAGTTTATACAAGTAATATAAATGAAAACATACTGCTGATGAAAGACGGTATAAAAAAGTAAACATACTAAAATTTAACATATATTATTAAAAAAAAAACAAAGACTAGAAGTAACAGAAATGAGATCTTAACTTGATGGTAGGTGGAGGCTTCGTGAACTTTAAGTCTCAGGTTCAATTCTTACCTTTGCGTGAGTTTATTTGTTCTTTAGTCTGAAATTTGTTTCCTCCTTTATGCGAGGTTTGATTGATTATTGTAATTTTTACCCGTTAGTGGAGTTTATTGATATTGTAATCGTGTATACCTAATTATGAGAATTCATTGTCCTTATATTGCATTCCTTTGGGGCATAAAAAAATAGAAGACTAGAAGCAGTAACAGCAACAAGGATAACATAACAAGGATTGATGGAAATAAGAATGAAATATATAAACTTAAGCTCATATTTCTAAAACTTGGTGCAACCAACTGCTAAAAGGCCATGGTAATTTCGACGTTAGGAGCCACCGAAGCTTCAGGATCCCTTGAATGCCTAACTCATCAGCCTAACATTTCCCAAGAACTACTTCAACTTCTATGATGCTATTAACTGGCTACATCATAAACAAACTAATCAATACACATACCCACATCTTTCTTAGGATATTCAGATATTACATGGCCAATGGTCACTGTCACATGAACCCAAATTTGAACACTAAATAAGCATTGAGGCATTGCTATTGAATCTCTATTGTAATTGGTTTTATAGAACATTTAAAGAATGTAAGTTTCTTATGAAATGAGATACTCCCTAACAGTATATATATTTCTAATAGGGGGAAATACCATATAAAGGAAATATATTCTTATGCCAACAAAAACTTGAAAAAGCTCACTACAAGTAAATACATGATACATCTATCTATTCGTGTATAAAACTGCAATCATTCTTCAAAAAAATCAAGGCATTTTGTCGACGGTCAAAATTTATGCCTCTAGAGCAGGCAAGGCAAGGCTTGCGAGGGATATAACAGAATTTCACAAGGTAAATCATCGTCGGTGCCTGCTATTGTACATGTTTTTATTCCAAATGAAAATATAACCCGGGCACAGATGCAAAATTACATACATATGATTTCTGCAGAGCCTTGGGATTAAAAAAGTTGTTAGTAAACAGTAAATGCATATACCTCCTTCAATCTTCCCTGGGCTTTCCCTGAATATTTGAACCTCTGGATTTTTCTCTCCTCCATAAATTTTGGTTACAAGAGCTTGGTATATCATGTTCTTAGGCTTCCCATCATCGTCAATTGCCTCAACCTCAAGGGTTTGCGAGTAAGGGAGTAATACCAGTATGGGAGTTCATGGTATTACCCTTGATATAACAAAGGAACTTCAGTTGTGGTCGGGCTGCAGTTACAACATGGTGAGGTTGTAAAAAATACAGCCTCGGTTCCAAAATTAAAGATAAATTTTAATGTAATTTTATTTTTCAGACTTATCTTAATGATGGCTAGAAATATGATAGTGATGGCGTTGTTGTACTCAATTAACTAAGAAAAAAAATAATGACAATTTAGAAATTTTATGTCACTTTGTAATCTAAAACTTCAATTCTTAAACCTCTAAGAAATAGGAGTTTCTCGAAACTAATGCAGACAATACATCACACAACCAGTGACCCAGATATGATTTGATAATTGTATAATCATTGCAAACAAAGCACGTCATTATAGTTCAACAGCTAATAACAATGAATTATAGCCAAAGGAGTGAGAGGAGAAAATAGTCAATGATAAAGGAGGGGTAGTCGGAGAATAATGATAGCGGGACCTCTCACACCCTAAGAAAGAATAGTCAAATGCCCTTCGTCTGTGTGGGAGTTTATACAAGGCAATTACAATTCACTCCCAACTAATCAAAGGGTGCTTAATAACATCACCGAAACTGTATTATAAATTTATAACAAGCCGCATAAATGAGAATCCCAAAACCACAAACATACAAACTTGTTCAAAAGGTCTAGATTCCCATTCCCTAGTGTTTTCTTCACCTGCCTCTCCATTTTCATCATGATAGGCCATCTTTGAAAACGGAAATATCATGATCTAAATTCTTTACCTGCATGAAGCAGAAATTATTGTACTATTCTCTGAACATTTCTCCACATATATTCTAGTATCAATGGGAATAATTTTACTCCTACTAGTTACTAACGAATCAAAAATGTCTTTCTAGATTAAAAACTAAACAAAAAGTTGAAGCATTGATGGTTGCTCCTTCATTTAAAAGAAAATATTTTAAGTATCTACCCCATCATGTTTATCTTCAACTTACACATTAATTTACCATGCATCAAAAAGAAAGGTAGCAAAGGTAAATCACGCCATCAGCAATCTTTTCCAAAATTTATTCAATACGAGATGTGCCAGATTACAGATACAAAGACATACAAAACTACAAATATAGAAAGAAAAAAAATGTAAATTGTTCGTGTACTTCTATAAATTCAAAGTTTTTTTTAGTGGTAAATCAACAGAAAACACGAGAGCTAATGCTTGAAGCAGATGATAAATAGTGAAAAAGAAAAAAGAAAAAAGAAGAAGAACAAACTCCTGTAATTAAATCGTGAAGATATATATTTCCACCTACAAATTCCCTGGGTCTATATATATATATATCTTTAGAACTTTCCGCATAAAAAATTAAAACAAAAAAAATACACTTTGTAAATCAATGTATCAAATCTAATGATTTAAGTGAACTTTGATCTTGGAAACTGATTATATATTCATGTTCCCCTAAAACGATCGATTTCGTAAGAGGGGCTCTTCTTTTATTTTTTGGGGGTGGGAGGAAGGTGATAGAGGTGAAGTGAGAGTACAAATGGACCAAATGAAAGCATAATTGAATTTGAAGTCACTAACCAGACTATCTAGTACTCTAAGTAGTCTTCTTATTATCAGCTTTACCCTTCTTCAATAACTTCATCCTTGGCTTCATGGGCTTCAGAAAACAAGCTTGAAACCTCACCATAGCTCTTAAAACCTCGACCAAAGTTGCCTCAATCTCAGCTCCATTCGGCTCCAAAACTTGCAAACACCGTGCAATAGCCTCCATTGTACTCATACACCCACTGAAGGGCTCCTTCCTAAGAATTAAATCAGAATCAAATATCGTGCCGCCATCTGTCAGAACATCATAAGTTAAGCAAACTTGAACCGCGAACTTTGTTAAAAACGGTAAACTTGCGTGTAACATTTCATTCGCATGCTTCCAAGTCCCGTCAAAAGCAATCAAAATGTGATTGCTCACATTAGCATTGTTATGGAAAGCTTGCCACTGATCAATCTCCACTGAAGGCAATGTGTCAGTACCTAAAAAATTAGAAGTTACAATCATATTTGTTCATGCCTTGGTAACATTAAAAAAGAAACCAATACAAATTTGTTGTTCCTTAAGTGGACTGTTTTTTTAACAAGCACAAAAGTACAACAAATCATTGCACATTTATCACCTAAATTATCTTCAGCATGCTTTGTCAGTGGAACTATTTAAGCTTTGATGGTTCATTCAGCACTTTGTGAAAAGAGATCAAGCATTTAACAAACATAAGTACTCAACTCCATAAATTAAGGAGCTTTGAGGTAGAAATGAGCTTGCCATATCTTTAATCACTAATGAATTCTAGTATTTTCAAAACAAACTGCAATATCACTGAATTAATGAACTTCTATAAGATTCAAATCTATGAATTTTAATCGTATATCTGAACTCTGAAGAGCAAAATTCCTATCTTTCAACTGTCAATTTGTCGATATTGATATAATTCCATCTAAAACACCATGGTGTTGCCCATTCATTAAAATTTAAACATCAACTTTAGTGTTATGCGTATTTAATTAAATAGTTTAATAACAAAAAATTAAGAATAATCAATTGCCACTAACCAGGAAAGAGAAAGGCTGCTCGATGTGGTTGATTAGGTTTTTGAAGAGCAGCATCATACAGAGAGTCGAGAAGGGGAGAAACACCGTGACGTAGGCGGCGGCCAATTACTATTTGGCAGTTTTGGAGGCACTTGGACAGTACCGGAACGGTGGCTAGCTTGTGGCGTTGCTCGTGAGGGTGCTGTAGGATTACGATTTGAGTTGTTGCGGAGATTGGCGGCGTTGGGATTTTATCGCATAGGCATACGTTTACTGGCCTCTCGCAGCCGTTGAGGCATATCCGCCGCCGTGTGTTTGGATGGCTGTTATTATCGCCATCGCCGGCGGTGGCGGTTGGGTGCTGTATCCGCTGTGTTACCAGCTTTTCTGATTCCATTTATGAAATGGGAAACTCTACAATGCCGTATTTTTAGGATCACAGTTTCTTTATCGAATAAATCTATATTTCCCTCCCAATTCTTTTTCCTATCTATAGGCCGGGAAGTTTTTCTTTATTTTATTTTATTTTTGAACAAGGTCGCGAAGTATCGATATCTTTTTAATCACAATAAGGAATTGTATTTAACTTTAATTTCCTATTTATAATGTAAGATCTTATTAATAATTTTATTCGAAAAGTATTTACAAACTTTTTTTTACAGAATAAGCGTTATAAAAATTAATTGTAAAATTATTATTTTATACCCTTTAGTAATAGTATGTCCGGAGCTATTTTATTTTAATTTAAAATATTTTTAATCTCAAAATTAATAAAATATATTAAAATTTATGAAATAACAAAATTTTAATTAGTAGCATATTTATACATTTTAAATATTTATCCTTATATTAATTATTGATACTTTAAAAATCTTCTAATGATAATTTTAAATAATCTTATAATTAGGTATTTATTAGTTTTTAAAATAAATTTAAGACATTACAAGCTCAGCTTAAAAAAAATCATCAACAATTAATATAATGATAAATATTTAAAATGTATAAATGTTTTACTAATTAAAATTTTGTCATTTCATAATTTTTAATATGTTTTTATCATTTTTTAGATTAAAAATATCTTAAATTAACTTTTAAAAATTAATAATAATATTTTAATTTGGAACAGAAGAAGTACGTAATTTCATTCAATGAAAACAAACAAATTGAACAAACATAACTATCAATTAAATGTAATAAAAAATAAAATTGAAAAGACAATCCTTAAAGTGAATTTTTTTTAAAAGTTTAATCATCTAATTGAAAAAATTGAGAAGATAATCCTAAAAGTTAAAAAAATAAAAGTTTAATCTTTTAATTGAAAAAATTTAAAAGATAATTTATAAAGTGAAAAAATTAAAAAATTAAAGTATTAATCTATATTTAAGCATTATTTTATGGCTTTTAAAAAAGAACAAAGGGAAAGAAAAAAATAATTTTTTTTTGAGAGTGATCTAAAAATTCCTAATTCATAAGGATAAAAAAGAAAGAAAAAATCTGAAACAAATTTTCTCTCAAAATAAAAATAATTTAAAAATATTTTGATAAATTATTTGTATTTTATTTTCAAGCACTAAAAATATTTTCTATAATAAATTATCAAAAATAATCTTATAAAAATAAAATAATAATATATTATTTCAACTTAAATTTTCTTTCCAAATTCTCAAGTTTTATTTATTTATTTATTTTCTTCTCTATTATTTGTTCTTATATATTTTAAATTATCTTCCTTTCTTTTTCTTCACAAACTCACAACAGTGATATAAGCTACAAAACGAGCCTTTTTACTTCATTTCCCGTAATTCAAACGCAACTACTACTCCATAGTCCATAGCAGCTGCTGCGAGAATCAAAATAAGCTAGAGATGACGGCGACGAGTTCGAATTTGGATTTAACGGCATCTGTTGCTGCCCCTTTTGACAGTTCACAATTTTTCCATACGCCTTATTATTGGTAAAATCTCTCACTCCACAACTACTAATCTAAATTTTTCAATAAAATCAGGCATAAAACATATAATTGTACATTATGGAAATCTGTGTTGGTTCTGTTACGATTTAATGTAATCTGTGGACACCCTTTTCCTTCAAATGGTAACTTTAAGTGTACCTTTTAGTACCCCCAATTATTGTTGTAAGGTTTATGTTTTTTTTGCAAGAGATATACTCATTCCGTACCCCTAATTGGTTCGAGCTTTGATGGTTGATAGGAAAACGTTGGGAAGTTTCTTCTCTGTCATACAGAATTTTCATTTTAATCAAGGAATCAAATAACCACGTTTGATCAGATTTATAAATTGGAGTAGCATTTTGTTAATGATGTGATCTACTAATCTTATTTTTATTTTGGTTATATAGAGATCTTCATATTTCCTTGTTTTACATTCAAAATTCAAGAGACATTTGCACTTTGGGGACCCATCCTTGATTGCTCAATTTTAGCTGATGTTATTTTACTTGTAATAATATAGAGCATACATGCAGCGGAAATGAATCGAAAAAATAATTACTTATTTCCGATTACCTTTGAAGCGTATGCCCACAACAACGAACGGCTAGAATCTCGTGCACAACGAACAATAATTCTCAGCGATAATTTAGACTACTAACGAGTGCTAAATTATTTCCCACAATTCTAGAAGCTACAAAAATTCAAGCTTTAGAATGACTATTCTAATGGCTTATATGAAGCTCTCTATATTGCTCTCAAAATAGCTTTTGTTGCTTGGTTTCTTGGTGTCTACAATGATCAGCATTGCTCTCCTTTTATACTACTCTAAGAAGAGTAGCTCATGTAACTCCCAAAGGAATTAAGAGCAATGTAACCTATGTAACTCCCAAATAGGTTTAAGAGCAATATAACTCTCATCCATGTAACTCATGAAACCCCCAAGAGCTTCAATGGAGAGGTTATGATCACATGTTCATTGTATCTAGACAATGAACAATATGGGTTATACCCATCGGGTCATCCGCTCCATGGGCGCTCCGATTTGGGTCCATAACCCAACATCTCCCACTCGCCCATGGCGAGGACGACGTTGTTATCATATAAGCCAATAAAGTCCAAACGTGTAAGTTGAAAAATTTGTTTAGCCACCGAATCGTGCGACCGCTGAGTTTACCTGCAATGCGGGAGCTCTAAATCAAACCCGTTAGGGCCAAAATAGAGACATCAACCCTTTTAACAAAATATGCAATGTGGGAGCCATCATGCTAAACTGGTTAAGGTTTGCATTGAGGCTACAACCTCTCAAACTCAGAGTACCCTAGATTAACTTTAATTTTCACCTTGTTAAGTATCTCTGATCCCTCAGAGAACCGTACTTAACCCCTTTAGGCCTTTTATGTTTTGCATCTCACTTATTACTATATCGTTTCCAAAAACGTTATAGTTGTCGACAATAAGTGCAGAGCAGGGTGAAATTAAGTTATCTTCCCTTTGCCCTAATGTTACTCAAATCTGAATCAACTGCTTTCCCAGAATCACCCCATATAGTCTCATAGTCCAGACTTTAGGAAATGAAACCAAAGTAGCAACATTAATTCATTTCTTTGTAACATAGTCAAAGATTACAAAGAGTACTTAATAAAAGGATCAAGGAATGCCTTATCCTTTATAAGAAAAAAGAACAACACACAGTGAGAAAATAGGGATTATTTTTCTCACCTCCTTTATTTTGTCGCTAAAACACATGTATATTCTCACAACCTACTAATTAAATAGTCTTGTTGTGTGAACTCAAGTCTAGTCACTCCCTGAGTGTCTAACTTAAAACCTTCAAATTGCTCGCTTCTTGAAGCGCCAATTTTGAAATTTTACGTTCGCTTAACATGTCACGGTAGACAATCTCACAACTGTGAGTATATGTCATACAGTCATACCGTGCGGATCTTAGTTCAGTCACTCCTCGAGTGCCTAACTCGAATTCTTGAATTGCTCGCTTCTTTAAGCGCCAACTCTGATATTTCGCATCCGGTTAATTACCAGGTTAATATGGATAGTGGGACTTACCATATTCGGTCAAATATACTTGACCTCATCTTGGTTCTAACCAAGGCGATATATTAACATATCATTTTTCTCACTACTAAGCGCCGATTGACCACAATCCGAAGCGTCAATAGCTCGCTATCCAAAGTGAAAATAAATGAAATATCTCATCTTTGCTCGCTTTTCAGCGCCAACTGATTGTTTACTTTAAACATCAATTGCTCGCTATCTAAAGCGCCAAAAGCGATTGCTCGTGTGAGAGAGCCAATCAACCCGTTAGACATATAATTATAAAATACATATATAATATGTAGCTATAGTTAATAACTGTGTGAACTCAATTTATCATATACCAATAAAGACAATGTGGGAAATAGAAAGTCTTTTGCATTGAATGATAAATAACTCCAATATTATATCCAATGATATTAATTTCTAATATAAGCCAAATAATAAGTGATACACTGAAACGACATAAGTACATCAAACCCTACGAAGTCCTAAAGAACGAACATGTCTTTGAAATGCATCTCTAGGAATCGGCTTCGTTAGAGGATCAGCAATCATCTGATCGGTAGGTAAGTACTTTAGTACCACTTCATTATTTGTTACGTTCTCTCGAATAAAGCATGTCCTCAAATCAATATGCTTTGTCCTGCCGTGATACTTGGGATCCTTGATAAAATCAAGTGCCGATGTGCTATCACAGAAAACTGTCACAGGATCCGAAGCACGAGGTACAAGATTAAGATCCTCAAAGAATCTCTTTAGCCATAAAGATTCTTGGACGGCAGATGTACATGCTACAAACTCTGACTCCATCGTGGATAAAGTCACACAAGTTTGTTTCTTGCTTAGCCAGGTGATGGCACCTCCATTTAGCAAGAATGCATATCCTGAGGTAGATCTTTGGTTCCCACGATCGCCTCCATAACTAGCATCGGAGTATCCAACTAAGTGAAGATCAGGTCCTCCATAGCATAACATGTAATCCAATGTGCCTCTCAAGTATCGCAAGATCCTCTTAATTGCTCTCCAATGTGCATATCCAGGGTTTGACTGGTATCGACCAAGAACATGAACTGCAAATGCAATGTCTGGTCGTGTACACTGAACTGCATACATCAATTTTCCAATAGCTGTAGCGTATGGAACACGGGACATCTTTTCAATTTCCTCGGGAGAGGTAGGACAATGCTCAGGGCCAATAGCATCACCTTTTGCAATAGGAGTGTCTATAGGTTTACAGTTGTTCATCTGGAATAATTCAAGAACCTTCTTAAGGTAAGTCTCTTGGGACAAACCAAGAAGCTTTCTTGATCGATCTCTAAAGATCTTTACTCCAAGAACATAAGCTGCTTCTCCCATGTCCTTCATTTCAAAATTAGAGGACAACCACCTTTTAGTGGCGACAATCATCTCCTTATTATTCCCAGCAAGTAGAATGTCATCAACATACATTGAAAGGATAAGAAACTTTCCATTGGACCTTTTGAGATACACGCAATGGTCCTCTTCGATCATCGTAAACCCATCATCAATGACTGCTCGATGAAACCGAAGATACCATTGTCTAGATGCTTGTTTCAAGCCATAAATGGAACGTTTGAGCTTGCAAACTTTGCGCTCAAAACCTTTTTCAATATAACCTTCTGGTTGTTCCATGTATATCTCTTCGACAAGTTCTCCATTGAGAAACGCCGTTTTTACGTCCATTTGGTATAGTTCTAGATCCAAATGTGCGACAATAGCTAATAAAAGACGGATCGAGGCAAATCTCACAACAGGTGAGAAAGTTTCCTCATAATCAATCCCTTCTTGCTGTGTGTAACCCTTGGCTACTAAGCGAGCTTTATGTCTTTCAATGGAACCATCAGCCTTGCGTTTAACTTTGAGAACCCATTTGTTCCCAACAGCTTTTCGCCCAGTTGGAAGATCAACCAAGTCCCAGACTTGATTAGTCCTCATAGATTCCATTTCTTCATCCATTGCAACTTTCCACTTTTCACTTAATGCAGATGATATAGCTTCTCGATAAGATCGAGGTTCATCATGATCTTGCGTATTAGCCATAAAAGCATTCCCCTCAATCTCAAAATGACGACGTGGAATATTGCCTCTTTGACTTCTTCGCATTTGAAGAACAGGTGACTCTTCATTTGACGGAAGAGTACTTGAAAGTATGTCACTCCCACTATCTATAGGAGCCAAAGGAATAGGTTCCTCAGTCTCAACCATCTGATTAGGTGCGCCATTTTCTTCCTCCATCTCATAAAAGTCTTTATCCTTGCTAACATCACCTCTACTCGGAAAATCCATTTCTAGAAATTCTGCATCTCGTGATTCAATTTCAGATATAGTCCCATCAGGCTGCTCTCCAATGAACACATAGCCTTTGGAGTGTTCAGAGTACCTTATAAAGATACACTTCTTACCCCTTGGGCCCAACTTCCCATACTTATGAGAAGTGTTGTGAACATAAGCTGCCGAACCCCACGGCCGTAAATTGCCTAAATCAGGCTTTCTGCCGGTCCACAATTCATATGGGGTGGACTGTACTGATTTTGAAGGAACTTGGTTAAGTATACGTGTCGCAGTTAACAATGCGTCTCCCCAAAAAGAGATAGGCAAATTAGCTTGCGCCATCATAGACCTTACCATGTCAAGTAGTGTTCTATTTCTTCTTTCCGCCACACCATTTTGTTGCGGAGTACCAGGAATTGTCAGTTGCCTGATAATTCCTTTTTCCTTACAAAGTTCTTTAAACTGATCGGATAAATACTCGCGGCCTCGGTCAGTTCGGAGTGCTTTAACATTTTTCTCCAACTGATTCTCAACCTCAATCAAATAACGTCTAAAGCAGTCAAGTGCTTCTGACTTATGAGAGATTAAGAACGTGTGCCCGAAGCGCGTGAAGTCATCTATCATAGTAAGGAAATAAGAATGACCACGTCTATCCTTCACATTCATTGGACCACATATATCCGAATGAATAAGCTGCAATGGTGTATCTGCCCTTGTGGCTTTACCAAATGGTTTTCTTGTAGACTTACCTGCTAAGCAGTGTTCACAAGTAGGCAAGTTGACCTTAGCGAGTGGGCCTAGAAGACCTTCTCGAGCTAACCTGGTCATCCTGTCTTGTCCAATATGGCCCAATCTAGTATGCCATTTAATTGAACTATTATGTTCACTCTCAGCAGAAGTAAGATAAGTATATGAATCATCAATATTACAACTAGAATTAATGATATCCAAAACCATTAAACCATTATTAATAAAACCAAAACCATAAATATTCGTCCCATGAGAAATAATAACTCGTTCTTTCTCAAAAACCACAGAAAAACCATATTTAAGACTAGCAAGAACAGAAAATAAATTCTGCCGAACATCCGGCGCATAAAGTACATCATGCAGAATTAATGCTGAGCATCCTCGCATTTCTAGTTTGTAAGTGCCAATTCCTAGCACGTCCACACTAGAGTCATTCCCCATGTATACTTTTCTGCCAGCTGGAATGCGGCGATACTCTTCGAACCCAGCTCGATCTCTGGCTATGTGGTCCGTTGCTCCGGAATCTACAATCCACATATGGAGAGATTGAGCAACAAAAGTACTAGAAGTAACATTACACATAGTTTGATCAAAACTAGGAAGTACCTTCTTCGGCTCAGTGCATTCACGAGCGAAGTGCCCCATCTTGCCACAGTTGTAGCAGGCCATCTTAGCCTTGTCCTTCTTGCCACCTCTTTTTCCTCTTTTTCTCTTGTCACCTGCATTTGCTGCCTTGTTAGGCGCCGGAGCAGGAGTAGCAGCAGCTTTCTTTCCATTATTCTTTCGCTTGGGTTTCCCCTTGCGAGAACTGGACTCAGTAACATATGCCTTGGATGGCCTAGCAGCTTCTAAGCGCTCAGCCTCAAGCTCCAAGTGACGCCGAATATCGTCAAAGTTTCTGATATTCGGGTTGTGAGTCATATTAACCCGCATATGTTCCCAACTATCTGGGAGTGAGCGAACCACAGCTGATATCTGCTGCTCATCAGACAAGTCATTGCCAGCAGCCTTTAACTCTCGAATCATGTTTGACATTATTCGAAGGTGCTTTTTCATTGAATGATCAGCCTCCTTCTTATAACCATCAAACCTGATAGTTAAGCCGCGCAACCTAGTCAGTGAGGTGCCTCCAAATTTGGTTTTGAGAGCTTCCCACATCTCATAAGCAGTTGAGTACTCTTCGTATTCAAACAAGAATTCATTGTTCATACTGCTTAAGAGAGTGATGCGAGCAATTCTATCTTTCTTGCGCCAATTTTCAAAGGCAGCAAGCTTATCAGCATTCTCAGCATCATTTTCAGTGGGTTTCGTTTCTTTTGTTATTAAAGTCTCTTCCACTTCCAACTCCTCAAGGACCATGCGGACCTTACGATGCCAAACATCATAATTATCCCCATCGAATTTGTTACCCTTATTAAGATCGGCAATAATTTGTTTTGAAGCCATCTAAATAATCGAGAGAACTTTATTAGAAAACATTTAAGAGTTCACCACAGTATTAACTTATCTTTGCTGCATAACATAAACTTCTTAAAATAATCAAAGTATAAACACAAAAAGGAAACTTTGCTAAGCTTGGGAATCACAATTTGTGTGTATATTTAACTATTTTATTATAGTTTATTTAGCACAAAAATATACATTGAATTTAAGATTTAAACAAAAGTTTTATTTTCTTAAATTCCTCCCACTAAGTTCAAGCATATATATATGTGTTTCTAGCATGTATTTAATCTCTAGTATGCTTTTACAAACTTGAAAAAACATTTAAATATTCCAAATATTTTGTGAAGATTAAATAATTACACATATTATTCCAAATAATATGTAATACCATGCAAACCACATAATATAGCTACCAAAAAATTTCTAACAGCATAATAACAGTTTATTAACATTCTGTAAATTTTCTGGATTTTTCTGAAAAATACACAATTTATACAAATAAATTGTTCATGCATATTTTGACTAGAAAATAAGTTTAGGCCACTTTATCAAAACATTTTTCAACACCCTTGGTGGATAAATGATAAAATAAGTTTCTGCTGTTAAAAAAAAATTTTGGACAGAAAACTAACTTCCCAATATTTTTAAAACAATTTTTTAAAGCAATTTTTAACTATAAAACTAATTTCCGAAAATTCCAAGTATATCCAAAAAATAATTTTCATATACAGAAAACCCAGAAATTAGACATAAAAGTTACTGTAAAAATTTTGTTGGCTAGAAAAATCGGGAAGGCGGCGCGTGTCCAACACGCGCCTCTGCCGCGCGTGGTTAACTGCAGAAATCCCGCGCAATGCGCGGCTGGCTGCCAACTCGTTGCTGACGTGGCACTCCTGCCACGTGTCACCATCTGATTGGTCCACGTGGCAGCCAATCCGGGCCACATATGACGTGGCAGCTGACGTGGCAGCCACGTGGCGCCGACAGAGCAGCCGCGCAGTGCTGACGTGTCTGACACGTGGCGCTGACGTGGCTGCCTCGTCATCATCTTCAACCTCCGGCTAGGGTTTTCAGATGGCAAATTACAGTTTAGTACCCTTTTTTAAAATGGCCATAACTTTCTCATTTTAAGTCGAAAAAATGCGATCCACATATCCACGGAATCGTATCGAAAAGTTCTACGCAACCATGTTATCAGAAGTTTCATACAGTGTCCGTGGAAAAACAGTTTTTGAAAAAACAAATGCTTCAAAAACAACTAGGGTTTGATTTTTCTCCCAAAATACAAAGCCATTTTGCACGAAATTTTCGCACGCATCTGCTCTGATACCAATGTAATAATATAGAGCATACATGCAGCGGAAATGAATCGAAAAAATAATTACTTATTTCCGATTACCTTTGAAGCGTATGCCCACAACAACGAACGGCTAGAATCTCGTGCACAACGAACAATAATTCTCAGCGATAATTTAGACTACTAACGAGTGCTAAATTATTTCCCACAATTCTAGAAGCTACAAAAATTCAAGCTTTAGAATGACTATTCTAATGGCTTATATGAAGCTCTCTATATTGCTCTCAAAATAGCTTTTGTTGCTTGGTTTCTTGGTGTCTACAATGATCAGCATTGCTCTCCTTTTATACTACTCTAAGAAGAGTAGCTCATGTAACTCCCAAAGGAATTAAGAGCAATGTAACCTATGTAACTCCCAAATAGGTTTAAGAGCAATATAACTCTCATCCATGTAACTCATGAAACCCCCAAGAGCTTCAATGGAGAGGTTATGATCACATGTTCATTGTATCTAGACAATGAACAATATGGGTTATACCCATCGGGTCATCCGCTCCATGGGCGCTCCGATTTGGGTCCATAACCCAACATTACTGGATTACCAAATAAAACACACAACTTTCATTTGTATCACCGCTAATAAGAGTGCTGAATTGAACTCAACACACAAACAAGTTTTTTTTTCCTCTCTCTTATTCAGTCAGCAGTGTAGACTGACCATTCATAGCAAACAAATAGAGCCAAAGCCAAGTTTTTGTTTCCAGACTACAGATATATTGTTGTGTATTTGACAAGAGAGAGAGAAGATTATTTTATTTCTAATTCACAATCATGAACAAAAGAGAGAGAAGCTTATTTGCTGACTCCTGGATCTTTTATTATTTCTAATTTATTTTTGTCTTGTAGCGAGGAGAATGTGTACCATCTTTGCAAGAAATTATGTACCAATGGGAAGGAAGCTGGAGAAGGATCTGATCTCTTTGTTGTTTTCATTTCCAATCAGAAGAAGCAGGTAAGGAGTTATGTGCTTTCTTTTTAATCTGTGTTTGAGAAGTGTTCCACTATACATAGCATGTATACATATAAACGTATATGTATGTATGTACATATATATATATATACGGTAACACGCTCGTAATGCCAACATGCTCAATTTAAAAGTATTATGGATAATTTTGTAATTTTTAGAACTGTATATGGTGATATTGAAATGAAGATCAATATGCTTTTGAACACCAGTAGGTATCACTAGCTCAAAGATATCTGTTTTGTTTCATTATGCTAGAAGATCAAACAAGTAACAACATACAAGAAGGATTTTTCATTAAATTTTGGGGAACTGTAAAGTGATTTCATTGTTAAAAGAAGTTCTACAAAAAATTTAGAGTAATAATCCAATTGTAAATAGTAACAAGTGCCTATTTATTAAAAAGTGGAATTAGATATGACATATAAGAAAGATCTATTTGAGTTTACAGGGAATAGACTTCTTACTGCACTACAAGATTATGTATACTTTGTGATGGATTGGCATTCACTACACTTTTGCATAATATTATGTCCGCTGTAGCAGCCACATTCCCAGTTATTGGCATCAAAATTTTATTTTGATTGACAAAATTATTTGTCTTGTCACTCTTTTAAACATAGAATTATAATTAACTTTTTTTTTCTTATTTACTGCTCACTTAAAGAATATAAACAATCTATTATAAATACAGTAAAATTAGACATTAAAGAGCTAGATATATAACATCTTAGATTAATATATTTAACATGTTACATGTTAAAAGTTTATAAAATATTAGAGAGCCACAAATGCAATTACATGTAAACTATTCGCAAATAAATCTAGTGAACGAATTTGGTTCAGTGGTTGGAGTGCCTTACAGCTTGTACGTGTCTCAATAGTAATATTTGATACTGAACAAAGAGTGTAAATGCTGTACCTTATTTATTTCAAGATACCAACATTTAGCATTTTATCGTTATGGAGTAGGTTATGCTTGAGAATATTTTTTGTGCAGCGGATAAAGTTAGATATATACATCATGGTTTTGCACTTGTCCAGGAGATACATCTGTTGTGAATATAATTATTTTCTTTTTCCCTCATAAATTGTTTAGGCTGATGGGCTAGCTTGATAGGATTGAGTGAAGTATTCAATTGTACATTATGCAGATTCCCTTGTGGCATCAGAAGGCTAGCCAGAGAGCTGATGGTATTACTCTGTGGGATTATCATGTCATCTGCGTTCAGGTGAGAGCTGATACATTCACTATAATATTCATTGAAACCATCTTGTTTAGCCAGATTTTTACTATAACGTACATATGTTTACAAGATTTTGAAGTCAAAATGTCGATTATTACAGAAAAAAGAAGGCAATTCTTCGCATTTAGTCTGGGATTTAGATTCAAGTCTTCAATTTCCATCTCCCCTAGCATCCTATGTGTCAGAAACTGTTCGGCCATCTATTCAGCTATTTTCTGAGTTTCAGAGGTAATGTTCTGGTCAGGTGCTACACTTATGTAGTGATATTCTTTCTATAGCATACAACCCACTAAAGGAGTATGATGAATTTGTTTATTCATTTCCTTATGGAGAAGCATATACTCGAAAACATGCTCCTCGTACTCAGGCATGCCTCCTTTTTGTAAAAGTAATATTTCCTATATTTTATGAGTTCTTTTACTTTTGGGGGGCTATATTATTGGGTATATGATATTGAACGAAAGATCATGCTCTTGTGATCTCAGGTTTTTCAGGATTGTACATGCTCCAATATTCCTCCGTACCTTTGCATCTGATAGAAGGCACATGAAAGATTCTGAAGGGAACTATATGTATCAACCACCTGCATATGAAGCCATAATTGCTGAAGGTCAAAGCAACTATATTACACTTTGTCCTGTTAAACTTACGTAAATAATATGCCATTTCCATTTTTAAGTGCAAATACGAGATATTCCTTGTGCAACTTGATATACAAGCCTACTTTGTCCAATTTGATAATGAATTTGTGTTGCGATTCACTTGATAGTCAATTAAAGCAACTGCACTGAAATACTTGGCAAGGCATGCTTTGAATAATTGACCCGTTTCTATTGTTTTTGTTTTTTTCTCTTTCTGCTTGTGCAGATGGAACAGTGCACAACCTAAATGAGTACATTGAGATGTCAGCTGCAGATGTTGTGCAAAGCATAGGACCTGATCTGATTGATGCAGTCTATTCCAAGAAATTGGGTGTGCTTCTCAGTGAAAATCAATTGGTGGATTTTTTTTCTCTCATTTCTTGATGATTGGTTGAAAATGCAGATCAACTCCCGAGTTTACTCCCATTCCCCAGTGTGAGAGAGAGAGAGAGAGAGAGAGAGAGAGAGAGAGAACTTCCTAGTTTAGAATTCACAATTTTACTTGCATATTATGTTTTAATGTGTATCTCAAATGAGAGAAGTCGGTGAATGAAGTGTACGTGTAAGATGGGTCAAGCTTTAGTGATCAAAGCTGAACTTAATGTTGAAAACTGTGATTTTTGGTTATTGCTTTTGAAAGTCCATTATATGAATTACGAGCACTTCCAAAATACATTCACTTTTGGACAAAACAGCATTCAAGCAATCTGAACTCTATATTTTTACTTGACGAAACAATGCTAATGAATAAATGTGGGTACAAATATTGAGGCTACCTTGTCAAGAGCAACAACACTTGGGACTGCATGTACTAACATCATCCGTCCTCTACATTGATTACACCAGTCTGTTCTTTATAGCCAAAATATTTTTGTGTAAGTTCGCGTTGTGGTGCTTCTCATAGTTAATCCCATTTGTTGAGAAATGTACTTGAAGTACTTTGAGGCTATTTCAATACCATGCACATTCCGAGTTCTAAGCCTCGTGACTTTTCTTTTTGTAAGAGCTTAAACCCTAACATACATTCTTCATCTTCTGCAGCTGCCATCATCCGTATTTTTGAGCTTCTTTTCTATTTTCTCTCCCTCTTTTTACTCAGTTGTGGTTGTATATCCTATGTTTCCATCTCTTTATTCAGGTAATATGAAAACTCCCCCTTCTGCAAAGAGCACTGCATACAAATTTCAAGAAAACTGTAATACAGTTACATTTTCTGGGCGAAAATTATACTCTTTAGTCATTTTAAAATGGAATCTAAACAACATCATCCAGATACAACTGGATTTAACAGTATCGAATCAATCCATATATCTGCAAAACTAATTAAACTTTGCAGCTCACTTCCTATCCAACTCATCTAGGCTTCTTGCTGCTAGACACTGCTAATCCCCAAGCAATCTGACCGCAAGCCAAGGACAGGTCAGCAACTAGACTGAATAAATAACTGCAACAAATCTTCAGAAGAGAAGGCAAACAGCAGGCTAAAGCAGTCAGGTTCCATCTTCACCATCTGAGAGAAGGCAATCTTGTATTTGCTCCCTGAAAGCATGATGAAAATTATATTAGATACTAGAATTCGCATATAGAAATGTAGAATGTACACTGAAACTTCCTAAAATTAAGTTACGGAGTACATCTTTCATCTAAGTTGAGATATAAAACATAGTTCAGTGGAGCCAAATTAGTTGCACTTGACACAACAATGCAATCAGGCGCCATTGATCTAAGAATAGAACTACATCCTTAATGCAACCTAAATGCAATTTTTTTACATGAAACTACATCCTTAACCCTCACGTTAACCATCTCTGATTGTCACAATTGCCATGCATTACTCGGCAAGTGATTGGTTGTGGTAAGAGAGAATAGAAGTGCTCCATGGGTATCGGTTCCTTGTGAAGTATCTGAAACTGGCAACTCGCACAACATCTATATATCCACAAATATTTCAGGACTTGTTTGGTCATTCTCAAAAGTAATTAAGCTTTGGAAATCACTTTTGTTTAGTGGGCTATTGCAAATTGGACAGAAATATTCTGGGGGAAGAGATTCATTAGAGTTCAAATTAAATTTCTTTTGACGGCGTCGAGATGCCAACTGCGCATTACAGTCATCAGCTTCTGGAATCCTATTAAACTGGAATGGAGTAAGCTTTCCAGCTATCCTTACAATTGTGCACTCTCGTGAAGGATTTTCTTCCTGAAAAACAGAAGTTATAGCGAGTTTGAAGATTTATAGTGTAATAGCATCTGGCGCAAACTTCAAGGCAAAATCACTATCACTGGCTGCGATAATTCAAGGTAAATTATTTCCGCATGTTAAATTTAACGTGTTGCATTAACTTCGTTACGCTAGCTCCGTGTTAATTCCTACTTAATTTTACAAAAAAAGTCTTATTTATAAAATATTTATTTTATTTGTCTCTAAAAATAATAAATTATTTATTCGGTAATGATAGCAGGTACAACAGATATCATATTATGTTATTATACCTTTTTGTTTGTTTCACAAAGGCTCATAAAATTAGATATCAATAAATAAATAAAAGTGGTACTTTCTCAAGAAAAACAGCAAGAAAAGGGAGACTACTAAAACCATAAGACCACTAAAGAAGTTTTGACACTGTATATAGTAACCTAACCCCTCCCCAGACTTCCCCTTTAACCCTAAGATGGAATATTTCCCTAAAATTAAATTAAAATTGAATGGTAGTACTTAAAAAAGCAAAAATTAATTATAAATAACACGTGCACATTATTTCTTAATTATACTTATTTTTTAAGCAATATACACAACTTCCAATTGTATAGTGTGATATCACGCTCAATAAAAGCAAGGTGGCATAATTAATGTCTAGTTGATAATTTTATAAGAAATATATACTCTTTAAAGCTATTAATACTTTCTTTCTATCTCTAACTCTCTTTTTTTTTCCCCCGAAATTAATCTGTTCTCACAAAAATTACGACTTAGGACTTAATAAGTCATAATCCTCTTCGTTTAAATTTGTCTATATATAATATATTATTTGCAAAATTAATAAATAGCTATTTATAAGTTATAATTTATTTTTTTGTGCTTAAATTGATCTATTTTTTAATAGAATATTTGACTAAAGAAATGACCTAATTTTTATTTCATTTTTTCTTCTATAATAAATCTTACAAAATTTTACAAATAAGAAAAAAAAACTTAAATCAAATTCAACAATATATTTTCCTTTATATATATATATATATATATGATTTAGTTCAAGGACATATCCCCTTTAGCGACGGACGAGACGACGGTTTGGTCCGTCGCATAGGTTCGTTCGTCGCTATATGTTTATCCGTTATTATATATTGTCCGTCGCTAAAAGATATAGCATTCCGTCGTTTAGAGAGTATGCTCTTGAACCTTTCTATATATATATATATATATATATATATATTTTCATCCATTTTAAATCTCACACACAAAACCTAAAGTAAATAAATATAGGGAGGCCCGGAGGCAGGGGTCTGTTTGCTGCCCCTTGTATTCGTCTCTCAAAAGCCACGTATTTTACCCGTTCCCCCCTCTCTCTCTCTCTGTGAAGAGACGTTTCATCGATCTTCAACAGGTCCAGGAACCTTTCCTCCCTCTAGCCATTTCCCAATCGGCACTCTCTTTGCTATTCGCTATATTAACTATTATTAATTAATCTTCTGTGTTTCTTTTCATTGTTTAGAGAGGTGACTTTGTGAATGGTTGATTATTTATCAGTAATCTCTTATAAGTTTTTATCAAACTAAAAAAGAATTAACCTTTGAAAAAGGATTTCATGAATGTAAGCTTATACTTATTTGCAGAACATTGATGTGATTTAGCTATAAAACTCGGTGCATTTTAAAGTGTGAATAACTATAGAAAACAATTTGATTCTCTTTATTTTTTGCGCTTTCTAGTTTGGGGTTTAAGTTTTTTGCCAAGTTTCTGAATGAGATTAAACCTTTTGATAATTGAACCTATTTTGGATGTGGGGAATGTGAATGAGATTAAACTTTTGATAATTGAACCTATTTCAGGATGTGGGGAATATAATTTATGGTAGTCCTAGGCTCTAAATAGTTTATATACTGTAATGTTGAGGGCCATTACATTATCAAATTAGTGCCGCTGTATTGATTCACCAATCTGTTATTTTCTGAAAGGTCTGATAAGACAGATTAAACATAATGGATCCAGTAAATGGCTCTAGTGATTTGTCATCAGAGATGGAAGTGGATGCTTTTAGGCGGTTTTTCCCCTTGCGCTTTCATGAGCGCCATCTGCTTGAATCTATAAGACCTGATGCCAGGCCACTTGGAAAGGCTAGAGATACATCCTTGGCCCTAGGTTAGTTACGCCTATGTTTTACTAATATTTTCAATTGGTGTTAACCTAAGCTTTGGATTTGCCAAAATCACATTCAACTTTTAATATTAGGAGCTGTTGCATCTGCCAATGGATCAGCACTGGCAAAGATCGGTTGTACTGTACGTTTTCTTCACTCTTGACTCTTTCTCTCTACATAGAAATAAAGAGCGGAAAAGAGGTTTTTGTTGAGTCCAGTTGAGTTATTTCTACGACATTATGTTTTTCTATAGTATGATAAGTACTTCTTTTTGGTGAAACTGGTTCAAATACTAATACACAGTGTCCTTGCGCAGACCATGCTGGCTGCGATTAAAATGGAAGTGATGACACCTACAACGGAGTCACCAGATGAGGGTTGCATAGGTTACCATACTGAACTGCACCTGTCCCTTTATAGTTGTCATATTTACTCGTATGGCATGTAACTCTGTAAAATTCTGCTTCCAGCCATCGATTTCCACATGCCTCCAATTTGCTCTCCAATTGTTAGACCTGGGAGGCCTGCTGACGCTGCAGCAGTTGTGTCTAAGCAGTTATCTGACACTATCTTAAGGCAGGTTTCATAACTTCATTATTTTTACTCCCTACTATCTTGCTCTGGGTTTCCTTTATAACTTTTTAGCATGACATTTCTGGTTTGTTTTTGGATTTATTTTGGTTAAATACATGTGATGTATCTATTGCTACAATATTATGCATATACATTTGATTGTATCCATCTCCACAATATTATGTATATACATTTAATTAAATTTTTGCATGTCAGAAGTACTTATATTACCTTTTCTACCATAGTTGTGTTTCTACATTTGTGCTTATTGTTAACTTTTTCTAATAAAATCTAAAAGGGGGACTGTAGTAAAAAAAAACATTTCTTGGTGGAAGCTCAATGTTTTGGAGCAGCGAGATCTTTTCTAATGGTTTCTGTATAAATTATGAATGACGTAGTTGCTCGTTATCCAGAGGACCAGAGCTTTTTTCTTAGTCAATAAATCCTCCTATCCATCGTTGAGTATGTATGTGTGTGTCTATATATATATACAAGAAAGAAAAATACATATTCTCACCCAAAAGGAAGGGAGCTATGAAACTTGGAGAGGGAAGCCTTCTTTCATTTCTAGATGGTGAAGTATAGACCAAACTCATGAGCTTATTATCCCAGGTTGGAACAAGTAGATAAGATCTCCCTTTCTAATGTCCCCGTGCCCCTCTTATGGTGACATGGGGGTGAAAAAAAAGGGAAATCAGGGGATGGGGTTCTCTCACTTTTGACATAGAGGTCCCCTAGTGGGGAGGCTCAGATGGGATATTAGCTCAGTGGTAGAGCACCACCCTGAAATATTAATTGTATTGTTGTGCTTGGGCTGTGAGGGCTACCAGCCACGGGACACTGATTTTGTTTGTATTGATACATATATAAGCATAATATTATACACACAAATATGCACACAGTTTTATCCTTTTACATATATTATGATTTGTGCTGAATATTTAAGCAATTAAACATTTATGTTTTGATTAAAACAAAATTTATTCTGTTAAATATTGATGGCAATGAAGATAACCAATTATCAGATAAAACTAAATTTGATGAAACAAGGTGATGATAATTATATTTTTGACTTTTGGCATATTGCAAGTCTGTGTTTTTTTTATTGTTTATACGTTATACACCTATAAAAAAGCATAGATTCATAATACGCCAATGGCTAAAACTTGCTGTATTCTTTCTATTACCTTATTCGTTTTGAAACTGTTAAATGCATCAAATGAAAGAAAAGGGTATATTCTGTCATTGGTTTTTGGAGGTGCCATTGTGTTTGATTTGTAAACATCTGGATTGATTAAGTTGGAAATTGTGGTGGTAGCCACTTTGTTATGACTTATGATTGTGTCAGATTTGTTTTCCTAAGAATGTTAAGGAAGGAATTTTAGAGAGGGGGCATTTTCTTGACCGTGTGATTTCCTTCTAAGTTACGGCTTCTGCTGATGTTTTGCTCATCTATTTATACGAGTTCCTAGTGTCCCGCTTACAATGTGAGGCTTTGATGTATTCAAATGGTGTCACTTGCTTAGTAATCTTTTCACAGTTGTTCTGCTGTCACTTATATTTACAGACTGTAGACATTTTGCTTATTTTTTCTGCTATTATGAGGTTTATAAAGATATTCTAGATACAATACAAATTGTTTTAGTATTTGTCATTTCTGACATCATAAATTTGGAACATATGAGATACTTCTTTTTAAACTTAAATGTTATCTTTTGATATGTATGTTGTTGATTGACCAGTTATTTGATTCTTGCAGTTCCGGCATGATTAATTGGAAGGATTTATCCTTGGTCAGTGGGAAAGCTGCTTGGATGGCCTACCTGGTAATAGTTTTCATTATATGACTTTTCATTTCATTTATATTATACATTAGTAACTAAACAAGTCCTCTATTAGTATAAACTTATCTGCAAAATACTGTAATCTGATGGAAAAATAATGCAATATCGATAATGAAGGAAAAGGATTTGATGAACCTGTTAATGTTTGTTATATAATTTGGATTTGGGACAGTTGGAATAAGGGGGGAGGGGAAAGAGACAGAGATAATGTTACAAAGAGGCTTGGAAAAAGATAAATTGACAAGATGACGAAGTGGTTGCTGTGTGATGATTTCATGGTGGAAGTTTGTATAGGAATAGGGAGTAAAAGTTGGAATATGAAAGAGACCGAGCAACAGTCTCACCTAACTAGTAGTACCCCTTCCAATTCCAAGGAACACTTTCTATGGGTGGTGGTTGGAATAAATTTTAAGACATTTACACATTCTGTATCACGAGTGTGTGTTTGTGTGTATTATAGGGGAATAAGGGAGGTGAGGTAAGTTTCTAAAAACAACTCATTCATTAAGGGTATTCTTGTCATTACTCATTAACCATTTCACGATTTCAGTAGAATTTTTTTAAAGGCTTAGCACGTACTAGGTCCCTCACCTTCCTTTAGCTTGGTAAGGTCTCCTTGAAGATATTCACATTCGATTTGAACTTATTGCAGTAATTTTTACGTGCCCAACTCATCCGATGTGAAAAAAATGTGTATTAGTGTATATCATCAAATAATGAGTGACTTTCAATGCTGGTTACGAATCATCTTAGTATTCTTATTATGTAACTTTTTTAACTGATAACATTGCGTTCACTTGTTTCTATGTTATATGACAAGAAATATGATTTTGCTCTTGCAGGACATATACTGTTTGGATGCTGATGGTGCTCTTTTTGATACTGCATTACTTTCTGCAGTTGCCGCTTTTTCTCATTGTAAGTTTGTCAATGCTCTGGTGTTTTATTACCTTAGAGTATTTAGTCAAGTTGTGTTACATCTGTAAGCTGGATTGGAGGGGCACTTAATGTTTTTCTTGTGTATTACTTTGTTTTTTGTACCCGCATTTTAAAGTGAGTTGGATGTGAACTGTGAATAATCACAAACTATAACCATTAGAGCCTTGGAGGATATCTGATCCACAATTTCCCCCCCACCACTCTTACTGAGAAGGAGTATAAGTTGTAATTTTAAGATGACCACTATGAGCTGCTGGTGCAGGTAATTTATTGAGGAAAACTGGTTATTATACTCTGCAATAAAGTAAACTAAAGAAAAACCAAAAACCTACTTTGGTGACACTCATGAATTATTTCTCTTGCCTACACGTTTAAAATTTAACTTCAATATACTTTATATGATGGCCTGGTAACATATCTAACGCCTATCAATCTGAAATTGAACTTCCATATCTTGCAGTGCAAATCCCGGTAGTTTCATTAAATGATGATGGAAGAATAGTTGTTGTTTCTGAGGAAAATAAGGGATGGAAATTGGAAGACGAGCCAGTCAATAAAGATAAGAGGAAGCTCAAGTTGAGCAGCATTCCATTCTCCTTGACGTGCATACTTCACAAGAATTACATCCTAGCCGATCCCACGACAGAGGAAGAGTCCATCATGGATACTCTTGTAACAGTCGTATTGGATTCATCATGTCAACTCGTGTCTCTTTACAAGCCAGGCGGACCAGTTCTGGCTTATAACTCAGCTATTCAGGTCAGTCACCTTCAAGTTCATATTTGATTCCCCCATGTTCCTCACATGTTAAGTTAATACATTTTTTTGGGTAGCAATATTAAGTTGGTACTTAACACTACCTTTGTCCATGATAAATGTCCTCCATCGACTTTTACGATCAAATTGATCATTTTAAAAATCAATGTCGTATTATTTATTTTCAATATATGCAAAGAGGCTACCATAATAAACAACATAGAGTAAAATTTAAATACATTTGGTTTACCCAAATTCTTGAATCACCACTTATGGTTTAGAACTCTCGATTCAACACCTGTGGTTTGATCTCAAGTTACCTCATGTCCATCCAAATTGACAGCAAGTGGACTTCACTCGCCAAAAAACGAGTGAAGTGTTCGTCAACAACAATAATTCATGTCTAAATTACAATAATAGCCTCAAATCTCCTTCAAATTTAACTGAATATACCCCTCATTGATCAATATTTTAAAATATTAACCCTAATTCATAATCTCCAAATCTAAATCGTATGTTTTAATTACTTTATATATGTATATATATATGTGTGTGTGTGTGTGTGTGTGTGTGTGTGTGTTATATAATTAACTGAAAATAAAAGAAAATCTATACCCAAAAATCTCAGTTCTCCTTATCCACGTAACCCCAAAATTAAAGCTTTGAAGATGGGAAGGGATACCAGATCAGTGAAAAGCAGGGATGGGTAATGGTGAAAGAGCACGGATCTAAGAAGAATTAAAGTGGTGGCCATGGGCTTAAAAGTTTCTTTTTAGAATGAAGAAGGAAGTTTTTTTTTCAAAACGAAGAAGCACGGAGCATTTTTGTAGAGATCATTCAATTGATATGGGTTCGTGCATTTTCTTTTTGAAGTGTTTATTTGGTTTTAAGTATAATTTAATTTCCTCCGTTTTCAAGTACTCCTTAGTTATTTAAATTTTAATATATAATTAGTTTTAGTTTAATAAAAAATTCTGATGTTAATTTAATTTATTTAACTAAAACAAAAGTATGTCACAATTTAAAGTATTTTTTTCAACTTGCATATTTGTATGTGTGTTAAAATACCATATATGTATTATTATTATTATTATATATATATATATAAATATATAAGTCAATACGAAGTCAAATTTAGCTATTGTTAATAAAATAAAATTTTAATGCTTCAATGTAAAATTTCTGACGTTGAAAAGAAGAAAAATGAGGAATATGAAGGGCAGAGTAAACAAAAACTAACGGCGTTGATCTAAAATCGTTAGTAGGTGCCGTTGTAAGAATAAAGAATAAATATGAAACTACTGATGGTAAATCGATAGTTTTCATTTCATAGGCGGTGACTCAAGAATTTGGATAAACCACATTTGGTTTTTTAAATTTTACTCAACAACATATAATTTACTACTAACATCAAGGTTTGCAATTTTGAAAATATAAATATATATGCTTAATTTTTAATTCTAAAAATTGTCAGTTTAATCATAAAAGTTTAGAGGACATTTATCGTGGGATGGACAAAGGTAGTAAGAGTTTGTGTCAATTGTATAAAAATGGTAAGGTAGACACCCCACATTTGAAATCCCAAAATATTTTTAAGAATCTTGAAAAAGCTGAACTACTGTAATTTCACATTAGAGAAAGGACGAAGTCGCTCAACTCACCAAATGGTTTTGTATGCATTTATTTCTTTAGAAACATATAGGTAATTCTTCTACTTTGGTTGAACATCTTTGCAAGATGCTGGCTCATCAGGTAGATCTCTACTAAAATGGAGAGGTAGAAAATACCAGAATACCACCTTTGAATGAGTATCAGAACCATCTTAGTGTATTTTCATCCATTTTTGGTCTAAAGTTATTTTGACTTGGATTACATAAACATTCAAAATAAAACTAAACTACTGGCTAGTTGTGGATGCTAAGAGGAACTCATGCTTTGGTTGCAGGATTGCATTGCATTAACAAGGCAAAGAGTGAATGAACTTCAGATGATCCTGAATGAAGCAATTTCTGATATGGAGGTGGACTAGGGTAGAGAAGATAACTTCCAATAGCGACATCAGTTGGCTGTAATTGTTTTTTATGGCGCAAACATTTTTTCCAATGCTTGCAGTGAATTAGGAATTTCAGAAAATACATTAGGACTTGGTTTAGGTAATTTACGATCAATGGGTGGCGTTTTTGCCAATGAGAGTATAACGTGGTTGTAATAACTGAAGAGTGTTGCCTCAATTTCCTATGTCTATTTTGAAACGAGGATTGAAAATTTTATTACATCGCATAGAGTAAATCAAAACTTACTTCTGGCGAAAATGACAGACATTTCTTCAGTATGCTTAGTGCCTATATATGCATTAATGAGTCATTGCTTTGTGCTTCCAGCTCTGTGACGTGATATCTTGGAGTTTGTCAGTTGGTTATGGGCCTTAGGCGAATAAGAGTAAACTATTTTGTAATTTTCTTAATTCAAATCGAAGAAACAAAACCTGATATCCATAACACTATAATACCGAACATTCACTGGCAGTCTGGCAGTATGGATTATTAATAAACACGGCTTTCAAAAAGTAATGTAAGAACCCTCTGATCAAGAAAATATGTCTGAAGAAAATGTATTTTAAGCTTAAAAACATAGAAGTATAAAGTATCTCTAATCTCTCCTCTCGAAAAAGATAAAAAAAAATAACAGGATCATGAATCCTTTGAGAAGGTGATATTTTTTATTTTATAACCGGGATATTGTTTCGATTTCTGGGAGCAGGGCCTAGGGGTGTAAACGGATATAAATAGATACAGATATAGTAGTATCCATATCCGTATTCGAAAAATTAATTCATTATCCGTATTCGTATCCGGTATTTAGCGAATTTTAAAAATCATATCCGTATCCGATATTCGAAATAATATTCGAATACGGATAATATCCATTTCTGTTTATTTTATTTAAATAAACAAATTATTCGGATATCCGAATATCCGAATTCGATTATCAATCACTTAATATAAAATTCATTCAAATTATTTATATAAAAAAAAATTGAATAATTACTCATAACCAATCACAATTTAAAGTTTAAACCATACATATTAATGAATGAATGTTAATTTATTTATTTTTAATAAATAGAATAATCAATGTTTTAAATTACACTTCAAATAAGGTTTTATTATTTTTGAAATCCTAAATTCAAAATGAATACTCTTCTTATTAATGTTTAGATGTCCAATAATAAATATATGTCTATTTTATGTGTTAATTTGGAATAATACTGTAGTGCGTATAAATATTTATAATCTATAATTATAACATTTAAATTATATTTATAACACTTGTTAAATGATACATTTTAGATTTATTGTAAGTTTTGTAACACTATATATAACTAAAATAAGGGGAAAAAATAATGAGTTTTAAAGTATAGTTCATTAATGAGTGAATGTTAATTTATTTGTTTTTAATAAATACAATAATCAATACTCTAAATTATAATTTAAATAAGTTTTCATTATTTTTGAAATTCAAAATGAATGATCTACTTATTAATGTTTAGATGTCCATTAATAAGTAGATGTCTATTTTATGTGTTAATTTAGAGTAATATTGTAGTGTATATGAATATTTATAATCTATAATTATAACATTTAAATGATATATTTATAACATTTGTTAAATGATGCATTTTAGATATATTGTAACACTATATATAACTAGGATCAAGTGAAAAAGTAATAAGTTTTAAAGTATAGTTTATTAATGAATGAATGTTAATTTATTTATTTTTAATAAATACAATAATCAATACTCTAAATTATAATTTAAATAAGTTTTCATTATTTTTGAAATCCTAAATTCAAAACGAATGCTCTACTTATTAATGTTTAAATGCCCATTAATAAGTAGATGTCTATTTTATGTGTTAATTTGGAGTAATATTGTAGTGTGTATGAATATTTATAATTTATAATTATAACATTTAAATAATATTTATAACACTTGTTAAATGATGTATTTTAGATATATTATTACACTATATATAACTAGAATAAGGGAAAAAAATAATGAGTTTTAAAGTATAGTTCATTAATAAATGAATGTTAATTTATTTATTTTTAATAAATACAATAATCAATGCTCTAAATTATAATTCAAATAAGTTTTCATTATTTTGAAATCCTAAATTCAAAAATGAATGCTCTACTTATTAATGTTTAGATATCCATTAATAAGTATATGTTTGTTTTATGTGTTAATTTTGAGTAATACTGAAGTGTGTATAAATATTTATAATCTATGATTATAACATTTAAATTATATTTATAACACTTGTTAAATGATCCATTTTTGATATATTGTAACACTATATATAACTAGGATAAAGGAAAAAAGTAACAAGTTTTAAAGTATAGTTCATTAATGAATGAATGTTAATTTATTTATTTTTAATAAATACAATAATCAATGTTCTAAATTATAATTTAAATAATTTTTCATTATTTTTGAAATTCATGAATGCTCTACTTATTAATGTTTAGATGCCCATTAATAAATAGATATATATTTTTTGTGTTAATTTAGAGTAATACTGTAGTGTGTATGAATATTTATAATCTATAATTATTATATTTAAATGATATTTATAACAATTGTTAAATGATACATTTTAGATATATTGTAACACTATATATAACTAGAATAAGGAAAAAAAATAATGAGTTTTAAAGTATAGTTCATTAATGAATGAATGTTAATTTATTTATTTTTAATAAATAAAATAATCAATGCTTCAAATTATAATTCAAATAAGTTTTCATTATTTTTGAAATCCTAAATTCAAAAATGAATGTTCTATTTATTAATGTTTAGATATCCATTAATAAGTAGATGTTCATTTTATGTGTTAATTTGGAGTAATACTGTTGTGAGTATAAATATTTATAATCTATAATTATAACATTTAAAGGATATTTATAATATTTGTTAAATGATGCATTTTAGATATATTATAACACTATATATAACTAGGATAAAGGAAAAAAGTAATAAGTTTTAAAGTATAGTTCATTAATAAAGGAATGTTAATTTATTTATTTTTAATAAATACAATAATTAGTGCTCTAAATTACAATGTAAATAAGTTTTCATTATTTTTGAAATCCTAAATTCAAAATGAATGCTCTACCTATTAATGTTTAGATATCTATTAATAAGTAAATGTTCATTTTATGTGTTAATTTAGAGTAATACTGATTGTATGAATATTTATTGTGACGACCCCAAATCCGGGTTCCATAACCTCGAGTTTGGTTCTCACTATTCAACACATTACTAACAATTAAATACATGCATTGCATTTAAATATCGCGGAATAATACATATTGGTTCCCTTCAAAAGGTTACAATACCAGGGTCTATCAACCTTAACATAATAACAGTTCCTATCACAAGGAATTACAAAAGGTTTAAAAACCGTAAATACATAATTAAAGATCTAATTAGCATGCATAAGCTAACTTAAGCTCTGGCTTTTCCTTTTCCTTTATCCTTCTTTGAGCAATCAGGATTATCTGAAAAATGGTTCATGATATAGCAAGAATGAGCAACTAGTTTGCTCAGCAAGTTTAGAACAATCATATAGATTTAATATATCATGAATGAATGGGAAATATCAGCAATGATTCAACAATAGATATAACAATTGTGAATGAAACAGGATTCAAATTTTAATAAACAGAATATTTGAATCTTAAAATGCTGAGTGGTCACTAAGGACCCTGAACTAACTAGGGTATAACAGAGTTTCCTCTGACCCTTTGAGTTGTTTGGTTTTCAAGGGGATCAGCCTATTCAACCCGCTGTATATGCATTACATTTAGTCACTGGCGCCCAAAGTCGGTTTCCCGACACAAAATCCCCTAATTTAGGGTTGTTCAATTCTCAGACTTAATATAAGAAATCCGCACCCAACAATGGTTTGGATAAGCTTTTAAAAGTATTCAAGTTATTGAATTTAGAAACGTAATGTCTAGCTGAATTATTAGCTTAAGACATTTTTAATACAGTTCATGAATCAAGAACTAATAAGCTTCAAATGCACTAAGTGCGATTGTATAAACAATATGGATGTGGAATAATTTTAAATAATTAAACCACTGCAAGCTTTAACAATAAATACAAGTATGGAAACTTGTTCAACGATAATAATTGAGTAGGGTTAGAGAACTTGCCTGTTTGCTCAGCTACAATAATTGTCTAGCTTTAACTAACTTGCTTTGAAAGACCTAACATTAATAAAGTTGGTCTAATAATTAGTACGGCGTATTTGCATAACTATACGCTTAATAACGAACTTATTTACCACACATAAGTACTAACACATAATTTACATTAGTCAAAACAATATTATTAACCTTATAGACACTTAATTATTTTAGGTTAATAATTTAATAAGTTAGAAAATATTTTTCTTAAGTGTTGGACACTTATTAAACCCTTAAACAACTTATTATAATTGTTTAATTCAATTCAATTTATTTTATTAACTCAATCTCTTTTTAATTACTATTTAATATTGATTAAATAGAAATTAATTAACTCTAGTTATTATTTAAAATCAATAATAACTAATTGTACTTACTTATTATTTAATTATAATTAAATAATAAATAATTATTAACTTAGTTTTAACCTTCTTTAATTTAATGTTAATCAACCAATAATTAACTAAGTAATTAACCTTACTTATTATTTAATTAAGGAAATTAAATAATAGTTTACTAATCTTAATCCTCTTTAATTATTATTTAATGTCAATTAAATAATAATTAATTATTTAATTTTAATTATTATTTAAGGTTAAATAATAATCAAATCATTCTTATTTATTATTTTAATTAAATAATAAATTATTACTCTAATAACTTAATTTCCATTAATCGTTATTTAATGTTAATTAAATAATAATTAATTACTTAATTATCCTTATTTATTATTTAATAATATTTAAATAATAAATAATTAATTTATAAATTTTATCTCTCTTTAAATATTATTTACTAGGCATTAAATAATAATTGCTAATTTATCATCTTTATTTATTATTAACATTTAAAATAATAAATAAATAATAATTTATTTAACTTAACCATGGTTTAGCTAACTAGATTAATATTTAAAATAATTAAATATTAAACTTAATGAAAAATATCCTCCCCAATATTATTTTTGTATTATTATTATTTTTGTTATAATTTTAATTTAATATTTAAATTAATTAAAATTAACCCGAATGGCATTTTCGTAAATAAGTTGAAAAACCGGACCGATGGCATTTCCGTAATTAATTCGAAAACTGAACCGAGGGCAGAATGGTAATTCTGTCGAAAAAAACACGGAGGGGCAAAATGGTAATTTCGCCGAAAAACAGTTTCTCGCGCATTGCGCGCGTAAGCCGATGCAGGACCAAAACGGCGTCGTTTTTGAAACCCCGGAAATGGCCTCCGCGCATAACGCGCGGAGTAAAATTTCACGGACGCCAAACGACGTCGTTTGGCTCCGCGTCCTCGGTGAACAGTGGCAGCCGCGCATTGCGCGGAAAGCCTTAAATTTTTTTTCTTCCCGCAGAACGTGAACAGTGACCAGAAAATACCTACTTTAATAAAAATTATACCATCAAGTAAGCTTTAAATGCTCAATAAAAATCCAAAAAAATTACCAATCACCTTATATTAATTTATAACATGAAAAAATAATTTTTCATGATTTAATATCATTATTTTTTTATAAAAAATTTTACATCATATAAACTACCATAAATCATATCTTTTTGTGTATAACTCCATTTTAAGTGATTCAAACTTTGTTTTTCTCATGATTTAATGTTCTATAATATTAGAACATCAAACCTAAGTTTTACAAAAATATTTTTGGTAATATATTTCAAAACTTGTTTACACACTACTAAATACATATTTTAGCATATAAAATATACCAAAATACAAACCAAACATATTAAACTCAAGCATGGCATAAATATTACAACTACACATTAATAACCATATTAACATGTTTATACTAACATGATGATTTATTTTATTTAAAAACAAAATTTCATTTAAAATAACCATTACCTTGATTTAATGGCTATTCTTCTTTTTCTCCCAAAGTATGTTGTGAAAGAAGATGACATGCACTAGCTTAGCACTCCTTCTCCTTCTCTTGCTCTCTCTCAAAATATTTTGCTCTCAAACTCTCTCTAGCTTGGAAAATGGAAGAAAAAGAAATGACCAATACAAGCTCCTAAATTGTAAGTATACTTACAATTTGGAGAGATATAAAATCTATATCTATGAAAATTGCCATCATGAGATAACAATGATACTTACACAAGAAAGCTAGCCCATACTAAGTTAGTGAGGATTTTGTGGGAAAAGACTTTCCCAAAAATCAAAACAAGCAACCTTTAATTAAATAAATAAATAAAAGAAAATAAAAGAAATCATTTTCTCTCTCCTCATTCACATGATGCTCGGCTGATCTTCTTTCATTTGTCCCAAATTAAGTGTCACTTTTTACTTTTTAAACAATTAATAGTTAATTTAAGTATTTTCCAAGTGGGCCAATCATTGGGCTTTAATTTAAAATACCAATTGGGCTTCTATTAAATTGTTTGGGCTACTAAATTGTCAAATTTTATTATTCTACACTTGGGTTACTAATTGACCCATGTTGGGCTAATTTAATAATTTATACATTAATTATTCAATCCATGATTAAATAAATAATTAAATTGAATAAATAATTAAATATTTTAACCCATTAGTATTAAATTACTAAATGGACTAATAAATATTATTATTAATATTTCACATTATTTACATTAATTAATAATCATATTAATTAATTTATTATATTTAATTCACTCATTATATTCAATTTAATTGAATATTTAATTAATAGGAAACTTATCAATTATTTTGATATTAAACCTTTAGGGTTTGTTCACCAATTTAATAACATATTAGTGACCCCCTTTAATTAATTTTAGTAATTAATTACATAATTATTTAATCACATAATTAATTAATCACATAAAAAGATTTAAAAAATCTCATAAAACTAACTCGTTGGAAATTAAATTAATAATTTAATTAATAAAGATGTGGAAATTCTAGGACATTACATTTATAATCTATAATTATAACATTTAAATTATATTTATAACATTTGTTAAATGGTCCAAAAGTTATATTGTAACACTTGTTATGTAAGACCCCGAATTTTATGAAATATAAAATTTAATTTTTCTTCATATATTTTTTTTCATGAAACAGTAAGTGGTTAAATTGCTGAAATTGAAAGTTAAGGATGTTATGTGCAAATTTTATTTTGTCGGACAATATTCGTTTTGTCGGGGAATATTCGGGTCGTACGACGGCGCCGAAATAACTAATTATTGGTGGACCCCACAGCGGAATAATTGTCGGATATAGAAAACGACAGAAGTAACCTTTTTAAATAAAAATAGTCAACGGTGTTAACTGTTAAAATACCGGTGATAAAAGAATAGTAGCATACGGTAATTTATGATATTTTACTGTAGCACGCGGTACTCTATAGTAACACACGGTATTGCACAGTGTCTCATATTATTGGTCTGATAATTGACACTGTAACTGTTACGCATCATTTCATCAATAATTGTCACTGCATAATATTTTATGTTAACAATTCAATAATTGTTGTTACACAGTATTTTGCATTATTGATTCAATAATTGTCGTTACACTGTATTTCATATCATTGACTCAATAATTGTTGGTGCACTGTAGTTTAAAATTATTGAACCTAATAATTGGCACAGTAGTTATTGCATTATTATGAATTATTACTATGGTAGTATTATTTGGTAATTTGATTATTATATTATATTCATAAAGTTGTTTGTTTTATTAGACAATATAATAATAAAAAGTTATTTGTTTTATTATAAAAATATTATTATATTCAGATGTTACTATGCAAGTTACTGTGCCAAATTTGAAAATTCGCTGAATTCGTCTGCGCAGAGGCAGCGCAGCCTCTCCTGCCAATTTCAGCATTGGCGTGCTGCCAACAATCACGCATAGTACTTATTTTCTCCTATAAATAGCTTGTTCAGCTGAATAGAAAAATCACACCTAAAACATAAATTTTTTTTATAAGAATTTTATGAGTTTTCTCTGAGAATAGTAAGACTATTTTGAGTGTTTGAAAGCCAAAATGAGTGCAGAAATTTTTCAAGTAAGTCTTTTATTAAAGAGTAGTAATTTCATAAATTCCTATTTTTCACGGTATTCACAAATCTTTCTTTAGAAGACTCTTCTTTGAGAAGACTCTTCTTTGAGAAGATTCATTTTTAAAAGCTTTATTTGGAAGATTTATTTTGGAATATTATTTTAAAAACTATTTTAAAGCAGTTATATTATACTACAAAAATTATGTTAAATATATATAATTTTGATAGTTCATATTATACGAGTTATCATACACTTTGAAATTTATATGTGGTAATTACTAATTTTATTATAAATATATAGGTTGATCAACCTCATTTAAATCAATATCCAATCACGTGTTAAGGTAAGAAATATTATTCTTTTCACACTCTTAAATTTATTACGGTAAGGGATACCATTTTTTTCATCTTCCATTATTCAAACTTACTATGGTAAGGGATTATCATTATTTGATTCTCGAAAATAATATTGTTTCTTTCTTACTCATAAGATGTGCCTTTTATTTTCATGTATTAATTTGTGGGAATAACCTTACGGCGCGGATTACCGCCTGTTGGTGAATAACCTTTCGTATTCATTCCTTATTAATCTCTGAGAATAACCTTACTGCGCGAATTACCGCCTGTTTGGTGAATAGCTCTTCGTATTCAATTTTTATTAAATTGTGGGAATAACCTTACGGCGCGGATTACCGCCTGTTGGTGAATAACATTCTGTATTCATTCCTTATTAATCTCTGAGAATAACCTTACTGCGCGGATTACCGTCTGTTTGGTGAATTACTCTTCATATTCATTTCTTACTTGTCTCTTGTTGGTAAAGTTTCCTGAAATGAATATATATTATTTAATAGTTTGCGCTTCATCTAATATCATTTCAACTGAACCTTCCTATTTTTCTAAATCTTTCTATTGAACCTTAACTGTTATTCTGAACTGTGAATCTTAAATATCATTCTTGAATTTTAGTCCACATCATGTTGGCAATTTGGACATTATTTGAATCTGCACAAAGGAAAATCATAAACTTTTGATATTTATTGATCATACTGTTTCTTCTGATTCATCATCTATATCACGGTGGTTATTCTAATCATCAAGAACCATGTTGTTGTGAATATCTGTGGCCTGGGGCACAGTTGATAGGATAAAAACGATATAATTATTGTGTCTTTTAGGGCACGTGGTGAATATTCTCTTTGGCCTGGGGCAAAGATGAGCTGTTGTTGGTATGATTATAACCAAAGGCTGAAAACTGGTATAATCATTACCGTTGGTGTTATATTTGAATATCTTTGGCTCGTAATGCAAAGATGAACTATTGACTGGCATGATTATAATCAGGAACTGGAAATTTATACTATCATGACCAGCGATGTTTAAGATGATAAAAGTTGAAGCGAGTGGACATTATAGTCTGCATTATTCTTCTAATAGATTGCTCTTTCCGCTGCTATTATTGATACAAAGCTTATTGTCTATTATATTCAATTAAGAACTCATCTGTTGAAGGCTAATGATAATTTATTTGTCATTATCTTAGTCATGATATTTCTTACTGGGCTATTTGAGCTCACCCTTTCTTTTGTTCCATTGTTTTTCAGAAAATGAGAGAGTAGCCGGGTCTAGTAAGGGAATTGAGTGACGGTCCGAGTGATAGCTATTGTAGTCTTCACATGTTGTATATAGTGTGGCAATAATAGTGAAGACTTAGTTGTGTATTATTGAGTTTGCATTTCTGTTCCATGTACTATTTGTATTAGAAATTTTGTATTTTATGGCGTCTCAAATTGGGCTATGTAAGCCTACATTTGGGGGCGTCACATGTTAAATGATATTTATAACACTTGTTAAATGATACATTTTAGATATTTTAATTTTATAATAGTAAAAATTCATTAACTATACTTAAAATCAATTTATTAATATTATAATAAAAGTATTATTTCCTACTTTTTAGAAGTGAAATGACATATTTTAAAAATAATTTTCGTATGATAGTGAAACTAATTATTATATAAGGAAAACGATTTAAAAAAAATTGTTTTGCTTATTTTATATATATATATATATATATATATATATATATATATATATAAGATATTCGGATACGAATTTCGGATATAGATCCGAATTCGGATATCGAATTTCGAATATCCTCTATCCATCGAATATATTTACGGACGGATGTTAAATAAATACGAATACGCCTATATCCGTATCCATTTATTTACGTATACCTTTAAACCGAATACAGATATATCCATTTTTTCCCGAATGAGAATAATATCCGTTTTTTTTCGAATACGGATGCGGACGAATACGAATTTTTCGGTTACCATTTACAGCCCTATCTGAAAGAAGACAAAGAACGTTGGGTTAAATACAAATAAGTCCCCTGAATTTTAAGGTTTTTGGACTTTAAGTCCCTTTTTTTTGTCAATGCAAATCGACCCCCGTACTATTTAAAAATTTGGATATTGAGCCCCTAGGTGCCACATGTGCGTTGACTATCTACGTGGCACATATGGAGCACACGTGGCATGTAATATCCCGGATATTTAAATGAATTAGAAATAAAATATTTAATATTTAATAAAGGTTGGAGTTTGATAACCTAGTAGTGATAGATAAATAGAGGTCCAAATTAAATTTAACGGACTAACTTAGATATGGTGATATCAAAATTTTTTATAAGTTAGCAAGTAAAGTGATAATTCAATAAACTTGACTAACAGCAAATCTAATTAAATTAAGAGAATTAATTAGTGGAGTTATGTAATTATGCGACGTGGTTGCGTGTAAATTAAATATGTATTTATATGAATATATATATATATGCGTGCATATTTAGTAACATAATTTAATGGTTAATTAAATTGTGATAAATAGATAGATTAATATTAAATTAATCCGAATTGAATTAAAAGGTTTATTGTGGAATTAATTTATTCATTAATCAACAATTATGCAAATTGTTGATAAATTATTTGTGAGGAATAATTATGTAATTTATATAATTATAAATTATATAAAGTAGTTGAATTAATTAAGGGAGATTAGTAATTGTATATATGTACAACCTTTAATTTCATATATATGTACATATATATAAAGGGTTTAAATTAATTGAGAAATTTTAAATAGTAATTGAATATATTAAATGAATATATTCTATAATTAAATAAATCATTGTAAATGATTTATGAGAGTGAGAAATTTAATTATACAATTATTTGTGTAATATTAATTAAATAATTTAATAAATTATTTAAATAAGAAATTGAGTAAATATATTATTATTTTAATGTATTTTCGGGTAAATGGAATTATTTCCATAATTGATGAGAAATGAATTATTTAATGTAAATGTATTAAATAATTTAATTTATGGCCTAAATAATATATATTAAATTATATATTGTATTTATTTTAATTTCATAATTTATTGTGAAATTGTTTTGTGGTAAAGTAATGTGTATAAATAATATATATAGATTATATATATTATTATTAGCGAATACACTCTAAAGTTTTAATATCAAAATAATTGATAAGTTGTCATTAATTAAATATTCAATTAAATTGAATATAATGAGTGAATTAAATATAATAAATTAATTAATATGTTTATTAATTAATGTAAATAATGTGAAATATTAATAATAATATTTATTAGTCCATTTAGTAATTTAATACTAATGGGTTGGGGTATTTAATTATTTATTCAATCTAATTATTTATTTAACCATGGATTGAATAATTAATGTGTAAATTATTAAATTAGCCCAACATGGGTCAATTAATAGCCCAAATGAAGAATAATAAAATTTGACAATTTAGTAGCCCAAACAATTTAATAGAAGCCCAATTGGTATTTTAAATTAAAGCCCAATGATTGGCCCACTTGAAAAATACTTAATTTAACTATTATTAATTAAAAAAGTGACTTGGACAATGAATTTGGGACAAGAAAAGAAGAAGTCAGCCGACATGTTGATTGAGGGAGAGAAAATTTGATTTTTCTTGTTTTATTTTAGTTATTATTTATTTATTTAATTAATGGTTACTTGTATTGATTTTTAAAGTACTTGGCACCATCCCTCTTCCACCAACTAAGGCATGGGTTAGTTTTCTTGAGCAAGTATCCAAGTAGAAGCATCATGAATGATAGATATAATTTTTGTATCTAGGAATTTTGCTAATATACTTAAAATTGTAGACATTACATTTCATTTATATTTTTTTCAAGTTCCAAAAGAGAGAGAGTTTGAGAGAAATAGCTTGGGAGAGTAAGTATTTTGAGAGAGAGCATGGAGAAGGTAGAGAAATAGTTCTTGGTTCATGTCTTCAAGTTGCACAACCTACTTTGGAAGGAAAATGAAGATATCCATTAAAACAAGGTAATTGTTATTTTAAAATCTAGCTTTGTTTTAAATTAATTAAACCATCATGTTTGTATAAATATGCTAATATAGTTAGTAATGTGTATTAGTAATATTTATGCCATGCTTGAGTTTAATATGCTTGGTTTGTATTTTGGTATAATTTATATGCTAAAAATATGGGTTTGGTGGTGTTAAATCAAGTCTCAAAATAATGACCCAAAAATACTTTTATAAAATTTAGATTTAATGTTATAATATTATAGAACATTAAATCATGAGAAAAATAAAGTTTGAATCACTCAAAATGGAGTTATACACAAAAAGTTATGATTTGTGGTAGTTTATGTGATGCAAAAATTTTTTATAAAAATTTTTACTATTAAATCATGAAAAATTATATTTTCATGTTATAAATTGATATTAAGTGATGGGTAATTTTTTTGGATTTTTAAAGCTTACTTGAATGTATAATTTTTATTAAAGTGGAGTATTAAGGTTACTGTTCACCTTCTGCGAGTGGGAGAAAAATAAAAGCTGTCCGCGCAATGCGCGCCAGCAAATTTCCTAAAAAACCACGGAGCCAAACGACGCCGTTTGGCGTTGTAAAATTTTACTCCGCGCGCAATGCGCGGAGGCCAGTTCTGGTTCTCTCAAAACGGCACCGTTTTGGTCCGTTTATTTGGTACGCGCGCCATGCGCGGTAATAAAATTTCCGGCGAAATTACCAGATTGCCCCTCCGGTCTTTTTTCTGCGAAATTACGATACTGCCCCTGTAATATCCCGGATATTTAAATGAATTAGAAATAAAATATTTAATATTTAATAAAGGTTGGAGTTTGATAACCTAGTAGTGATAGATAAATAGAGGTCCAAATTAAATTTATCGGACTAACTTAGATATGGTGATATCAAAATTTTTTTTTAGTTAGCAAGTACAGTGATAATTCAATGAACTTGGCTAATAGCAAGTCTAATTAGATTAAGATAATTTAATTAGCGGAGTTATGTAATTATGCGACGTGGTTGCGTGTAAATTAAATATGTATTTATATGAATATATATATATGTGTGCATATTTAGTAACATAATTTAATGATTAATTAAATTGTGATAATTAGATAGATTAATATTAAATTAATCTGAATTGAATTAAAAGGTTAATTGTGGAATTAATTTAGTTATTATATTGATTATACTCATTAATCAATATTTATGTAAATTATTGATAAATTATTTGTGAGGAATAATTATGTAAATTATATAATTATAAATTATATAAAGTAGTTGAATTAATTAAGGGAGATTAATAATTGTATATATGTACAACATTTAATTTCACATATATGTACATATATATAAAGGGATTAAATTAATTAAGTAATTTTAAATAGTAATTGAATATATTAAATGAATATATTCTATAATTAAATAAATCATTGTAAATGATTTATGAGAGTGAGAAATTTAATTATACAATTATTTGTGTAATATTAATTAAATAATTAAATAAATTATTTAAATAAGAAATTGAGTAAATATATTATTATTTTAATGTATTTTCGGGTAAATGGAATTATTTCCATAATTGATGAGAAATGAATTATTTAATGTAAATGTATTAAATAATTTAATTTATGGCCTAAAAAAAATATATATTAAATTATATATTGTATTTATTTTAATTTCATAATTTATTGTGAAATTGTTTCGAGGTAAGGTAATGTGTATAAATAATATATATAGATTATATATAGCGAACACACTCTAAAGTTTTAATATCAAAATAATTGACAAGTTGTCATTAATTAAATATTCAATTAAATTGAATATAATGAGTGAATTAAATTTTATAAATTAATTAGTATGATTATTAATTAATGTAAATAATGTGAAATATTAAGAATAATATTTATTAGTCCATTTAGTAATTTAATACTTATGGGTTAAACTATTTAATTATTTATTCAATCTAATTATTTATTTAATCATGGATTGAATAATTAATGTGTAAATTATTAAATTAGCCCAACATGGGTCAATTAGTAGCCCAAGTGGAGAATAATAAAATTTGACAATTTAGTAGCTCAAACAATTTAATAGAAGCCCAATTGGTATTTTAAATTAAAGCCCAATGTTTGGCCCACTTGGAAAATACTTTCTAAAACTATTATTTATTAAAAGTGACTTTGGTCAATCTTTTTGGGACAAGATGATAGATGTGCCGGCAAGAGGAGTAAAAGAGAGGGAAATGTTTACTTTTTATTATTTTTATTTTTATTTATTAAATTAAGGTTGCTTGTATGGTTTTTTTTTAGTCCATGAACCATACCTCTTTTCACCAACTTTAGTCCTTAAGCCATTTCTTGTGCAAGTATCCAATATAGGTGCATGATGGTCTAGATTAATAGATACATATGTGTATCTAATATTTTGTAAGAGTATACTTACAATTTTGAAAATTTTTGTAGTCATTTCTTCTTCTTCCACTTTTCAAGTTAGAGAGAGTTGAGAGAAATAGCTTGGGTAAGAAAATATTTGAGAGCATGGAGAAGGTAGAGAAGGAGATCTTGGTGCATATCTTCAAGTTGCACAACCCATTTTGGAAGAAAAATGAAGATAGTCATTAGAATGAGGTAATGGTTATTTTAAATCTACCTTTGTTTTAAATTAATTAAACCATCATGTTGGTATAAATATGCTAATATAGTTAGTCATGTGTATTAGTAATATTTATGTCATGCTTGAGTTTAATATGCTTAGTTTGTGTTTTGGTATAATTTATATGCTAAAAACATGTGATTGGTGGTGATAAATCAAGTCTTAAAATAATGACAAGAAATTTATTTTTATAAAATTTAGATTTAATGTTATAATATTATAGAACATTAAATCATGAGAAAAACAAAGTTTGAATCACTAAAAATGGAGTTATACACAAAAAGTTATGATTTGTGGTAGTTTATGTGATGTAAAAATTTTTATAAAAAATTTTTTTAGTAAATCATGAAAAATTAAATTTTCATGTTATAAATTGTTGCTAAGTTATTGGTAATTTTTTTTGGATTTTTATTGAGGAGTTAAAGTTTATTTGAAGGTATAAATTTTATTAAGTTGTGTATTAAAAAGCACTGTTCACCTTCTGCGAGTGGAAAAAAAAAAAAGGGCTGGCCGCGCAATGCGCGCCAGCCAATTTTCTGAAAAAACGCGGAGCCAAACGACGCCGTTTGGCGTAAGAAAATTTTACTCTGCGCGCAATGCGCGGAGGCCAATTCCTGTTCTCACAAAACGGCACCGTTTTGGTCCGTTTATTTGGTACGCGCGCCATGCGCGGTAATAAATTTTCGACGAAATTACCAGATTGCCCCTCCGGTCTTTTTCTGCGTAATTACGAAATTGCCCTCGTATCAGTTTTTCGACTTAATTACAGAATTGCCATTCTGGATAATTTTAATTAATTTAAATGTTTAAAAATTAATTTAAAATTATAACAAAAATAATAATAATACAAAAATGATATTTAGGTATATAATATTATATTTTTTAAATATAATAAGTATTTAGGATTAATATTTAAATGTTGTAAATATTAATCTAGTTAATTTAATATTATATTTTCAAATATAATAAGTATTTAGGATTAATATTTAAATGTTGTAAATATTAATCTAGTTAGTTTAATATTATATTTTTTTAAATATAATAAGTATTTAGGATTAATATTTAAATGTTGTAAATATTAATCTAGTTAGTTTAATATTATATTTTACAAATATAATAAATATTTAGGATTAATATTTAAAAGTTGTAAATATTAATCTAGTTAGTTTAATATTATATTTTTTTTCAAATATAATAAGTATTTAGGATTTATATTTAAATGTTGTAAATATTAATCTAGTTAGTTTAATATTATATTTTTCAAATATAATAAACATTTAGGATTAATATTTAAATGTTTTAAATATTAATCTAGTTGGTTTAATATTATATCTTCTGAATTTATGATTAAATTAATTATTATTTAATTAATATTAAATAATAAACAAGGATGATAAATTAATTAATTATTATTTAATTACTATTAAATAATAATTAAAGACAACTAAGATTGATTATTTAATTATTTATTATTTGATTAACTTTAAATAATAAATAAATCTAGTAAGTTATTATTTACTATTAAATAATAACGAAAAGTAGTTAATTACTTACTATTTAATTAATATTAAATAGTAATTAAATGAAATAAAGAAAATGTCTTTTAACTCTTTTGTTTAAACAATTATAATAAATTGTTTAATAGTTTAATAAGTGTTTAACACTTAAGAAAATTATTTTCTAACTTATTAAATTATTAACCTAATTTGATTGAGAGTCTATAAGGTTAATAATATTGTTTTGACTGATGTAAATTATGTGTTAGTACTTATGTGATAAATAAGTTCCTTAGTGAGCGTATAGTTGTGCAAATACGTTGTACTAATTATTAGACCAACTTTACTAATGTTAGGTCTTTCAAAGCCAGTTAGTTAAAGCTAGACATTTATTGTAGCTGAGCAGACAGGCAAGTTTCCTATCTTCAAACTTTATTTTGTGCAAGTTTCCTAAACCCTACTCAATTTATATTCGAGCAGGATATATTATTTTATTGTTCAAGTTCCTAACTCAAACTCAAGTTATTATGTTTCAAGCATGCTATGGTTTAATTCTGTATAATTATTCCACATCTTTAAATTGTTGATTCGCACATAGTGCATGTTGCATGTGTTCATCAGGTATGAAAGGCTGATCACCTTCATTACCATAAGGTTCAGTTAAATTGTTCATGGTCATTATTGACACTCAACATTTATTTATTCAGTCATTCAATTAGTGAAATTATGACTCGTACTCTTTCACAATTATTATATTGTTGAAAATTCAAAAGCTTATTCTTTCTTTCAATCATGATATATCGTTATCATATTTAAACTTGCTGAGCAAAGTCGTTGCTCACTCTTGCTATATCATGATAACAAATTTCAGAATAATACGAATGTCCAAGGAGAGACGGAGACAGAAGCAACAGACAAGATTATAGTGTTATGCATTATAACTAAATTGTTATATGATGTAAGTAATTTTGTAAACCTTTTTATGAATCTAAAGGTATATATGTAAGTTAAGGTTAGAAACCTTGGGAAATGTTGTAGAATAAACAATTTATGTTTATATATTCCGCATTAGTTATAGAACATGTATGATGATGATGTATCGTGACGTACCAAGTCTAGGGTTAAAGGAATCCGGATTTGGGGTCGTCACAGGTTGGTATCAGAGCTGATAGGTTATAGTTCTTAGGTAGCAGTACCTTAGGCTATAATCATGGAAAGATAATGAAGACAATGAAAGGATAAACTCAGATAGAGTTTAGAAATGAACATATACAGTTCATAAATGAGGAAATAAATCTATATAGATACATAGATATATGAAAAGATTCAAAGAAGGATCTTCAATTAGTGTAATCCAAATAAATGGAATAAGAATCAGGGAACACTTGATTCAGGAATTTAAAAAGAGAAGGATCGTACAGTAAAATGATCAGAGATGAATGATAAGATGATAGAATTAAACGATCCTAGAATAAAGGAGAAATAGTACAGTGAAATCAATTGTGTTATAAGATCATGATGATCATAGTAAAATCATGGAATGACAAATGGTCTGTTAAATGATTAAGAGGTTGTTTTGATAGCATGGTGCTATAACAATGAAGATACTGAAATAGTAACAAGTGGACTCTTGAAGTGTTGAGTGTGATAAGGTATGAATTGAAAACATTCATAGCAAGTTAAGAAAAGTTAGAGGTTTGTAGGTTTTTAATTGAGGACTCATATTAGTGGCTGAGTTGTACAATTCCTTGTATGGGCGGGGAATTGGTGCTTGGTTTTAGAACCGCTTAGCTTTCTATATTGATACAGTGGTTGAGTTGAACAGTCCTTTGTATGGGCAGGGGATTTGTTCTTGGTTTAACGATCGCTTAACTTTCTATATTGATTAGTGGCTGAGTTGACCAATTTCTTGTATGGGCAGGAGATTGTGTTTGGTTTGACGACCACTTGGCTTCCTATAATGATAATCAACTGAAACCTGGTGTCGCACTATTCACTATATGTATGTTGAGAAGGTGATTCTTTTCTCATGTGTATAACGGATAGGTAGAGGATGTTAAGATAAGTTCGTGTTCTGAGAACTGACATGCATAGTAAGTTCGTGACTCATAGTCATGTGGTGGAGCCCCTCAGCGAATGGGCGACTTTGGCCTGACTAGGACAAGTTCCTCAAACCATATGATTGTGGTAAGTTGCTGAGCCCAAATACGTGGTAAGTTTGATGAACAGTAGGTATGGATAGAGTTAAGTAGTCAGGTTAAGGCTATAATGGATATAGTTATTAAGCTGGAAAAGAATGTGGAGGAAAAATTTGAGGTGTTTTGAGGTTTTAGGATATTCCAAATCTTCTAGCTATGCTAGACTTTGAAATTCTTAAAAATCGTGTCAAATTCGCACTTTTGTGCTTTTGAAAAGACAAATGTATTTTTGAAATCATTAATGCATTTAGTGCAAAGATGATAACCGATGGAGTCATCAATGCAGAGTAACCTAGTGTTGGATGTATTTTTAAGCCCACTATGGTATGATGTAATATGACAAAGTCAAAATGATTTTTAGTATTTTGAAACGTTTAAAGAAGAGTCTATGCTAATTGTTTCGGCAAGACAAATTGATTTGAAAATATCAAAATGTATTTATAAAATCATCACACGCCATTAAAGCCATGGTGCAGAGATGAAAAGACGGAATCCTCAACGCACTGTTGCAACGGTGCGGTATCATGAAGTCCTATAAATGAATTTTAGTACTTTAACTAATCTGAAATGATTTTTTTTGAATCGTAATATACGAACAGTTCAATGATGTGAGTCTATGTCATTTATTTTGACTGGACACTTTTGGTCAGAAATGACTCAAGTTTTATTTTCCAATCCAACTTATGCTGGAGCGGAATTTTGTAGTAAGTCTGAGGTGAACAACCCCGTAATGGGGGATATGTCAGAGCCATGAATAAAGAACCCGCGAGGGGGCGCCCAACAGTGGTGGCATGCTGATATGGGTTGGTAAATCCAAAGAGTTCGACCCCGTGAGAAGTCGTTGTGCACAACGCAGAAGTACAATAGGCTGATCACCTAGCGTACACCTATGGAATGTTTTCAGTCTTTGTGATTGATAAACACTCTGTTTATAAGTATTTACAGGGATAAATACTATTTATTCGGAATTCAGTTAATTCCATGTTCACAGTCTTGATGACCCCTCAGCATATTATGAAAGTTTTAATGAATATTTTGATTTTCAAATTATCCTTCTGTAAGATATTGATTTTCAATTTATTCTTCTGCAAGATATTCCATTGTTCTGGAATTATGAGTTTAGAAGTATGAACTTCCTAGAAAAGGGTGGTCATAGAATTTGATGAGTAAAGAGTTATACTCATAGATGAAAATTGGTAGAAATGTGTATGAGATAATTTCGGGGACGAAATTTTTAGAAGAAGGGGTGAATGTAATATCCCGGATATTTAAATGAATTAGAAATAAAATATTTAATATTTAATAAAGGTTGGAGTTTGATAACCTAGTAGTGATAGATAAATAGAGGTCCAAATTAAATTTATCGGACTAACTTAGATATGGTGATATCAAAATTTTTTTTTAGTTAGCAAGTACAGTGATAATTCAATGAACTTGGCTAATAGCAAGTCTAATTAGATTAAGATAATTTAATTAGCGGAGTTATGTAATTATGCGACGTGGTTGCGTGTAAATTAAATATGTATTTATATGAATATATATATATGTGTGCATATTTAGTAACATAATTTAATGATTAATTAAATTGTGATAATTAGATAGATTAATATTAAATTAATCTGAATTGAATTAAAAGGTTAATTGTGGAATTAATTTAGTTATTATATTGATTATACTCATTAATCAATATTTATGTAAATTATTGATAAATTATTTGTGAGGAATAATTATGTAAATTATATAATTATAAATTATATAAAGTAGTTGAATTAATTAAGGGAGATTAATAATTGTATATATGTACAACATTTAATTTCACATATATGTACATATATATAAAGGGATTAAATTAATTAAGTAATTTTAAATAGTAATTGAATATATTAAATGAATATATTCTATAATTAAATAAATCATTGTAAATGATTTATGAGAGTGAGAAATTTAATTATACAATTATTTGTGTAATATTAATTAAATAATTAAATAAATTATTTAAATAAGAAATTGAGTAAATATATTATTATTTTAATGTATTTTCGGGTAAATGGAATTATTTCCATAATTGATGAGAAATGAATTATTTAATGTAAATGTATTAAATAATTTAATTTATGGCCTAAAAAAAATATATATTAAATTATATATTGTATTTATTTTAATTTCATAATTTATTGTGAAATTGTTTCGAGGTAAGGTAATGTGTATAAATAATATATATAGATTATATATAGCGAACACACTCTAAAGTTTTAATATCAAAATAATTGACAAGTTGTCATTAATTAAATATTCAATTAAATTGAATATAATGAGTGAATTAAATTTTATAAATTAATTAGTATGATTATTAATTAATGTAAATAATGTGAAATATTAAGAATAATATTTATTAGTCCATTTAGTAATTTAATACTTATGGGTTAAACTATTTAATTATTTATTCAATCTAATTATTTATTTAATCATGGATTGAATAATTAATGTGTAAATTATTAAATTAGCCCAACATGGGTCAATTAGTAGCCCAAGTGGAGAATAATAAAATTTGACAATTTAGTAGCTCAAACAATTTAATAGAAGCCCAATTGGTATTTTAAATTAAAGCCCAATGTTTGGCCCACTTGGAAAATACTTTCTAAAACTATTATTTATTAAAAGTGACTTTGGTCAATCTTTTTGGGACAAGATGATAGATGTGCCGGCAAGAGGAGTAAAAGAGAGGGAAATGTTTACTTTTTATTATTTTTATTTTTATTTATTAAATTAAGGTTGCTTGTATGGTTTTTTTTTAGTCCATGAACCATACCTCTTTTCACCAACTTTAGTCCTTAAGCCATTTCTTGTGCAAGTATCCAATATAGGTGCATGATGGTCTAGATTAATAGATACATATGTGTATCTAATATTTTGTAAGAGTATACTTACAATTTTGAAAATTTTTGTAGTCATTTCTTCTTCTTCCACTTTTCAAGTTAGAGAGAGTTGAGAGAAATAGCTTGGGTAAGAAAATATTTGAGAGCATGGAGAAGGTAGAGAAGGAGATCTTGGTGCATATCTTCAAGTTGCACAACCCATTTTGGAAGAAAAATGAAGATAGTCATTAGAATGAGGTAATGGTTATTTTAAATCTACCTTTGTTTTAAATTAATTAAACCATCATGTTGGTATAAATATGCTAATATAGTTAGTCATGTGTATTAGTAATATTTATGTCATGCTTGAGTTTAATATGCTTAGTTTGTGTTTTGGTATAATTTATATGCTAAAAACATGTGATTGGTGGTGATAAATCAAGTCTTAAAATAATGACAAGAAATTTATTTTTATAAAATTTAGATTTAATGTTATAATATTATAGAACATTAAATCATGAGAAAAACAAAGTTTGAATCACTAAAAATGGAGTTATACACAAAAAGTTATGATTTGTGGTAGTTTATGTGATGTAAAAATTTTTATAAAAATTTTTTTTAGTAAATCATGAAAAATTAAATTTTCATGTTATAAATTGTTGCTAAGTTATTGGTAATTTTTTTTGGATTTTTATTGAGGAGTTAAAGTTTATTTGAAGGTATAAATTTTATTAAGCTGTGTATTAAAAAGCACTGTTCACCTTCTGCGAGTGGAAAAAAAAAAAAGGGCTGGCCGCGCAATGCGCGCCAGCCAATTTTCTGAAAAAACGCGGAGCCAAACGACGCCGTTTGGCGTAAGAAAATTTTACTCTGCGCGCAATGCGCGGAGGCCAATTCCTGTTCTCACAAAACGGCACCGTTTTGGTCCGTTTATTTGGTACGCGCGCCATGCGCGGTAATAAATTTCCGACGAAATTACCAGATTGCCCCTCCGGTCTTTTTCTGCGTAATTACGAAATTGCCCTCGTATCAGTTTTTCGACTTAATTACAGAATTGCCATTCTGGATAATTTTAATTAATTTAAATGTTTAAAAATTAATTTAAAATTATAACAAAAATAATAATAATACAAAAATGATATTTAGGTATATAATATTATATTTTTCAAATATAATAAGTATTTAGGATTAATATTTAAATGTTGTAAATATTAATCTAGTTATTTTAATATTATATTTTTTAAATATAATAAGTATTTAGGATTAATATTTAAATGTTGTAAATATTAATCTAGTTAATTTAATATTATATTTTCAAATATAATAAGTATTTAGGATTAATATTTAAATGTTGTAAATATTAATCTAGTTAGTTTAATATTATATTTTTTTAAATATAATAAGTATTTAGGATTAATATTTAAATGTTGTAAATATTAATCTAGTTAGTTTAATATTATATTTTACAAATATAATAAATATTTAGGATTAATATTTAAAAGTTGTAAATATTAATCTAGTTAGTTTAATATTATATTTTTTTTCAAATATAATAAGTATTTAGGATTTATATTTAAATGTTGTAAATATTAATCTAGTTAGTTTAATATTATATTTTTCAAATATAATAAACATTTAGGATTAATATTTAAATGTTTTAAATATTAATCTAGTTGGTTTAATATTATATCTTCTGAATTTATGATTAAATTAATTATTATTTAATTAATATTAAATAATAAACAAGGATGATAAATTAATTAATTATTATTTAATTACTATTAAATAATAATTAAAGACAACTAAGATTGATTATTTAATTATTTATTATTTGATTAACTTTAAATAATAAATAAATCTAGTAAGTTATTATTTACTATTAAATAATAACGAAAAGTAGTTAATTACTTACTATTTAATTAATATTAAATAGTAATTAAATGAAATAAAGAAAATGTCTTTTAACTCTTTTGTTTAAACAATTATAATAAATTGTTTAATAGTTTAATAAGTGTTTAACACTTAAGAAAATTATTTTCTAACTTATTAAATTATTAACCTAATTTGATTGAGAGTCTATAAGGTTAATAATATTGTTTTGACTGATGTAAATTATGTGTTAGTACTTATGTGATAAATAAGTTCCTTAGTGAGCGTATAGTTGTGCAAATACGTTGTACTAATTATTAGACCAACTTTACTAATGTTAGGTCTTTCAAAGCCAGTTAGTTAAAGCTAGACATTTATTGTAGCTGAGCAGACAGGCAAGTTTCCTATCTTCAAACTTTATTTTGTGCAAGTTTCCTAAACCCTACTCAATTTATATTCGAGCAGGATATATTATTTTATTGTTCAAGTTCCTAACTCAAACTCAAGTTATTATGTTTCAAGCATGCTATGGTTTAATTCTGTATAATTATTCCACATCTTTAAATTGTTGATTCGCACATAGTGCATGTTGCATGTGTTCATCAGGTATGAAAGGCTGATCACCTTCATTACCATAAGGTTCAGTTAAATTGTTCATGGTCATTATTGACACTCAACATTTATTTATTCAGTCATTCAATTAGTGAAATTATGACTCGTACTCTTTCACAATTATTATATTGTTGAAAATTCAAAAGCTTATTCTTTCTTTCAATCATGATATATCGTTATCATATTTAAACTTGCTGAGCAAAGTCGTTGCTCACTCTTGCTATATCATGATAACAAATTTCAGAATAATACGAATGTCCAAGGAGAGACGGAGACAGAAGCAACAGACAAGATTATAGTGTTATGCATTATAACTAAATTGTTATATGATGTAAGTAATTTTGTAAACCTTTTTATGAATCTAAAGGTATATATGTAAGTTAAGGTTAGAAACCTTGGGAAATGTTGTAGAATAAACAATTTATGTTTATATATTCCGCATTAGTTATAGAACATGTATGATGATGATGTATCGTGACGTACCAAGTCTAGGGTTAAAGGAATCCGGATTTGGGGTCGTCACAGCCCCTCCGTTCGGTTTTCAGTTTATTTACGATTTTGCCATTCTGGATAATTTAAATTAATTTAAATGTTTAAAAATTAATTTAAAATTATAACAAAAATATTAATAATACAAAAATGATATTTAGGTATTGAATATTATATTTTTCAAATATAATAAGTATTTAGGATTAATATTTAAATGTTGTAAATATTAATCTAGTTAGTTTAATATTATATTTTTTCAAATATAATAAGTATTTAGGATTAATATTTAAATGTTGTAAATATTAATCTAGTTAGTTTAATATTATATTTTTTTTATATAATAAGTATTTTGGATTAATATTTAAATGTTGTAAATATTAATCTAGTTAATATTATATCTTCTGAATTTACGATTAAACTAATTATTATTTAATTAATATTAAATAATAAACAAGGATGATAAATTAATTAATTATTATTTAATTACTATTAAATAATAATTAAAGGCAACTAAGATTGATTATTTAATTATTTATTATTTGATTAACTTTAAATAATAAATAAATTTAGTTAGTTATTATTTATTATTAAATAATAACTAATGATATTTGAGTATTTACTGTATAATTTTATTATTTATTATTTAATTAACTTTAAATAATAAATGAATCTAGTTAATTAGTTATTATTTATTATTAAATAATAACTAAAGATATTTGATTATTTTTAATATAATATAATTATTTATTATTTGATTAATTTTAAATAATAAATAAATCTTGTAAGTTATTATTTATTATTAAATAATAACTAAAGGTAGTTAATTACTTACTATTTAATTAATGATAAATAGTAATTAAATGAAATTAGATTTAATGAAATAAAGAAAATGTCTTTTAACTCTTTTGTTTAAACAATTATAATAAATTGTTTAATAGTTTAATAAGTGTCCAACACTTAAGAAAAACATTTTCTAATTTATTAAATTATTAACCTAATATGATTGAGGGTCTATAAGGTTAATAATATTGTTTTGACTGATGTAAATTATGTGTTAGTACTTATGTGTGGTAGATAAGTTTCTTAATGAACGTATAGTTGTACAAATACGCTGTACTAATTATTAGACCAACTTTACTAATGTTAGGTCTTTCAAAGCCAGTTAGTTAAAGCTAGACATTAATTGTAGCTGAGCAAACAGGCAAGTTTCCTAAACCCTACTCAATTTATATTCGAGCAGGATATATTATTTTATTGTTCAAGTCCCTAACTCAAATTCAAGTTATTACGTTTCAAGCATGCTATGGTTTAATTCTGTATAATTATTCCACATCTTTAAATTGTTGATTCGCACATAGTGCATGTTGCATGTGTTCATCAGGTATGAAAGACTGATCACCTTCATTACCATAAGGTTCAGTTAAATTGTTCATGGTCATTATTGACACTCAACATTTATTAATTTAGTCATTCAATTATTGAAATTATGACTCGTACTCTTTCACAATCATTATATTGTTGAAAATTCAAAAGCTTATTCTTTCTTTCAATCATGATATATCGTTATCGTATTTAAACTTGCTGAGCAAAGTCGTTGCTCACTCTTGCTATATCATGATAACAAATTTCAGAATAATACGAATGTCCAAGGAGAGACGGAGACAGAAGCAACAGACAAGATTATAGTGTTATGCATTATAACTAAATTGTTATATGATGTAAGTAATTTTGTAAACCTTTTTATGAATCTAAAGGTATATATGGAAGTTAAGGTTAGAAACCTTGGGAAATGTCGTAGAATAAACAATTTATGTTTATATATTCCGCATTAGTTATAGAACGTGTATGAAGATGATGTATCGTGACGTACCAAGTCTAGGGTTAAAGGAACCCGGATTTGGGGTCGTCACAGGTTGGTATCAGAGCTGATAGGTTATAGTTCTTAGGTAGCAGTACCTTAGGCTATAATCATGGAAAGATAATGAAGATAGTGAAAGGAAAAAAACTCAGATAGAGTTTAGAAATGAACATATACAGTTTATAAAGGAGGAAATAAATCTATATAGATACATAAATATATGAAAAGATTCAAAGAAGGATCGTCAATGAGTGTAATCCAAATAAATGGGATAAGAATCAGGGAACACTTGATTCAAGAATTTAAAAAGAGAAGGATCGTACAGTAAAATGATCAAAGATGAATGATAAGATGATAGAATTAAACGATCCTAGAATAAAGGAGAAATAGTACAGTGAAATCAATTGTGTTATAAGATCACGGTGATCATAGTAAAATCATGGAATGACAAATAGTCTGTTAAATGATTAAGAGGTTGTGTTGATAGCATGATGCTATAACAATGAAGATACTGAAATAGTAACAAGTGAACTCTTGAAGCGTTGAGTGTGATAAGGTATGAATTGACAAAATTCATATCAAGTTAAGAGAAGTTAGAGGTTTGTAGGTTTTTAATTGAGGACTCATATTAGTGGCTGAGTTGTACAATTCCTTGTATGGGCGGGGAATTAGTGCTTGGTTTTAGAACCGCTTAGTTTTCTATATTGATACAGTGGTTGAGTTGAACAGTCCTTTGTATGGGCAGGGGATTTGTTCTTGGTTTAACGGCCGCTTAACTTCCTATATTGATTAGTTACTGAGTTGACCAATTTCTTGTATGGGCAGGAGATTGTGTTTGGTTTGACGATCACTTGGCTTCCTATAATGATAATCAACTGAAACCTAGTGTCGCGCTATTCACTATATGTATGTTGAGAAGGTGATTCTTTTCTCATGTGTATAACGGATAGGTAGAGGATGTTAAGATAAGTTCGTGTTCTGAGAACTGACACGCATAGTAAGTTCGTGACTCATAGTCATGTGGTGGAGCCCCTCAGCGAATGGGCGACTTTGGCCTGACTAGGACAAGTTCCTCAAACCATATGATTGTGGTAAGTTGCTGAACCCAAATACGTGGTAAGTTTGATGAACAGTAGGTATGGATAGAGTTAAGTAGCAAGATTAAAGCTATACTAGATATAGTTATTAAGCTGGAAAAGAATGTGGAGAAAAAAATTTGAGGTGTTTTGAGGTTTTAGGATATTCCAAATCTTCTAGCTATGCTAGACTTTGAAATTCTTAAAATCGTGCCAAATTCGCACTTTTGTGCTTTTGAAAAGACAAATTTATTTTTGAAATCATTAATGCATTTAGTGCAGAGATGATAAACGACGGAGTCATCAATTGCAGAGTAACCTAGTGTTGGATGTTTAAAGCCACCTATGGTATGATGTAGTATGACAAAGTCATAAAATGATTTTTAGTATTTTGAAACGTTTAAAGAAGAGTCTATGCTAATTGTTTCGGCAAGACAAATTGATTTGAAAATATCAAAATGTATTTATAAAATCATCACACGCCATTAAAGCCATGGTGCAGAGATGAAAAAGACGGAATCCTCAACGCACTGTTGCAACGGTGCGGTATCATGAAGTCCTATAAATGAATTTTAGTACTTTAACTAATCTGAAATGATTTTTTTTGAATCGTAATATACGAACAGTTCAATGATGTGAGTCTATGTCATTTATTTTGACTGGACACTTTTGGTCAGAAATGACTCAAGTTTTATTTTCCAATCCAAGTTATGCTGGAGCGGAATTTTGTAGTAAGTCTGAGGTGAACAACCCCGTAATGGGGGATATGTCAGAGCCATGAATAAAGAACCCGCGAGGGGGCGCCCAACAGTGGTGGCATGCTGATATGGGTTGGTAAATCCAAAGAGTTCGACCCCGTGAGAAGTCGTTGTGCACAACGCAGAAGTACGATAGACTGATCACCTAGCGTACACCTATGGAATGTTTTCAGTCTTTGTGATTGATAAACACTCTGTTTATAAGTATTTACAGGGATAAATACTATTTATTCGGAATTCAGTTAATTCCATGTTCACAGTCTTGATGACTCCTCAGCATATTATGAAAGTTTTAATGAATATTTTGATTTTCAATTTATTCTTCTGTAAGATATTGATTTTCAATTTATTCTTCTGCAAGATATTCCATTGTTCTGGAATTATGAGCTTAGAAGTATGAACTTCCTAGAAAAGGGTGGTCATAGACTTTGATGAGTAAAGAGTTATACTCAGAGATGAAAATTGGTAGAAATGTGTATGAGATAATTTCGGGGACGAAATTTTTAGAAGAAGGGGTGAATGTAATATCCCGGATATTTAAATGAATTAGAAATAAAATATTTAATATTTAATAAAGGTTGGAGTTTGATAACCTAGTAGTGATAGATAAATAGAGGTCCAAATTAAATTTAACGGACTAACTTAGATATGGTGATATCAAAATTTTTTATAAGTTAGCAAGTAAAGTGATAATTCAATAAACTTGACTAACAGCAAATCTAATTAAATTAAGAGAATTAATTAGTGGAGTTATGTAATTATGCGACGTGGTTGCGTGTAAATTAAATATGTATTTATATGAATATATATATATATATGCGTGCATATTTAGTAACATAATTTAATGGTTAATTAAATTGTGATAAATAGATAGATTAATATTAAATTAATCCGAATTGAATTAAAAGGTTTATTGTGGAATTAATTTATTCATTAATCAACAATTATGCAAATTGTTGATAAATTATTTGTGAGGAATAATTATGTAATTTATATAATTATAAATTATATAAAGTAGTTGAATTAATTAAGGGAGATTAGTAATTGTATATATGTACAACCTTTAATTTCATATATATGTACATATATATAAAGGGTTTAAATTAATTGAGAAATTTTAAATAGTAATTGAATATATTAAATGAATATATTCTATAATTAAATAAATCATTGTAAATGATTTATGAGAGTGAGAAATTTAATTATACAATTATTTGTGTAATATTAATTAAATAATTTAATAAATTATTTAAATAAGAAATTGAGTAAATATATTATTATTTTAATGTATTTTCGGGTAAATGGAATTATTTCCATAATTGATGAGAAATGAATTATTTAATGTAAATGTATTAAATAATTTAATTTATGGCCTAAATAATATATATTAAATTATATATTGTATTTATTTTAATTTCATAATTTATTGTGAAATTGTTTTGTGGTAAAGTAATGTGTATAAATAATATATATAGATTATATATATTATTATTAGCGAATACACTCTAAAGTTTTAATATCAAAATAATTGATAAGTTGTCATTAATTAAATATTCAATTAAATTGAATATAATGAGTGAATTAAATATAATAAATTAATTAATATGTTTATTAATTAATGTAAATAATGTGAAATATTAATAATAATATTTATTAGTCCATTTAGTAATTTAATACTAATGGGTTGGGGTATTTAATTATTTATTCAATCTAATTATTTATTTAACCATGGATTGAATAATTAATGTGTAAATTATTAAATTAGCCCAACATGGGTCAATTAATAGCCCAAATGAAGAATAATAAAATTTGACAATTTAGTAGCCCAAACAATTTAATAGAAGCCCAATTGGTATTTTAAATTAAAGCCCAATGATTGGCCCACTTGAAAAATACTTAATTTAACTATTATTAATTAAAAAAGTGACTTGGACAATGAATTTGGGACAAGAAAAGAAGAAGTCAGCCGACATGTTGATTGAGGGAGAGAAAATTTGATTTTTCTTGTTTTATTTTAGTTATTATTTATTTATTTAATTAATGGTTACTTGTATTGATTTTTAAAGTACTTGGCACCATCCCTCTTCCACCAACTAAGGCATGGGTTAGTTTTCTTGAGCAAGTATCCAAGTAGAAGCATCATGAATGATAGATATAATTTTTGTATCTAGGAATTTTGCTAATATACTTAAAATTGTAGACATTACATTTCATTTATATTTTTTTCAAGTTCCAAAAGAGAGAGAGTTTGAGAGAAATAGCTTGGGAGAGTAAGTATTTTGAGAGAGAGCATGGAGAAGGTAGAGAAATAGTTCTTGGTTCATGTCTTCAAGTTGCACAACCTACTTTGGAAGGAAAATGAAGATATCCATTAAAACAAGGTAATTGTTATTTTAAAATCTAGCTTTGTTTTAAATTAATTAAACCATCATGTTTGTATAAATATGCTAATATAGTTAGTAATGTGTATTAGTAATATTTATGCCATGCTTGAGTTTAATATGCTTGGTTTGTATTTTGGTATAATTTATATGCTAAAAATATGGGTTTGGTGGTGTTAAATCAAGTCTCAAAATAATGACCCAAAAATACTTTTATAAAATTTAGATTTAATGTTATAATATTATAGAACATTAAATCATGAGAAAAATAAAGTTTGAATCACTCAAAATGGAGTTATACACAAAAAGTTATGATTTGTGGTAGTTTATGTGATGCAAAAATTTTTTATAAAAATTTTTACTATTAAATCATGAAAAATTATATTTTCATGTTATAAATTGATATTAAGTGATGGGTAATTTTTTTGGATTTTTAAAGCTTACTTGAATGTATAATTTTTATTAAAGTGGAGTATTAAGGTTACTGTTCACCTTCTGCGAGTGGGAGAAAAATAAAAGCTGTCCGCGCAATGCGCGCCAGCAAATTTCCTAAAAAACCACGGAGCCAAACGACGCCGTTTGGCGTTGTAAAATTTTACTCCGCGCGCAATGCGCGGAGGCCAGTTCTGGTTCTCTCAAAACGGCACCGTTTTGGTCCGTTTATTTGGTACGCGCGCCATGCGCGGTAATAAAATTTCCGGCGAAATTACCAGATTGCCCCTCCGGTCTTTTTTCTGCGAAATTACGATACTGCCCCTCCGTTCGGTTTTCAGTTTATTTACGATTTTGCCATTCTGGATAATTTAAATTAATTTAAATGTTTAAAAATTAATTTAAAATTATAACAAAAATATTAATAATACAAAAATGATATTTAGGTATTGAATATTATATTTTTCAAATATAATAAGTATTTAGGATTAATATTTAAATGTTGTAAATATTAATCTAGTTAGTTTAATATTATATTTTTTCAAATATAATAAGTATTTAGGATTAATATTTAAATGTTGTAAATATTAATCTAGTTAGTTTAATATTATATTTTTTTTATATAATAAGTATTTTGGATTAATATTTAAATGTTGTAAATATTAATCTAGTTAATATTATATCTTCTGAATTTACGATTAAACTAATTATTATTTAATTAATATTAAATAATAAACAAGGATGATAAATTAATTAATTATTATTTAATTACTATTAAATAATAATTAAAGGCAACTAAGATTGATTATTTAATTATTTATTATTTGATTAACTTTAAATAATAAATAAATTTAGTTAGTTATTATTTATTATTAAATAATAACTAATGATATTTGAGTATTTACTGTATAATTTTATTATTTATTATTTAAAGTTAATTAAATAATAAATGAATCTAGTTAATTAGTTATTATTTATTATTAAATAATAACTAAAGATATTTGATTATTTTTAATATAATATAATTATTTATTATTTGATTAATTTTAAATAATAAATAAATCTTGTAAGTTATTATTTATTATTAAATAATAACTAAAGGTAGTTAATTACTTACTATTTAATTAATGATAAATAGTAATTAAATGAAATTAGATTTAATGAAATAAAGAAAATGTCTTTTAACTCTTTTGTTTAAACAATTATAATAAATTGTTTAATAGTTTAATAAGTGTCCAACACTTAAGAAAAACATTTTCTAATTTATTAAATTATTAACCTAATATGATTGAGGGTCTATAAGGTTAATAATATTGTTTTGACTGATGTAAATTATGTGTTAGTACTTATGTGTGGTAGATAAGTTTCTTAATGAGCGTATAGTTGTACAAATACGCTGTACTAATTATTAGACCAACTTTACTAATGTTAGGTCTTTCAAAGCCAGTTAGTTAAAGCTAGACATTAATTGTAGCTGAGCAAACAGGCAAGTTTCCTAAACCCTACTCAATTTATATTCGAGCAGGATATATTATTTTATTGTTCAAGTCCCTAACTCAAATTCAAGTTATTACGTTTCAAGCATGCTATGGTTTAATTCTGTATAATTATTCCACATCTTTAAATTGTTGATTCGCACATAGTGCATGTTGCATGTGTTCATCAGGTATGAAAGGCTGATCACCTTCATTACCATAAGGTTCAGTTAAATTGTTCATGGTCATTATTGACACTCAACATTTATTAATTTAGTCATTCAATTATTGAAATTATGACTCGTACTCTTTCACAATCATTATATTGTTGAAAATTCAAAAGCTTATTCTTTCTTTCAATCATGATATATCGTTATCGTATTTAAACTTGCTGAGCAAAGTCGTTGCTCACTCTTGCTATATCATGATAACAAATTTCAGAATAATACGAATGTCCAAGGAGAGACGGAGACAGAAGCAACAGACAAGATTATAGTGTTATGCATTATAACTAAATTGTTATATGATGTAAGTAATTTTGTAAACCTTTTTATGAATCTAAAGGTATATATGGAAGTTAAGGTTAGAAACCTTGGGAAATGTCGTAGAATAAACAATTTATGTTTATATATTCCGCATTAGTTATAGAACGTGTATGAAGATGATGTATCGTGACGTACCAAGTCTAGGGTTAAAGGAACCCGGATTTGGGGTCGTCACAGGTTGGTATCAGAGCTGATAGGTTATAGTTCTTAGGTAGCAGTACCTTAGGCTATAATCATGGAAAGATAATGAAGATAGTGAAAGGAAAAAAACTCAGATAGAGTTTAGAAATGAACATATACAGTTTATAAAGGAGGAAATAAATCTATATAGATACATAAATATATGAAAAGATTCAAAGAAGGATCGTCAATGAGTGTAATCCAAATAAATGGGATAAGAATCAGGGAACACTTGATTCAAGAATTTAAAAAGAGAAGGATCGTACAGTAAAATGATCAAAGATGAATGATAAGATGATAGAATTAAACGATCCTAGAATAAAGGAGAAATAGTACAGTGAAATCAATTGTGTTATAAGATCACGGTGATCATAGTAAAATCATGGAATGACAAATAGTCTGTTAAATGATTAAGAGGTTGTGTTGATAGCATGATGCTATAACAATGAAGATACTGAAATAGTAACAAGTGAACTCTTGAAGCGTTGAGTGTGATAAGGTATGAATTGACAAAATTCATATCAAGTTAAGAGAAGTTAGAGGTTTGTAGGTTTTTAATTGAGGACTCATATTAGTGGCTGAGTTGTACAATTCCTTGTATGGGCGGGGAATTAGTGCTTGGTTTTAGAACCGCTTAGTTTTCTATATTGATACAGTGGTTGAGTTGAACAGTCCTTTGTATGGGCAGGGGATTTGTTCTTGGTTTAACGGCCGCTTAACTTCCTATATTGATTAGTTACTGAGTTGACCAATTTCTTGTATGGGCAGGAGATTGTGTTTGGTTTGACGATCACTTGGCTTCCTATAATGATAATCAACTGAAACCTAGTGTCGCGCTATTCACTATATGTATGTTGAGAAGGTGATTCTTTTCTCATGTGTATAACGGATAGGTAGAGGATGTTAAGATAAGTTCGTGTTCTGAGAACTGACACGCATAGTAAGTTCGTGACTCATAGTCATGTGGTGGAGCCCCTCAGCGAATGGGCGACTTTGGCCTGACTAGGACAAGTTCCTCAAACCATATGATTGTGGTAAGTTGCTGAACCCAAATACGTGGTAAGTTTGATGAACAGTAGGTATGGATAGAGTTAAGTAGCAAGATTAAAGCTATACTAGATATAGTTATTAAGCTGGAAAAGAATGTGGAGAAAAAAATTTGAGGTGTTTTGAGGTTTTAGGATATTCCAAATCTTCTAGCTATGCTAGACTTTGAAATTCTTAAAATCGTGCCAAATTCGCACTTTTGTGCTTTTGAAAAGACAAATTTATTTTTGAAATCATTAATGCATTTAGTGCAGAGATGATAAACGACGGAGTCATCAATTGCAGAGTAACCTAGTGTTGGATGTTTAAAGCCACCTATGGTATGATGTAGTATGACAAAGTCATAAAATGATTTTTAGTATTTTGAAACGTTTAAAGAAGAGTCTATGCTAATTGTTTCGGCAAGACAAATTGATTTGAAAATATCAAAATGTATTTATAAAATCATCACACGCCATTAAAGCCATGGTGCAGAGATGAAAAAGACGGAATCCTCAACGCACTGTTGCAACGGTGCGGTATCATGAAGTCCTATAAATGAATTTTAGTACTTTAACTAATCTGAAATGATTTTTTTTGAATCGTAATATACGAACAGTTCAATGATGTGAGTCTATGTCATTTATTTTGACTGGACACTTTTGGTCAGAAATGACTCAAGTTTTATTTTCCAATCCAAGTTATGCTGGAGCGGAATTTTGTAGTAAGTCTGAGGTGAACAACCCCGTAATGGGGGATATGTCAGAGCCATGAATAAAGAACCCGCGAGGGGGCGCCCAACAGTGGTGGCATGCTGATATGGGTTGGTAAATCCAAAGAGTTCGACCCCGTGAGAAGTCGTTGTGCACAACGCAGAAGTACGATAGACTGATCACCTAGCGTACACCTATGGAATGTTTTCAGTCTTTGTGATTGATAAACACTCTGTTTATAAGTATTTACAGGGATAAATACTATTTATTCGGAATTCAGTTAATTCCATGTTCACAGTCTTGATGACTCCTCAGCATATTATGAAAGTTTTAATGAATATTTTGATTTTCAATTTATTCTTCTGTAAGATATTGATTTTCAATTTATTCTTCTGCAAGATATTCCATTGTTCTGGAATTATGAGCTTAGAAGTATGAACTTCCTAGAAAAGGGTGGTCATAGACTTTGATGAGTAAAGAGTTATACTCAGAGATGAAAATTGGTAGAAATGTGTATGAGATAATTTCGGGGACGAAATTTTTAGAAGAAGGGGTGAATGTAATATCCCGGATATTTAAATGAATTAGAAATAAAATATTTAATATTTAATAAAGGTTGGAGTTTGATAACCTAGTAGTGATAGATAAATAGAGGTCCAAATTAAATTTAACGGACTAACTTAGATATGGTGATATCAAAATTTTTTATAAGTTAGCAAGTAAAGTGATAATTCAATAAACTTGACTAACAGCAAATCTAATTAAATTAAGAGAATTAATTAGTGGAGTTATGTAATTATGCGACGTGGTTGCGTGTAAATTAAATATGTATTTATATGAATATATATATATATATGCGTGCATATTTAGTAACATAATTTAATGGTTAATTAAATTGTGATAAATAGATAGATTAATATTAAATTAATCCGAATTGAATTAAAAGGTTTATTGTGGAATTAATTTATTCATTAATCAACAATTATGCAAATTGTTGATAAATTATTTGTGAGGAATAATTATGTAATTTATATAATTATAAATTATATAAAGTAGTTGAATTAATTAAGGGAGATTAGTAATTGTATATATGTACAACCTTTAATTTCATATATATGTACATATATATAAAGGGTTTAAATTAATTGAGAAATTTTAAATAGTAATTGAATATATTAAATGAATATATTCTATAATTAAATAAATCATTGTAAATGATTTATGAGAGTGAGAAATTTAATTATACAATTATTTGTGTAATATTAATTAAATAATTTAATAAATTATTTAAATAAGAAATTGAGTAAATATATTATTATTTTAATGTATTTTCGGGTAAATGGAATTATTTCCATAATTGATGAGAAATGAATTATTTAATGTAAATGTATTAAATAATTTAATTTATGGCCTAAATAATATATATTAAATTATATATTGTATTTATTTTAATTTCATAATTTATTGTGAAATTGTTTTGTGGTAAAGTAATGTGTATAAATAATATATATAGATTATATATATTATTATTAGCGAATACACTATAAAGTTTTAATATCAAAATAATTGATAAGTTGTCATTAATTAAATATTCAATTAAATTGAATATAATGAGTGAATTAAATATAATAAATTAATTAATATGTTTATTAATTAATGTAAATAATGTGAAATATTAATAATAATATTTATTAGTCCATTTAGTAATTTAATACTAATGGGTTGGGGTATTTAATTATTTATTCAATCTAATTATTTATTTAACCATGGATTGAATAATTAATGTGTAAATTATTAAATTAGCCCAACATGGGTCAATTAATAGCCCAAATGAAGAATAATAAAATTTGACAATTTAGTAGCCCAAACAATTTAATAGAAGCCCAATTGGTATTTTAAATTAAAGCCCAATGATTGGCCCACTTGAAAAATACTTAATTTAACTATTATTAATTAAAAAAGTGACTTGGACAATGAATTTGGGACAAGAAAAGAAGAAGTCAGCCGACATGTTGATTGAGGGAGAGAAAATTTGATTTTTCTTGTTTTATTTTAGTTATTATTTATTTATTTAATTAATGGTTACTTGTATTGATTTTTAAAGTACTTGGCACCATCCCTCTTCCACCAACTAAGGCATGGGTTAGTTTTCTTGAGCAAGTATCCAAGTAGAAGCATCATGAATGATAGATATAATTTTTGTATCTAGGAATTTTGCTAATATACTTAAAATTGTAGACATTACATTTCATTTATATTTTTTTCAAGTTCCAAAAGAGAGAGAGTTTGAGAGAAATAGCTTGGGAGAGTAAGTATTTTGAGAGAGAGCATGGAGAAGGTAGAGAAATAGTTCTTGGTTCATGTCTTCAAGTTGCACAACCTACTTTGGAAGGAAAATGAAGATATCCATTAAAACAAGGTAATTGTTATTTTAAAATCTAGCTTTGTTTTAAATTAATTAAACCATCATGTTTGTATAAATATGCTAATATAGTTAGTAATGTGTATTAGTAATATTTATGCCATGCTTGAGTTTAATATGCTTGGTTTGTATTTTGGTATAATTTATATGCTAAAAATATGGGTTTGGTGGTGTTAAATCAAGTCTCAAAATAATGACCCAAAAATACTTTTATAAAATTTAGATTTAATGTTATAATATTATAGAACATTAAATCATGAGAAAAATAAAGTTTGAATCACTCAAAATGGAGTTATACACAAAAAGTTATGATTTGTGGTAGTTTATGTGATGCAAAAATTTTTTATAAAATTTTTTACTATTAAATCATGAAAAATTATATTTTCATGTTATAAATTGATATTAAGTGATGGGTAATTTTTTTGGATTTTTAAAGCTTACTTGAATGTATAATTTTTATTAAAGTGGAGTATTAAGGTTACTGTTCACCTTCTGCGAGTGGGAGAAAAATAAAAGCTGTCCGCGCAATGCGCGCCAGCAAATTTCCTAAAAAACCACGGAGCCAAACGACGCCGTTTGGCGTTGTAAAATTTTACTCCGCGCGCAATGCGCGGAGGCCAGTTCTGGTTCTCTCAAAACGGCACCGTTTTGGTCCGTTTATTTGGTACGCGCGCCATGCGCGGTAATAAAATTTCCGGCGAAATTACCAGATTGCCCCTCCGGTCTTTTTTCTGCGAAATTACGATACTGCCCCTCCGTTCGGTTTTCAGTTTATTTACGATTTTGCCATTCTGGATAATTTAAATTAATTTAAATGTTTAAAAATTAATTTAAAATTATAACAAAAATATTAATAATACAAAAATGATATTTAGGTATTGAATATTATATTTTTCAAATATAATAAGTATTTAGGATTAATATTTAAATGTTGTAAATATTAATCTAGTTAGTTTAATATTATATTTTTTCAAATATAATAAGTATTTAGGATTAATATTTAAATGTTGTAAATATTAATCTAGTTAGTTTAATATTATATTTTTTTTATATAATAAGTATTTTGGATTAATATTTAAATGTTGTAAATATTAATCTAGTTAATATTATATCTTCTGAATTTACGATTAAACTAATTATTATTTAATTAATATTAAATAATAAACAAGGATGATAAATTAATTAATTATTATTTAATTACTATTAAATAATAATTAAAGGCAACTAAGATTGATTATTTAATTATTTATTATTTGATTAACTTTAAATAATAAATAAATTTAGTTAGTTATTATTTATTATTAAATAATAACTAATGATATTTGAGTATTTACTGTATAATTTTATTATTTATTATTTAAAGTTAATTAAATAATAAATGAATCTAGTTAATTAGTTATTATTTATTATTAAATAATAACTAAAGATATTTGATTATTTTTAATATAATATAATTATTTATTATTTGATTAATTTTAAATAATAAATAAATCTTGTAAGTTATTATTTATTATTAAATAATAACTAAAGGTAGTTAATTACTTACTATTTAATTAATGATAAATAGTAATTAAATGAAATTAGATTTAATGAAATAAAGAAAATGTCTTTTAACTCTTTTGTTTAAACAATTATAATAAATTGTTTAATAGTTTAATAAGTGTCCAACACTTAAGAAAAACATTTTCTAATTTATTAAATTATTAACCTAATATGATTGAGGGTCTATAAGGTTAATAATATTGTTTTGACTGATGTAAATTATGTGTTAGTACTTATGTGTGGTAGATAAGTTTCTTAATGAGCGTATAGTTGTACAAATACGCTGTACTAATTATTAGACCAACTTTACTAATGTTAGGTCTTTCAAAGCCAGTTAGTTAAAGCTAGACATTAATTGTAGCTGAGCAAACAGGCAAGTTTCCTAAACCCTACTCAATTTATATTCGAGCAGGATATATTATTTTATTGTTCAAGTCCCTAACTCAAATTCAAGTTATTACGTTTCAAGCATGCTATGGTTTAATTCTGTATAATTATTCCACATCTTTAAATTGTTGATTCGCACATAGTGCATGTTGCATGTGTTCATCAGGTATGAAAGGCTGATCACCTTCATTACCATAAGGTTCAGTTAAATTGTTCATGGTCATTATTGACACTCAACATTTATTAATTTAGTCATTCAATTATTGAAATTATGACTCGTACTCTTTCACAATCATTATATTGTTGAAAATTCAAAAGCTTATTCTTTCTTTCAATCATGATATATCGTTATCGTATTTAAACTTGCTGAGCAAAGTCGTTGCTCACTCTTGCTATATCATGATAACAAATTTCAGAATAATACGAATGTCCAAGGAGAGACGGAGACAGAAGCAACAGACAAGATTATAGTGTTATGCATTATAACTAAATTGTTATATGATGTAAGTAATTTTGTAAACCTTTTTATGAATCTAAAGGTATATATGGAAGTTAAGGTTAGAAACCTTGGGAAATGTCGTAGAATAAACAATTTATGTTTATATATTCCGCATTAGTTATAGAACGTGTATGAAGATGATGTATCGTGACGTACCAAGTCTAGGGTTAAAGGAACCCGGATTTGGGGTCGTCACATGGCACCTGTAACGTGACATGTTCAACCAAATAAGTGAAAAAAATTATTTCTAGCATGACTTGAACCCATAACCACAAAATTGAAGCTTGAACCATAGGATCACCCGAGCACCACAAACATAGGTACTAAATGAACCCAAGACATAGATGATATACAAAACAAACTGATTTCACATTAAAACTAAAATATGTTAAGATTAAAACTAAATCATGTTAAATTGCAATAAATCATATTAAAATTACTATTGACTTATTTACTTAAAAAATCAATTAACTTACACATTTTTTCAGTTTCAACTTACACTTTTACTTAAATACATAAAAAAATATATTTTGTCATTAATTTAAAGTAAAATATAAAAAATTAAAATTCTGTAAAAAAAATATATTTATTAAAATATAATCTACCCCTATTCGTCATCTAGCTCCATCCTCAAAATCAATTTATTAATGTAAAGGACTAGACTTCTTTCACCGTATATCACCACTCCATAAAACAGCCCATTTTAGCAAATCAAGCTAAAAGCAATTCATTTCCACAAAATCAAGAACAATTCAAACCCAGTGTAAATAAATAAATAAATTAAGAACAATCCAAATGAACTCAGTTTTCAAGAATCAAAACACCAATTCAAACTCAGTTTCAAAAAATTAAGAACAACTCAAAAGAACCCAGTTTTCAAGAATCACAACATCAATTCAAACCCAGATTCCAAACCTAGTCTATACATGTACATGTATTGCTATTCCAATTACTACAAGGTAAACAACTTAAGCAACTGCAGGGGGGTACCTACCCAACTCGGTGCAGCTTTAGAGAAACCTAGCTGCACCAACTATCTAGCCAGAATCTAGCTTGTACACCTTCCTCAACCACAAAGGAGTAATAATTTCTGAACTTGTCCCAATCAACTACAATAGACTTCCATATGCCAACTCTAAATGGCACCAAGGACTTATTCGGAAGCTACCCAAACTGAGTGCATCCAAATCTTGCAGCAACCACACTTCTGAAAAGAATCCATCTTCCAAGAGTTCAGCCAAAAGAAAGATTTGGGGGAATTTTGAGCTATGTTGCAATTGTGAAGAAAAAGGGTTCTGGGGCACGAAAATGGGGGCGAAGTATAAGAGGGGAGGAATATTCCGGTGTGATTGTGCCATATGAGTTGATCTCTGGTTTACAGGGAACGGGAAGATGATCTAACTATATTACACAAATTATAGATCTAATGAAATTGAATAACCAGATACCTTATACCTCTCTGTCTATCCAAATCTAATGAACTTGATTACCCAGGAAGTGGCTTACGACGGTTGAGCTCTTTCATTGCCATCTCTCATCCTGAGAAATAGATTACAGAGAAGATGATTGATACATAACATTCACTAAATATAAAAAATAGTTACAAAAATTTGGAGACGATGATGGTTCTTCTTTAATAATTATGTTTAATTAACTTTTGATTTTCTTTTTTTTTCTTTTTTAAAGTTTAATTGGAAATAGTAAGACATTATTGTTGATTTTTAATTAATTTTGAAAATTGATAAATTGATTTTGAGGATGGAGATGACGAACGGGGGTAGATTATATTTTAATAATATAATTTTTATTTATTTTTACATAATTTTAGTTTTATATATTTTATTTTAAATTAATGACAAAATATTTTTTTTTATGTATTTAAGTAACAGTGTAAGTTGAAACTAAAAAAATGTGTGAGTTGAATGGTTTTTTAAGTAATTAAGTCACCAGTAATTTTAATATGATTTATTGTAATTTAGTTTTAATCTTAACTTATTTTAGTTTTAACATGAAATTAATTTGTTTTGTATATGATTTTTTTCATGGATTCATTTAGTAGCTATGCTTGTGGTGCTCGGACTTATAATCTAAGTTTCAATACACATGTGATACATGAAGATTTAATATTTAAATTTTTAAATATTATAGAGCTCAATTTACATTGAGAAAAAAAAAAACTCAAAATTTAAAAATCTTAAAATTCAGAACACTTATTTGCATTTAACCCTTAGATCGCTTGGCCTGAAACTATTATACCTGGACCCATTAAGGAACACAGAAATAATATCAGTTCCTTTTCACTGAGGGACACAAACTCAAATAACACGTCATCATTATTTACGTTTCTCTCTCCTCTCTCATCATCCACACTCCTCTCTCTCTCTCTCATTCCTCCAATCCTCGTGCCTCCTAGAATCCAACCAACCAATAGGAATCCAAGAAACTTCATCACAATGACCCAGAAGGATAGATAAATAAGTACACTCACTTTATTCTCTCTAAAATCTTGAAACCAAAACTCAAACCTCAAAAACCTTGTTGTATTTGTATAGCTTTGTTGCCACGTACCCCTTTCTCACACCACTAACTGAAACAATCAACTGTTTCAATTCTCAGCCTATAAACTCAAACCCTTCCACTTCTCCAGAAGAAATAGGAGAGAAGAAGAAGAAAAGTCATCACTGAAATTCAAGCAGAAAACACAGAAAGAGGTGCTCAAAATTCATACACATTTACTTGTGATATTCATCAAGTTTATTTCTCCCTCTTATTTGTATCTCTATAATCAAGAAACGGGGGGTTTTCTTGAAATTACGGAGTTTTCAGCTATGGCTTCTTTAATGTCTTCCCCATCTACATTACCCACCACCAAAGTTGACCAATTATCCTCAATTTCTCAAAAGCATTACTTTCTTCACTCTTTTCTTCCCAAGAAATCCAACCAAATTAACTCGAAATCATCCGTGAGAGTGAAATGTGCTGTTGTGGGCAATGGCCTATTCACTCAAACCACACCTGAAGTTCGTCGAATCGTACCTGAAAATCTTCAAAACCTCCCCACTGTCAAAATTGTCTATGTAGTTTTAGAAGCTCAATACCAATCTTCCCTTTCGGAGGCAGTTCGAATTCTGAACAACAGTGGGAAACATGCTTCATTTGAAGTTGTTGGGTACTTGGTGGAAGAGCTTAGAGATGATAATACATACAAAACTTTCTGTAAAGACGTAGAAGATGCCAATGTCTTTATTGGGTCATTGATTTTTGTTGAAGAGCTTGCTTTAAAAGTCAAGGCTGCAGTGGAGAAAGAAAGGGACAGGCTTGATGCAGTTTTAGTGTTCCCTTCAATGCCCGAGGTGATGAGACTCAACAAGTTGGGATCATTTAGTATGTCCCAACTTGGGCAATCAAAGAGTCCATTTTTTCAGTTATTCAAGGGGAAAAAGTCATCTGCTGGTTTTGCTGACAGTATGTTGAAGCTTGTGAGAACACTGCCCAAGGTTTTGAAGTACTTGCCTAGTGATAAAGCTCAAGATGCTAGGCTTTATATACTTAGTTTGCAGTTTTGGCTAGGTGGGTCGCCTGATAATTTGGTGAATTTTGTTAAAATGATTTCTGGTTCTTATGTTCCAGCTTTGAAAGGGTTGAAAATTGAGTATTCGGATCCGGTTTTGTTCTTGGATAATGGAATTTGGCACCCTTTGGCCCCTTGTATGTATGATGATGTGAAGGAGTATTTGAATTGGTATGGAATTAGGAGGGATGCAAATGAGAAGCTTAAGAGTGCAAATGCACCGGTAGTTGGGTTGATTTTGCAAAGGAGTCATATTGTTACTGGTGATGAGAGTCACTATGTGGCTGTGATAATGGAGTTGGAGGCAAGAGGGGCTAAGGTGATTCCAATTTTTGCTGGTGGGCTTGACTTTTCAGGGCCAGTTGAGAAGTACTTGATTGATCCAATAAGTAAGAAGCCTTTTGTGAACTCAGTGGTGTCGCTTACTGGTTTTGCTCTTGTTGGGGGACCGGCAAGGCAGGATCATCCAAAGGCTATTGAGGCACTGATGAAGCTTGACGTGCCTTATATTGTTGCATTACCTCTGGTGTTCCAGACAACAGAGGAGTGGTTAAATAGCACATTGGGCCTGCACCCAATTCAGGTTGCTTTACAGGTAGCGCTTCCAGAGCTTGATGGAGGAATGGAGCCTATTGTTTTCTCTGGACGGGATCCCAGAACAGGCAAGTAGACAAGGAATCTTTTTCATGTTGTTTCTTGAGCGTCTTTTTTGTTGAAACATATATGTTATGTTATTTTGGAAGTTTGTAATGTTTACTTACTAAAAATTTATGTTGCATTTAATTGTTCTTTGGTGCTAATATTTGAATGGGTTATGTTTTGCAGGGAAATCACATGCTCTTCACAAGAGAGTGGAGCAGCTATGCACCAGAGCTATTAAATGGGGCAAACTGAGAAGGAAAACAAAGGTTTGTGACCTTTGACCACATGCTTCCTGTTTAATCATCCATGTCTGACCCTAGGTAGATTAATGTGTGTGTGTGTGTATAAATATACTCTTGGGTAGTGGTTCATCTGTAAGAGTGCCACAATTTTCTTTCCAGGAAACCAACAATTCAAATTTACAATATTATATTTTTCTGTTACTTTTTGTTTACAATTATGTGTAATCCTTGTGCATTTAGTATTTCGTAATTTGAAAGGATGTATAAGAAGATTTTGTTGATTTTTTTTAATTTTCATCTGTTTTGGACATTACTAGCTTGCTCAACTCTACAATGGTATATGATTTATTTGTAATTCTTATATTATACTTGAAAATAAAAAGACTTTCAAGCTAGAGGTGTTCTTCTGTTATATTCGTCCATTTAAGACTATTTTAGAGAGGTTGTCTCTTTCCCCCTAGTCTGTGTAGTATAGAGGTCCTTACATACAACAATACAAAGAAATTCTAATTAAACGAAAAAGTACAAAATTGCCCTTAAAATTTGATCCAACCCTGCCAAATTATTCATGGGCTCTCAACAATTATTCCCCCCCCCCCCCCCCCCCCTGAAACTTTCTGGCTTCGTCCCTGCATGTTAACTTTGATTTGACCCTGCATCTTTACCTCTGTTTTTTTCCTGTTCTTGATGGAAGACCAAAAATCTTTGAGGTTAGTTTATGGGATATTGTTTTATAGTTTTTAATGTCTGTACTGTAAAATATTTAATTCAAGTAAATATTACAATTTTAGCTGACACGGTGGTCATATAATTATGCAGGCCGAGAAGAAAGTGGCAATCACCGTATTCAGTTTCCCTCCAGACAAAGGAAATGTTGGAACTGCTGCTTACTTGAACGTTTTTGCCTCAATATTCTCTGTTCTCAAAGACCTTAAACAAGAGGGATATAATCTAGAAGGACTTCCAGAAACTTCTGAAGCCTTAATCGAAGATATACTGCATGATAAAGAGGCTCAATTCAGCAGCCCAAATCTCAATATTGCATACAAAATGGGTGTCAGAGAGTATCATAAGTTAACTACCTATGCCTCTGCATTGGAAGAAAACTGGGGAAAAGCTCCTGGGAATTTGAATTCGGATGGAGAAAACCTCTTGGTGTATGGGAAGCAATACGGAAATGTCTTCATTGGTGTTCAGCCAACGTTTGGCTATGAAGGTGACCCCATGCGTCTGCTCTTTTCCAAATCAGCCAGCCCTCATCATGGTTTTGCTGCGTATTACTCCTTTGTTGAGAAAATATTCAAAGCTGATGCAGTAGTCCATTTTGGAACTCACGGCTCACTTGAATTCATGCCTGGTAAACAGGTAGGAATGAGTGATGTTTGTTATCCGGATAGTCTGATTGGGAATATTCCCAATGTTTACTACTATGCAGCCAACAATCCATCTGAAGCTACTATAGCCAAACGCAGGAGCTATGCGAATACCATTAGCTATTTGACTCCTCCAGCAGAAAATGCTGGACTCTACAAGGGGCTCAAGCAGTTGGGTGAGCTGATCGCGTCTTACCAATCCCTCAAAGACACTGGTCGTGGTCAACAAATTGTGAGCTCTATTATCAGCACAGCAAGACAATGCAATCTTGACAAAGATGTGGATCTTCCTGATGAAGGTGCTGAAATCTCCGCCAAGGATCGTGATCTTGTGGTTGGAAAGGTGTACTCCAAAATCATGGAGATCGAATCCCGGCTTTTGCCTTGTGGACTCCACATCATTGGTGAGCCTCCGTCAGCCATGGAAGCAGTTGCCACACTCGTGAACATTGCAGCACTGGACCGTCCGGAAGAAGGTATTACGTCTCTGCCATCAATATTGGCTCGGACGGTTGGAAGAGAGATTGAAGAGATATATAGAGGGAATGACAAAGGAATCTTGAAAGACGTGGAGTTGCTTCGACAAATAACTGAGGCATCACGTGGAGCCATTGCCGCATTTGTTGAGAAGACTACTAACAAGAAGGGTCAAGTTGTTGACGTAGCTAGCAAACTGAACTCGATCCTTGGCTTTGGTTTGAATGAACCATGGATTCAGTACCTGTCGGACACAAAGTTCTATAGGGCTGATAGGGATAAGCTAAGAGTTTTGTTTGCATACCTGGGGGAGTGCTTGAAGCTAGTTGTGGCTGATAATGAGTTGGGAAGTTTGAAACAAGCCTTAGAAGGTAAGTATGTGGAACCAGGTCCCGGTGGTGATCCAATTAGGAACCCCAAAGTGTTACCAACAGGGAAGAATATTCATGCACTTGACCCACAATCAATTCCCACAGAAGCTGCACTGCAAAGTGCAAAGGTTGTTGTGGATAGGTTGCTTGAGAGGCAGAAGGCTGATAACGGGGGAAAGTATCCCGAGACTGTTGCGCTCGTATTGTGGGGAACTGATAATATCAAAACATATGGCGAGTCTTTGGCTCAGGTTATGTGGATGATTGGAGTCCGGCCAATTGCAGATTCAATTGGACGAGTGAACCGGGTGGAGCCTGTCAGTCTTGAAGAGCTTGGAAGGCCTAGGGTTGATGTTGTTGTTAATTGCTCTGGAGTGTTCAGAGACCTCTTCATCAATCAGGTATCCCTATTTCTTGATGCTTCATATCTGTTTGCCAAATTCCTGTTTGATTGATGATGTTGAAGAAACTATGCAATAGTCATGGCTGTCCTTTAACCTTATGAAATGTGCACCTCATAATCTCACTGAATTGATACCTAGTGTCAAGAACAGCTTTCTATAATACTTGGTCGATCACAATTTTCCTAAAAGTTATACATTTCTTTTCAGATGAATCTCTTGGATCGGGGAGTGAAGATGGTAGCTGAACTGGATGAGCCAGAGGATCAGAACTATGTCAGGAAACACGCGCTAGAGCAAGCTAAAACTCTTGGCGTTGAGGTCAGAGAAGCTGCAACCAGGATATTCTCCAATGCCTCAGGCTCCTACTCCTCCAATGTAAACCTTGCTGTTGAGAATTCTTCATGGAATGATGAGAAGCAGCTTCAAGACATGTACTTGAGCCGCAAGTCCTTCGCATTTGACAGTGATGCTCCTGGAACTGGCATGATGGAGAAGCGAAAAGTATTTGAAATGGCTCTAAGTACAGCTGAGGCCACATTCCAAAACCTTGACTCATCCGAAATCTCACTAACAGATGTCAGTCACTACTTCGATTCAGACCCTACTAATCTTGTACAGAACCTAAGGAAAGATGGGAAGAAACCAAGTGCATACATTGCAGACACTACCACAGCAAATGCACAGGTAAATTTCTATTATCATGTACATATAAGATTAAGTTTTATATTCGGGAAGTTAGAATCTTCCTTTATATTTTTGCGTTTATTTAGAAAAACCAAAATCTCATATTTGTTGCTGCTATTCAGGTTCGTACCCTCTCTGAAACCGTCAGACTCGATGCACGGACAAAATTGTTGAACCCCAAATGGTATGAAGGAATGCTCTCTAGTGGCTATGAGGGTGTTCGTGAAATTGAGAAGAGGCTAACCAACACGGTGGGGTGGAGTGCTACTTCAGGCCAAGTGGATAATTGGGTGTATGAAGAGGCAAATACTACTTTCATAAAAGATGAGGAAATGTTGAACAGGCTAATGAACACAAACCCAAATTCTTTCCGTAAGCTGGTGCAAACTTTCTTGGAGGCCAATGGACGTGGATACTGGGACACCTCAGAAGACAATCTTGAGAAATTGAAGCAGTTGTACTCTGAAGTTGAAGACAAGATTGAGGGAATTGATCGGTAAATATTGTAACTGTACAAGTTAATTCTTGAATGCAAATAACAGTGTAGATTTCCCTGAGCCATCTCTCTCTCTCTCTCTCTCTCTCTCTCTCTCTCTCTCTCTCTCTTCTGTCTGGAGGATGGATAAATGTAACTTCCAGGAATAATTGGAATGTGAATTTGTTTTCCGCTTCCCCGTTGTAATTCTCACTTCATTTTTGGGGATTTGTCTTCATTGTATGCAACTCTAGAGATACCGAGTGAGTCATGTAAATTATGGCGCAAGATGCATTCAAGTACAAATCAAACTTCCACAGTTGTTTCCTTTTATTTATTTATTAATTTCCTCGCATAAATAATCTTCTATTTTTATCATTTTGACATTGTCATAACTCGAAAGGGAAAGTATAACGACTTCAGCAAGTTCAATTTCTTCTGCCCATTAAACTGGCAAAATGCTAACCAAAACACTGCATCTTTCTCACATTGCAGCAGTTCAAGAGCCTAAGAATTCAGGTATGCTATGTGTGTGTATATACACATATATACATTTATGTATATGTATACGTGTGTGCCTGATAGAAGTATTAGGTGTTTGACTACTACATCAGAGGTGTTTTAGATCTTTCATAATTGAAATTTGACTACTGGAGAACTAAGAAACATGTGGAACAAGCTCTTACTTTCTCACTTATATAAACAATGTACATCTTAAATTGTCAAAGAAAAGTTACAATTTACTTCTGCCTTTACCCCTATTGTTTCTATTAGGAGTGAATCTTCAAAAGTGGTCGATAACCATACAGGAAAAATCTACAAAACAATGCTTCACCTTTTGAAGAATGGTACAAAAAAATTCACACTCTGGTATAGGAGTTTTACAAATTGATACATGCAGGTTTGCACCCAGTGTTGACAAAGAATGTTTTGCCTTCAAACTAACTCCATTAGAAGAGGGTCTCCTGCAGCCATTATTCTAATAAGCTTTATGAAGTCTTGTTCACTTGACACATTCCAAGGGTGTATTGCAGGTACTTCCGGGGAATAAAATGTCGAAGAATTAGAAGGCTGTTTCTGCTTGTATATCATTGTATTAAAGACCGAGTCAAAATTCTGAGGCAAGTCCATTGCTAGAAAGAACATAGGTATTGCAACCTTGTGATGGATATCCAGATCGCCTACTAGATTCACAAGATCAATATAGTCTGAGACAAAACGTCTAGGTATGTAGAATACCTCAGAACTACATATTGTAAGGCTCAGGTCACTTTTCATCGATTCCTTGTAACTGACTTGGAGGTGAACGGGCATCGTGGTAACAACTTTCTTCACCATGTCTGCTTGTTTCCCATACCAATCTGAGTTGCCTGCAAGTTGAAAAGAACTCCAGGACTTGGACACCTAGAATAACCGAATTTGAGAGAGATGTCATAATGGTTGTTGAGGACAAACATTTAGGCATGTCTAAAGTAATAAATAAAGAAAACTGTAGAGCAAGAAAAACATTACATGTATTTTTTTTCTTGTGATAAGTTACATATATCATTTTTTCTTATTTTATGCAGTTACTAATGTTGAGATATTGTCTAAAAGTGTAATTGTGCATCTACAGTAATTTCAACGATAGAATACTAGAGAAGTGGAAAAGAAGCAAAAACATACAAAACTAAGGTTATTATCAAATGCAACTGTTAAACTTTCCAAGAAACAACTAGTGAGCGTGAAATGAAGGCAAAAGGCAGTTTTAAGGTTCACCTTGTCAGTAATCCAGAGCTTAGTCTTGTCTGCTTGCAACAAGTTCCAGTAATTAAGAATAATATCATCGTGGAGGAATAGAAATCCTTCTGCACTCGTAAATCTATTCAGTATTTTTGGGAGATACCTGCAAACAAATTTGGTAAATCAGATAGTACATACAAAATCACGTGAAAGGATCTTTCTAACAATTGTCCACATAACCATGAATACTATTTGAAATAATCACATTGGATACAGCTGTTATAATGTCACATTACACCTACTGCTTTCCAGTCTATCAATATTATACCCATGCCTTGCACAAAAGATATTAACACCATAACAGCCAAAGCTTGCTTCTAACAAAAATTATAATTCCAAGTTTCCAACAAACAACAACTTGATTTGACACTTCTCCAAATCAAATTGTAATACTTGCTAAGACAATAAAAGGATAGTTGAAAGAATTAAGGTAAAAGAACTCTTAGTCGGGCATATACATGCAATCACAAATCATAATGCTATTATATTCTTTACAGCAGAAGGTTACTTTGGGTTCTAAGCTTGCAAAAAATGATAAAGAGACATCTTGAGCCTCGGTAGGAAGCTTCCTCGAGACTGCAAATCACGTTAATCTCATTGTTACGAAAATAATTCTTATAGGCCATGGAAACTCCAAATAGAAATTAGTTAATAACACAACAGCAATTAAATATTTCCTGATGACAATCAGTTCGATACATGGCCTTGAGCCAGGCATCAGCACCCAGTAAAAAGAAAAAGTTTCCCCTCATGAAATGGAAATGTTATCACCTTTAACTTTTATGCAAATAAAATAAACAGAAAAAGAATGAAATGAGGAAATCAATAGTATCAAAAATTTAGGGTGTCCCAGAGTTTCCTAAACCATTTCTAGAAAATATAGTAAGTATTATTAAGACCCTATAGTCCTATTTATGCTATAGGAATTCAACAGTGAAGCTTTAACTCTTGAAATTTGAGAAAAGGACAAAATACTGATAAACAATATCAATCATATATATAATCATATCTCACAAAAGCAATTGCTTTCATATAACTAAAGATAAAAAAAGAGAGCCCGGGCCCAAAACCATTAGTGGCAAACAAAGTTTATATTACATCAAAAGAGAACATTTCTGAAGAGAGTGACTAAGGTTTCTTCTAGTTTTTTTAACCTTATGCGTCCTCATCCATACCGAGGACTTGCATCATTTTTTTTATGTGTAAAATCAGGGACTAACTGTGTCAAGAGGTCCAGGTAGAATCCGATTGAAACTTCAATTGATCTTATTTATTAAGGACAACAATATATTTGGTTGTGTTCTCAAGTCATGTATAATTTTATTGTAAAAAATGCAAAAAATTATGGATAAAAATTACAGAACTTGGACTTTGAAGCTCGCCTTTGTCATATACACACTTCATAATCACCTGTATCTCTATTAGATTAGAGTATATTTTCATTTGTTACAACTACATTCTATTCCTCTACATTACACAGACTATGTGTTATAGTTTAAATTGCTTTGGCAGAGCCTGAATAATTTAAGTATCTTCTTAAAAACTCTAGACATGTAAAGGGCTTATATGCACATTCAAGGAACTTTCAGAGGTGTTGGAGGAGTGACATGTCCAACATGTTCCTCTTAACAGTTTACACGCATCAAGCCTACCCAAATGAACAAAGAAACTACGAACAATTTCAGGAGTCAAAAGAAAGAAGCATAGATTTTTTTTAATGTTAATAGACAAAGAAGCATAGACAGAAATTAAATATTATAAGAATTACTGCTTGGGGGGGGGAGAGACTTACTTGTACACGCTGTCTAACTTGCCTTCTTCAACTGCAAGGTCTACATTTTTCTGCACCGACAAAATAACAACAGTCTTAAATATCCTTCCGTAAAGCAATCTCCATTCCAAAGCAGTACGTTCAACAGGTCCACTGCAGAACATTATTAGCACCACATTCCCGAAATTCTTCCTCCACCTAATTAAATTTCCAATTTCGTAATTCACCGTTCCAATTTCTTCAACCCCTAGATGAACAGATGGTAACTTTTGAGGAATAAAGTCCTTACGGTCTCCATGACCAATAGTTGCCCGTGGCCGATCCAATTCAAGTGACATTAGCCTTGGCTGCTGGTATCCAACAGCAAGCAAGTCCTGAAGCCAAGCAGCAGTAAACTTTACATCTTTATCAGTCCAAAACCCTTCCTCAGCCATTGCATAACTCAACTCCAAAACTTTTTCGAATAACCTATGCTTACCCGACCTCCAGGAGATCAAAAAGTTTACTAAACGACCAACATTTACGTGAAGATCTTTCTCTTCAGCAAATGGGTAAGCTTCAATTCTATCATATCGATGAACCGTAGGAGGATAAACAACAACATACCCACCAATTTCCCACAAAAGCCTTTGTCCCCAATACCCTCTCAATACATCAGAAGCCATTGAACTCACCGAAACAGGAAGCATCAAACCCCAAAATGCTGATGACTGGTAAATTGTATTAAAAGAGTTAACAGGCACCATAACACCTTGTGGAAGAGCCACTTTTGGGGCACGGTCATCAAACCTAATATCAAATCCTTCCAAACCTGGCTTCCGCGTAAAGTAAAAAACAGAATCAACATCAGGAAGGCCATTAGAAATTCCCTGTTGAATAAACTGCTTCCCACCAAACACTTCAGTGTAATATTCTTCATGACCAATATCACCAACATTCTCCAATGGCAATCCCCTAGGCCAAACCGAACGTTGCCCAAAATGAATATACGGATTCACAACAGTTCTATTCGGGTTTTGGTGACTATATTGCAACATAACCTCTTGCCTAGCAGTTTCACCAACTACCTCTACATCAAAATGCTTACCAATATCATTATCAATTACATCCCCACGATCATCAGCATCAAAGATCTTTTTCGCTCCGTGTTGAATAGCAAATAAATACCCAACCGTCTTTCTAACATATGAACCATAAGGCAAGTACTCAACAACTCTAAACCCTAACTTAGCTTGTTGCTCAAGAGAGAGAAATATAGTACCTTTAAGGCTCCAATCGGAAGGCGTCTTGGAATTCCCAACTGCCAGAACTTGCCAGCCCTTGATCTTTGCAAGATTTCGAAGCGAATCAGAAGGGTAATTCGATACAGAGACAACAATCCATTTATCGGATCGAAAATTGGCATAAGGGGTGGACTTATCCGAAATGGGCGGAATTGAAGGCCAATCGATTTGAGGGAAATGGATGGTTTCGAGGGCTTTGGACTGAGATTGAAAGCAGAGGAGAGCGGCGGAGTCCCCAACGTTGTGGAGGAAGAAGAGGGCGGCGACGGTGGCGATGAGAAGACCAATAGCGAAGATTTTGTATAGATTTTCGGAGACCCATGTGGAAAAATCTAGGGATTTGGACTCGGAGAAGCGATTTGGATGAAGGGTTGGTAATGCCGCCGCTGCTCCGTTCTGTGAGGATTTTGGGGTTGGACGATCTTGGACCAACATTGAATCCAGCCCCAGCACTGAAATTAACTGTTACACTATTTTCTTTTTGTCTCTCCTGGTTTATTTTCTCACTAGACCTGTGACTCTAAACATAGACTGAATTTGATGTTCTTATTCTTCAGAGCTAACTAACTTCCTTCTTTTTTTCTCCAAAATTGGAAGACACATATCAGTGATTTGTAAGTATCACGTGGAGCTGGTGGTGGAAGCTGCCGACAGGTATGGTATGGTTGTGTTTTCTTATGCTTCAATGTAACGGCTACCGCTACTAGTTTGGTGTGTGGTACTGCGGTGGGCTCTACCTCTCTCTCTCTCTCTTGTTCTGTATTTATTTACTACTATTAATTATGAGTATTATTGTTGTTACTTATAATAAATTAATAATTATTATAATTGTTGTTGGACCCTTTTTCTATTTTATACTCATTTTTCTTATTCTTCTAACAAATTGGATTGGACTGATTAGCTACTAATCTGTGCAACCTGGAGAAGTTAAAGTGAGGGAGTTAATATTTATAAGACAAGAATTATAATCACATGACAATACTTTGTTATTTGTTCATTCAAACATTTAATTGAACCGTATGATGAGTCTTTCTTTATACCATTATCAACTTTATTACTAGGAAAATGACTAAAGTCTGATTCTTACCAACTTTTTATTGGGTGTTTTTACTTTAGGAAAAAATATAACTTTATAAAAGTTAGTGACAAAACAGATAACAAAATATATCTTAATTATTAAAAAAATAGAGTCTTATACAAAAATTCGTGTTAAGATCTATTTTTTAATAATCGAGATAAATACAATATTTAATTTTATATTTAATTTTTGTGTATATAATAGTGTCTTTCTATTTATGCCAGAATATACAGAAAGCTACAGTGGCTAACAGAAAAGACAGTTGAGCCATCGTTATCGAAATAAATTATCTTGACAGCACACCCAATACCAAGAAAATGAAAGGAAAAAAAATTGGAGAAAAGTTCTGAGATCTACTCTCTATGCAGGACCAGCATGAGGAGGAGTAAATTGCAAGTTTGGTACTATTACAATAATGCTATAGTAAGTATTATATGCTGCTGCTGATTAATAAATGAAGTTAAGATAGTGGCCGAGTCAAATAATTTTAATTCAATAAAAATGAAATGACAACGGTGCATCGGATGACATAGTGGATGAGAAGGGGAACGAGAGACTGAAGTATTAGATACTTAGATCTGATTTCTGGACAATTGTGCGATTGAAAAAAATGAAAGAATCAGTCGCTGCTGGAATAATTGTTTGATCATTGATGCAAGATGTGTTCTCACCAAGCCCCTCATGGGTCAATGGTAAAATAATTACTCATAAAGCTTTAGGTGCATGAGGTCTTGAGATCCAATCTTGACAAAGTCAAAATTGTTAAAAGTCTGCTCAAATTATCAAAAAAAAAAAACGTGTTCTCTTGTTTTCAGTAGAGTAGGGCCGTGGGATGGTGGTCTTTCTTTTTCAACGACGGGCCGAGAAAAAAAAAAGGTAGTGGCTCCGGGGCTCCTCTTGTACTACGTACCCAAATTTAACGTGGTTGTTCAATTAATTCCCTTGCTTCAACAATCAATGATTGTGGCCTTCCGCCGGCTGCTGATTTTATTATTGAATAGAGCCCTCTTCCATTTTAAAAAATAATTCATGCATTGCTTTAAATTATTGAAGTTTTTATTTAAAAAATTGATATTTTCACAGAAAAAATATTGCTATAGATTTATAGTGACGATTTTGACTGTCGCTATAGGTCTATAACGACAGTTTATATGTAAAAATATTAAAAAAAATTGTAAAAATATCACTTCCCTTTTATTTATCATCTTAACTCTGTTTAAATAACAATAATGTATTAATTGAAATTAGTTTTAATTATATACTGTATTATAGAGAGCATAATTGATATTTTTTATTTTCTTTTTGTCCAGCTATAGACCATGGGAACTTTTTATGATTACTATTATTATTAGGATTAAAAAAAATGAGAATCTCATTTTGAGAGGGCTAAATACACTTATATAACAATAAGTTTCACTCCACTCACAATTTAGTTCCTAAACTAATTACGCTTATATATCTGTTACATCAATTATTTAATTACATACGATGTCCCTCTAAATTCAATTTTCGATAAGATAAATAATTTTATACGATCTGACCGTATTAAAATACAATTTAACTTCATTAAATAATAAAAATACTAACTTAAGAAATTATTTCTGTAATAACTAATTTAAAGACTTAATAATATTAAAAAAATTAATTAAACGTCATCTTCATGGGTTAAATATATATTTGCCCATCAAAGAAAACTCGTTTTACATTTGTATCATTGAACCGGTTTTTTTTTCATTCGGTTCATTGTATTGATAAATATTTTTGTCTACTAAATTCACTTTAATTTTTATATTACAAAGCTAAGCAATTCCTGACTTCCTCCATCACTACTGCTGCGGCGCTGCCTACCATTATTATTGTACAGATATTTCACACATATACATCTTTGTATTTCATCTACATCAATCTTTGTATATACACCTTATATGTATGTACACACACACACACACTACACACACACACACACACACACACACACACACATATATATATATATATATATACATACATATACTACAATATCCCAAAATCAATCAAACAAATTGACAACCCATATGAGAAAATGGCAGAAATAATTCAACTTCACAGATCCAATTAAGAAATTACAGAAATACGCCGTTTATTCTAATAGCTTCTTTGTATTTCTCTTACAAAATATGGACCAAATTTGGCAGTAGTTGAAGAAGTAAAGAGATAGAGCTGCATTTAGGAAAAGAAAAAGAAGAAGTCAGATTGTGGACTCAACACTAACACCATACCTTTTAGATCCGCTGCTGTTGGGGTTGATTGGAGTTATAATCGCTTTTGTGAGGTTCAGATTTGGAGGATATGGAGCATGGAGTTCATTATGTTCTTCATGGGTACATTTACGAAGTTCTCATGACCAACTTTGATGAGAATTGAGATGGGGATGATAATTATAATTGTTTAATTTGTTAATTAGTTTATTTAAGTTTTTTTTTTTGTATTATTTGTTTAATTAATTTAATTGTTTGTTAGTTAAATCAGCTTAATTTATATTGTATTTAGTTATTTGTTATGGAATTAAGCTTAATTTATAGTATTTGGAAATCTATTATTTGGTATTATTTTTTATTTTTAAAGTCAACATTATTTGGGGTAAATTATATTTAAAAGTATTTTAATTTGGGATTAATTATATTTAGAAATATTTTAATTTGGAGTTAATTATATTTAAAAACATAGTAATTTTTTAATAAAGTCAAACTCTATCTAAATACGGTCAAATCGTATAAAATCAATCAGGTCCAATTAAGTTGTTGGTCGAATCTAGCATTCCGACTAATTTCAATTGAAAATTGAATTTGGAAAGGACATTATGTGCAATTAGATAATTGATGTAACATATGAGTAAATTTAATGAATTTAGAGGCTAAATTATGAGAAGGGTTCCTTTGCCGTAGAATTTTACTGTTTTCTATATCATAAATACAATGAAAGATTCTCATTTTGAGAAGAATTGTTAAGTTTTCTGGCTTCTAAATGTTTCTAGTAACTAAAATTCTATCTAAATTATTTCTATTTATCAAAATATAGTGTGCTATAATAATGATGGAATGTCATGCATGCTTTAAAAGTCTCTTCTTGTATTAAGACAAATGGCCTATTAGACAATTAACTTAAAAACACAAAACAAATGGCCTATTAGATAAATTCTTTCCATGCTTGCCCTTTCTTCTTTCTTTTCTCTCATATGACTAAGAGCATATTCAACATATAAACTATTCTATGAACTATATTTAATCTATATGATATCAGCAAATATCCTTTAGTCTTCGATCATTCCAGCAGATGGACTATCTCGTGTACTATAATATAAAAAAATTAAAATAATCAATAAATTCAAAAAAACTCTTATCATCCTTCTACTCTCTCATTTAAATATAATTAAATTTATAATCCATGGACTATCTAATTCCTAGATTTAGTCTTTTAAATGTTTCAAATATAGTCCGAGACTATATTTAGTCTATCTAATGGAGAAGAAAGTTAAATCATAAACTATATTTAGTCTAAAAATTCATTGTTGGATATGCTCTAACTGGTTGGCTAACAATTAAGGAGTAGCCATGCCCATGCCCCATATTAAGTAATTACAATCATAATAAATTTAGAGGCTGATACTGTAAATATTTGTAGAGAATTGATATTTTCATAAATAAAAATGATAGTTCAACAAACTCTTTTTTACATGAATAGTAAATGAGTTTACATTCATGTAAGAGGGAGTTTGTAAAACTATTATTTTTTACTTATGGAAATATCAATTATCTATTTGTAAATCTCACAGATAACAGACAATTTTAACTAGAATAAAACTTAATTACTAAAATCAAAAGAATGGCCTTAGGAAATTGGTTCAAGCTTTACTTGTTAGATAAACGAACCATAGTAAGCCACAGCCCAACTTTACGAAGCCCATATTGAACCGGAGCGTTCATATTGGTACGTGGCGAGTTAGTTAATACTGGTCTGTCCGGTCACATACACTTGCTACTAATTTCTATAGTCTTGAGGAAATTATTATATACGCCGTTACACAGCGATCAAACTGAATTTTCAAAACAAAAATTCAAATTATTTTTCTGAATGATCCCGCCATTTTAAAAAACACAGCAACAAAAAGTTGGTGTTTTCAAAATGGAAGCAGCGTTTCCATGTCCGCTAGAACGAACAGTAGCTTCAGCTCTTCTCCTTCTCTCCACCTCACCTCCTTCTCTCTCTCCTCCAAAGTAATTAAGCCACTATGAATTCTCTTCTCTTCATTTTCAATTCAGTAATTCAATTCAATTCATTCACGTTTTATTTTATACTCGTTTTAATTAATGCTAAAAATTGGTGTATATATGTTTCTGGTCGAGTTTTTGTAGCAATAAGAGCATGTGTGACGATAATTCAGAGAGCTTGTCGATCGGTACTACTGCGAAATCTTATACTTTGAATAGTGTGATCAGCGACGAAGGTTGTTCTTATGCAGATCTTCCAAGGCAACGGCCTCGTATGTCTGCTCTTGCTGTTCGTTGTAATGAGATGAAACTAAAGGTGATTCAATTTATCGATCTCAAATATTGATGAAGTTTGTGTTGTGAAGTTTTGTTGGTTTAAAATTTGAGTTAGTATTAAACAATGAAGCTCTGTTATCCAATCTCTCAGATTTGAAGCGATCTTCATGACCGATGTGTTAAACTATTGATGGAGTTATGTTGCTATTAATTTTAGCCGAAAATTTGCACAATCCGCCGAAATAGCACTTTTTGTTTGTTTTCGGATGTTAAAAGTCCAGTTTGTTTCTGAATCTGAATGTGATTTAATATCTTTCTGTTTATGAATGTACTTCAGTTTTGATGTTCATAATTAATTGTTGTTGAAGTTAGGCTTTGGTAAATTCCACTGAAATTGGCATTGGAAATGTGTGTGTTTTAGATTTGGAATTTACTTTGTGTTCGTGCAACTAAATATAATTTGATATCGCTCCGGCTTTCATTCTGTATATTGCTTGATTTGATCGATATTACCTTCCTGTTTTAATTTTATTCTAATTTGAATTTTCAATGGTATTTTGTATACCATGGAATCCTATATATTCTAGTTTTGATATGCTCACCCTTTGCAAATTTCTGACATCGTCTTTGTTCTGTTTTTGCTTGATGATGAATCATAATGAGATTGATTCGTTTCGTCTCTTTATGCGACTTCGATTTCAATTTCTCCAGTTTTGGATTTCAACTTGTCGAATGAATCTCAAATTAATGACAGACCTCTGTTATTTGTCAATGGATATATTCTTCGATTACAAATTTATCATGTTTCTATTATATGTAAGTTCAAATCTCCATGGAAATCGAAGAATCCTTGATAAATGATTCTAAAATTATTTAAATTTTAAGGAGGCTGCGAGAAAGAGTCGGTCAAAGAATTTCCGGATTTCTGACTGCCGCAGAGTGAGTTCCGGCGAGTCGGTGATTGTTTCCTGGGGGTCGGAGACGAGTGAGGCTTCCTCGTGTTTGTCAGGTAACACCAGCTCGATTTCCTGCGCGCGAAGCTGCAGTGCTTCTACAACATTGGGTGGAGGTTTGAAAAAGAAGCCGGTCAGATCGACTCACTTGCGCCGCCGAGCTGAAGCCATCAAGGATATCTTGTCTGGAAGGTCTACTTCTGAAGTGAGGATACGTGAACTACTTGGTGACACTCCTGACACCAGCAAGGCCTTGAGAATGTGAATTTCTCTCTCTATCCCTCCGTTCCACAAAACAACCAAATTTGACTTTATTTCTAAAATTAAAATTTTAAATGTTGATACAAAATTAAGTAAATTTAAAAATAACAAATTTTTATGTTAGTAATATTATAAAGTAGTAGTTTATAACTATAACTATTGAATTAGTTAAAATAGTAAATTAACATAAAATTTAATTTTTAAAATTCTGCAAATTTTGAAATTGACTAATTAAAGAATTAAATAGAACTACTTGTGTAAACATAGAGTTTATACATGTATCTGCCTTCGCAATGACATATAGCTTCGTAACACAGTTTTTCTTTTGGTGAAGGTTGCTGAAAGAAGCGGTGGTGAAGAGATTTGGAGCAGGAGGTCGAACCGACCCTTATATTTACATGGTAACTTTGTTACTGTTACAACTAAAATTGTGAAGTCTTTTGTGCATATAAATAGTCTCTCCATTTAAAGTTAGTGACATATTTTAACCTTTTAAATAACTTATAAAATTTAAAATTGATTCAAATTTATTTAATTAGGCCAAATATATATAACTATTGTATACTTATTAGCCAAGAAGTAAGAACTTCTTGTGATCATATTTCTTGGTTTTAAAACTTAAAAGAATTCGTATTATTTTTAGATTTTAATTTTTTCCAAATTTATTAAAAAAATCAGATTTCTCTCCGTTTTTGGTACGACTTTGCATTATGCATGTTTGACTGTTTTAATTTGAATATATACCTCCAAGTCAGTCTATGAAAAAGAAACATGGGGTACCCGACTGAAAAGAAGAAAAGAAAGAGAAGCAAACGGTACCGGTTATTAATTTGATGATGATTTAGAGAGATACGTAATGGGTTTCTTCACTTTGTCAGTAGAATTATGTGTTACACTTGCAAAACCATAAAGCAAACACAAAAGAAAAAAAAGAGAGAGTGATAATATTGTCACACAATACCTTGCCATTCCAGTACGAGACAAGTAAGAAGTTGGATTTGATTTACATATGATATAAAAGTAAGAAGTTGGGTTTGATTTACAGATGGCATAAATTGTGACAATCGGGAACCTTATAGGCTTATATATAAATTATAGAAGATTGAATCTATATATTTGCAAAATATTCTTACTCTGCAAAATGCCTTGATGTTGCACTGTGAAAGTTATTTTATTAATTAATTAATTTATTTAATGTAGCTAATAATTTGATAACATTTTTTTGCCTCCTATTTTGCAGATGGCATAGTAAGTTCTCTGCTCTGGATATATCATATGTAGAGTTATCCCATTACAGGGAAATTTTGTTTTGAGAAGCAAATTAAGGAAAATATAATGTGGGGAAACCACTCGGCTAATTGATCCCACTTTGCTCGCAAGGACGCGAGGAGCATGTAAGCTCTACTCCTTTTTTTGTTGAATAAAGTATAGCTAGCTCTACTTGGTACTTGGTTATCATTTGATTTGATATAAAATGCAAGTGCATATATGTATAGACAGAAGGATATGTAAAACAAGTTACTTTGATAATATTTTTCGTTTAGTCATTTTCAAAATGTTGGTGAATTTGCATGCATGGAAAAAGTTTTGGTACCCTTCCCCGAAAAGAGTTTTTTTAAATTTACAAATACTAAATATGTCTTTTTATCTCATGTTTATTCTTTAAAATAAGTTGTTACTTTTGTAATGGTGACATGGTAGTGAATTTAAAATGATAAATTTGAAAAAATTATGATAGTTTAGTATTACCTTTCAATAAGAAAAGAACTCCTTTTTCGAAATTTAAAAAATTTCACAAGTTGATCCTCTTTTTTGCTGGCCAAAGAGAGTATTATTTATATTGCAAACTATCCAAAATTGTAGTGTATAGTTTCATTTTAAAACAATAGTTAGGAACTTGTTAATTTAGTAAAAAAAGTAAAAATAAAATAGTTAGGAACTGTTACAATTTCATGTGTTTCAATTTTTTTTTTAACATATGTACAATGGTTATGTTCAAATAACAAACTCTAATATTGTTATGTATCGTTTGATTTTTTTTTAAAATTGGAGATATATGTATATATTAAAATTTTAAATTATTTATAAAATTTTAAAATTCAAAATTGATATCAATTCCTTAAAGATACGAATATAATAAATACGGCACTATTTAATTAATTTAATATAATTGTATTAAAATTAGATAAATTTGTTGTGAATTTAAATTTTAAAATTTTATAAAATAATTAAAAAAATTAAAATGTATTTCTAATTTCAGGGAGTATGTACAAGCTGTTTTGCTTTTAGCAAATGGTTGAATTAACTTGCGAGGGAGAGATGAGCGGAAAAGCATAATATGTAAAAACTCAAAATAGTTTAATACTCTTCTTGTCTTAAGATAAAAGTTTTTTATTAATTTTTATGATTAAATTAATTATTTTTAAAATTAATATATCTTATTATTCTTTTATATATATATATATGTAAAAAACCTATAAATATTATAAATTATATACAATTTAGTACTAATATTAATATTAGTTTTTTTAAAAATCTAAATATATATATATATATATAATTATTAATTTTAAAAATAATTAATTTAACTATAAAAATTAATATTTTTTTTTTATCTTGAAACAGAAGAAATATATAACAAGAAAAAAATTGTACATGTATTCTATGTTTTACACCTTTGACTCTTTGAAGGGGGCGTACATGGAAAAATGAGATGATTCTTTTCAAATATCGAAACGTGGTCTATAATAATGAAAAATTATTTAATGATTTTAAGATAATGTCATGTAATATTTTAAATTAATAAATTTTTTATTTTTATAATATTTTATTATTTATAATTATAAATTTATTAAAATAAAAAAAAATTATTAATCTGAAACACTATATAAATTTATCTCAAAATGGGTGAATAGTTTTTGCTATAATAATAGTAATATACAGAAATAAAATCAAGTCAAAAGTAAGAAGGTTTCAACTGACTGAACGCGTTATCCCGAAGGTTGACGCTGTCCTTGGATTTTTCTACCCATGTTGACACAAAAATTCAATCCAATTGAATACATGAATAAATTTAGGATAATTTTATATATATTATAACTAAATATTATTTTAAATATTACATATATTTTAATTATTAAAAAATAAAATTTAACATAAATTTTTTTATTTAATTTTATTTTTTAATAATTAAAATTAAAATATTATATTTAATGTTATATTTTATTATTATATACTTATATTTATTCATAAATTTAATATTACACTCGGTAGGAAAAAGTCAACCTTTATACACTAATGAAAGAAGAAAGAAAGGAAATACAGTCAAAGGAAGGAAAGAGAGTTGCTCTCTCCTATTCCTCCTCTCTCTCTCTCTCTCTATATATATATATAAGCAACACAGACTCTTCATTCTCCTCACCAAATTAAGCAACTAATCTCTCTCTCTCTTCTTAAATCTAAAAGATTTTTCTAAAGCTCCCTTCTCTCTCTCTGCATATATTATATCGGATCGATTGAGCATGGGAAAGTATGTGGAGATATTGGATTTAGGGGTGAGAATAGCAGCAAGATTTCATTCTCACTGCCCTCAGACGGCTCGGTTGTACTACCATCCACCCTCCAACTCCCAAGACCACTACGGTGGAGAAGGCAATGGTAGCCGCGCGCCGCCGCATAACCCAAACCAGATGCCCACTTTCTTTATGAAGGCTTTCATGGATTTTGATATAACTGAATCAATTGTTTATTCTTTGGTCTGAATTATATATTCAGATACCCCAACTGTTCATAATTACTAGATTTTATTTAATATTATGATGGCAAAATTGTTGAGCACAGAACGCAGACAAATTTATAGCCTTGTCTTTTATTTCTACAATCTCCAAATCAATAGCAAATTTATCAAGATAAACATATTTTTACACAAGTCTCTTCCTCCACATTTACGTACGTGGATCACTAATTATTCTCTAAGTTGGGAAAATTACTTTCATAGTTTTTAACTAATCTTGTTTACTATTTTTAATTAGTGTGTGTGGAACTTACATGTAGCTCGGTATTTATTAGACGTGGTAAAATTGGCCCGTTGGCCGGCCCGGTACGCCAGTAAAAAAGCGGGCTTTGAGCTGTCAAAATTTAGGCTAGCGAAAATTGGGTCATTTTGGCCCTGCTTGGCTCGCAGGCAAATTTTTTATTTTTTTATTATTTGATATTATTGACAAAAAAAATGTTAACTTAAAAATAAATTAAGTAGGGAATTATGAAGAATATAAAAATAAATTTTAATATGTGATCTTGAATAATAATACAAAAAAATATTATGAATATAATATATATATCACATTTAGTTTTTTTTTAACTCTCTTATCTTTAATATTTATATTATATACATTTATCATTTAATTAATTACAAGATTAGTTATATTTTAATATATAATATAAAATTATTGATTATTTTATTTTATTTATTAATAATATTAAATAATTATGTAGAAATTATGGGTCATAATTGTAAATAATTAAAGTTAATATTTATTTTAAATTATATGTTATAGTTGTAAATATATTATAAAATATATATATATTAAAATGACCCGCGGGCCGCCCCAACCCCGACGGACTTCAATTTTTCAACCCGTAAAGAGTTAGACCATTTTGGCTCGGCCCAACCACCCCTGTTTGCCACCTCTAGTATTTATGCAGGTGTAATTAAGGAAGACAATGACAAAGCGGAATATACTTAGATTGTACCGTTTTAACACAAACGTAATTTGAATGTTTAAATGTACTAACAAAAATATAAGATAAATTCTTAAATTCACAAAAAAAATAATGAACTCACAAAAATAACAAAAGATAAAAAAAAATAACTTAATAATTGTCTACGTGGGAAATATGTAATTAATGTCCATGTTTTAGAAGAAAATTAACCTTAAAAAATTCATTGTATTTTTAAAATAATAATACTAAAATTTCCATTATCTGATACTAAATAATTGAGTTGGTGAATGAGTGTAAGATGAAAAATTGTTTATTTGATATATTATCAAAAAATATGATGATTTTTTAGGATTAATTTTCTTCTAAGACATGGATATTTTAGAAATGCGTTAAGATCTACCGGAAGGTATCCACAGAAGGCGCCATACAATTAATAAAAAAAAATTAACAGTTTACAAGACAACATATCGGCTAAGACCTGTTCTTCTTTCTTCATTAGCATTTTTAGGGAAGCAATTATGAGAATTTATTTTTCTTTCATTTTTGATAAGCCTTATGTACTGTTTGATTCCATCTTACATAATTATTTTATTTGTTTAAATTGTGTTTTGTTTTATAGTTATTATGTGTAACAAGATAAAGGAAAAAAATTAAAAGATGTTAAATAAATGAATTGAGATCTCAATTATTAAGGGTAAATTAGTCATTTAATTATGGTTGGGTGTGCAATTAATAATCTATGGCGTGCATATATCACTATCCTGTCATTTTTTTTAATGCACAAAAGGGTCTACTTTTTAGTGAAATCAATATAAACAACATTTATAATTTTTTGTCTGGAAAAAAATTATTGTAGAACGGATAAAGTATGTAGTATTTTATTTTTAAGTGGTTATCGTTAATTTTTTATAAAAAAAACATGATTCATCGATCAGTTTCTTTTTATATTCCAAATGCAATTTTCTAAAGTGATTTTATTGAAAATTAGAGATAATATATCAAAATATTACAGTAAATGGTTCTATTCAAATTGAGGAATAACTAAAGAATATCGATAACTACTTAGTTCATTGATATAATTCACTTTTATTAATATTTAATATGGAAGTTGAAGTTAGATCGAGAGTTTGAATCTTGTTGACAACATGTCTCGAAAAGCTTCCACTAGTGATAGAAGACAACACACCATAAAAATTGAAAATAGTAAATTATTTTTATCCGTTTATCCACTTAAATCTCTCTCCCTTTATAGTCACATATAATGGAATATGTTTAATAGTTGAAGTTAAAATTTGTAAACTTTATAAAAATTATATCTCCAAAACTCTTTTCCTTTAATATTTTGGAAAATTAGCCCTCAATATTTTATTCAAATAAATTAAAATTGTTCAATCTTATCAAACACTCACTCTCCTACCCTCTCTCTTTTGAATTTATCTGATTATACCGTACATATCTAGATGCATGCGGTTATCTTAATTTTTCGTGGTATTCGACTTTTACTCTCCTATTCATACGCCTGTTGAACTCTCTCTCTCTAATTGCCTCTTGTTTGTGATGCTTAAATACTCTATAAAGTAATTTTAGTATATTTTATCGTAAACATAATTTATATAAATATAATTAAAAAAACTAAAATCAAGTAAATTATGGAACACTATTCTTTATTCTCTCTAACAATGTATATAAATAATTAAGTTTTGCTTTCCCCTTAATTTTCTTTATCAACTTTTCTCTCTCTAACACCTAGCTCGTCACTAGAGAAAGATATTAAAAATACCGTTTACACCATGTTATCTTATTTTCTTTTGCACCTAAACATAAAGATACTTATAATGAAATATGTTTAATAGTTGAAATTGTAATCTATTAAGTATTATTTTTAGGTGAAATTAAAATTTATTTACTGTATTTATATTTAAAATTTGTAAACTTTATAAAAATTATATCTCCAAAATTCTTTTCCTTTAATATTTTGGAAAATTAACCCTTAATACTTTATCTAAATAAATTAAAATTGTTCAATTTTATCGAACACTCACTCTCCTACTCCCCTCTCTCTTCCGAGTTTACCTGGATATACCGTACATACCTAAATGTATGCGCTTATCCTATTTTTTCGCACTGTCCTACTCTTACTCTCCTATTCATACGCAAGTTGAACTCTTTCTCTCTCTTACATATTCCATTAAATACTCCATTAAGTAATTTTAGTATATTATGTAGTAAATATAATTTATATAAGTATAATAAAAAAAACTAAAATCAAGTAAAATACGGAACACTATTCCCTCTTCTCTCTAATAACGTATATAAATAATTAAGTTTTATTTTTCCCTTAATTTTCTCTATCAACTTTTCTTCCTAAAAAACCTAATTCCATAGATGGAGGAAGATATTAGAAATAAGTATAAACGGCGCGGTTTACACCCCAGCCACCAACAACAAATTGAAGAACTGGTTGATGCCAATTTTTAGTCAGATTACAGGTTTGTACCAACTAATGAAGAGTTGGTTGATTATTACCTTCAGAATATAGTGTTAGGCCGACGTTTCCCTAGCCGAATTTATGTGGTTTATCTTTACGACTACCATCCTAAGGAGCTCACCGGTTAGTAATTCAAATTCTAATTACCAACTTTAACTTGATCATATAAATTTATCGATCGTATCAAAAATTTGAACCATATATAATAGAGGATATATATTCAGACTATATATTCTGTTAATTATACGACTTGTCGCAACTATAATCATATATATATATGTCTATAAATATGTTACAGTATTTTAGAAATAATAACGGGAAAGTATTATTTAATTTTCGATGTTAACTTATTATCGTACTAATTTATGTCCATAGCATTGTACGTATTTACTCGTAAAATAGAATTGAGACGTATTTTTGTCACAGAATGAATCATATCAAAAACATTCATTGAGATACCAATTGTTTCAGTACTTACTTATTCAAGACCCTTTGGGAACCCTAAAGCAAAAGGTTTTCTATCAGAGAATTAAGTGGGAACGGAGAGAGGGTATGCCTACTAGCTGGTTGAGATACCAATTGTGCCACTCAGTCGCTTATTTGATCTAAATAATTCAAATCGTCTGGGCCTGATAAGTGTGTAGACCAGAAACAAATTCAAGTAGTTTTTTATATTATTTGTTTACACTCGGTAAAGATAAATTAAAATTAGACAATTAGTAAGAAGTTAATTCAGTTTAATGTTTCAAATTTTAGTATATATATACGACTATATATTCTTGCCATTATAACAATCAAATTATCACAAATAGAGATTCATCCAAAAAAGAATTGTACCAGTTAACTGTTGGGAGAAAAACAAACCAAACAGCACAACGAAACAATATAATTCTCCCCTCTTGTGTAAACCCAATAAGAAAAATAATCCAAGCAGTTAATAATTAAGAACAAACGCACACAAGAACACAAACAATTTTAACGTGAAAAACCCCCTCGATGTGAGGAATAAAAACCACGGGACCGTAGTCCACCAAATCTTCCACTATCAATAATAACGGGTAATACAATGTTCTCTCTAGCAAAAACTAGAGGCATAAACCAGCAACAACCATCAAGAATAACATATTCTTGGTATACATCTTCAACAAGAAGAATAACAAGAGGAAACTAAAAACTCCACAAACTCTCGCTAAAAATGTATCAATAATGTATAGCAAAACCTGATGTTAGGAGACTCCGATGCTCAATCCCACCGTTCAGATTGAAGACCAACAAGTTACGGCGTCACCCTCCAAAAATCAGCCCAATCGGACCACGAATGACCTTCCGATCACTGAATTGTAAAATACTGCACTATTTCCTGCGGGAATCAGTTTTCCTTTTCCTCTCTTATGTTTTTGTTACTCGTTACTTCTGTTTTTCCTGAAACCCTATGTTATATCATCCATATGGGTCAATAGACCATATGGGCTACTAATTGGGCCTACCCACATAGGAGGGAATAACCCAACAAATCTCCCCCTCACGACTATGTGGAGGGGTTCGCCATCCCGGCGCTCAATCTGCAATACTCAAGTTTTCCCCTTGGCAATATCTTTGTCATCATATCGGAACCATTATCGTCTGTATGAATCTTCTGAAGTTCTAGCAACTTTGCATCAAGAACATCTCTAATCCAATGATACCTCACATCAATATGCTTTGATTTGGAATGAAATGATGAATTCTTACCAAGGTGAATAGCACTCTGATTATCACAAAACAATACGTACCTCTTCTGTTTGAATCCCAACTCGTTCAAAAATTTCTTCAACCATAGCAACTCCTTACTCGCTTCAGTTGCTGCAATAAACTCTGCCTCTGTTGTAGAAAGTGCAACACACTTTTGCAGTTTAGACTTCCATGACACAGCCCCACCAGCGAAAGAAATCATATAACCTGAAGTAGATTTTCGGGTATTGAGATCTCCAGCCATATCTGCATCTGTGTAACCAACTAATTCTATTTTTCCATTTCCGAAACAAAGTCTCAATTCGGAAGTGCCCCGAAGATACCGCAAAATCCACTTAACTGCATTCCAATGTTCTTTTCCCGGATTTGACAAATAACGGCTGACAACACCAACTGCAAATGCCAAGTCTGGCCGTGTACACACCATGGCATACATTAAACTTCCTACAGCTGAGGCATATGGAACTCTTTCCATATCTTTTTTCTCTTCATCGGTTGAAGGACATTGTGTTGTGCTTAACTTAAAATGGGAAGCAAGAGGAGTACTAACCATTTTAGCTTTATCCATGTGAAATTTTTGAAGTACCTTCTCAATGTACTTCTCTTGTGACAAAAATAATTTCTTAGCATCCCTATCCCGGGTGATTCTTATGCCAAGTATCTGCTTTGCTGGACCCAAGTCTTTCATCGCAAAAGACTTACTCAACTGTTTTTTCAACAACTCAATTCGTGAAGAATTCCTACCAACAATTAGCATGTCATCAACATAAAGTAGAAGGATAATAAAATCATCATCAGAAAATTTTTGCATAAATACACAATTATCCGAAGAAGTTTTCTTGTAGCCATGCTCCCCCATAACTGACATAAACTTCTTGTACCACTGCCTCGGCGCTTGCTTTAAGCCATAAAGACTTTTATTCAATTTACACACATAATCTTCTTTTCCTTTCACTTCAAAGCCCTCCGGTTGTTCCATATAAATCTCTTCCTCTAAATTACCATGTAGGAAGGCAGTCTTCACATCCATCTGCTCAACCTCTAAATCAAGTGTAGCGGCTAAGCCAAGTATCACCCGAACGGATGTCATTTTCACAACTGGAGCAAAAATCTCATCGAAGTCAATACCCTTTTTCTGTGTAAATCCCTTCACAACCAATCTAGCCTTGTACCGTGGACATGCGGTGTGTTCTTCTTGCTTTACCCTATAAACCCACCGATTCTTCAAGGCCCTTTTACCCTTAGGCAGTTTCACCAACTCAAATGTATGATTCTCATGCAATGAATGCATCTCATCTTGCATGGCATCAACCCACTCCTCTTTATGTTCATCTTTCATAGCTTCCTCATAACTATCTGGTTCTCCGGTATCTGTCAACAATATATAATCATTAGAAGAATAGCGTGCAGAAGCTTTCCGGTCTCGAGTAGACCTACGGACATTAATATGTGGGTGTTCCAACAAGTGCGGCGACTCGATAGCATCATCATGTATTTCTTCCTGTATAGGAACATCTGCCTCATTTAAATCCATGTTCTCATCCCGAATTTCTTCCGCAGGCTCAGAAAATTGGGATGTCAAAGGAACTGGATCTAAGTCAACTAGATCATCAAAGTTGTTCGGTACCATCTTCTCGGACATGTCAATATCATCTATAGTCTGATTTTCAATGAAAATAACATCTCGACTTCGAACTATTTTCTTCTGAACCGGATCATATAATTTGTAACCAAATTCATCTTGACCATACCCAATAAATACACACTGCCGAGTTTTTGCATCAACCTTTGATCTCTCATCTTTAGGAATATGCACAAATGCCTTACATCCAAAGACACGTAAAGAATCATAAGAAACTGCTTTACCGGTCCACACTTTGTTCGGTACATCAAACTCCAACGGTACACATGGTGTCAAATTTAATAAGTACACAGCAGTACTTAATGCTTCACCCCAAAAAGAACTCGGTAATTTTGCTTGTGAAAGCAAACTTCTAACTCTTTCAGCTAAGGTCCTGTTCATTCTCTCTGCTAAACCATTCAACTGGGGAGTCTTAGGAGGTGTCTTTTGATGTCGAATACCCTGCTCTCTGCAATACTCGTCAAAGGGGCCTATGTACTCACCTCCATTATCTGTTCGGACACACTTTAGCTTTTTTCCCGTTTGTCTCTCAACTGATGCCTGAAATTGCTTAAATACATCAAGTACTTAATTTTTGGTCTTCAAAATGTACACCCATATCTTCCTCGAATGATCATCAATGAATGTCACAAAGTAAAGAGAACCACCAAGTGTTTTTACTTTCATACCACATACATCGGAGTGTACCAAATCAAGTATATCTGACTTTCGTGATGGAGAACTCGTGAATGAAACTCTGTTCTGCTTTCCAGCCAAGCAATCACTACATTTTCCCAACTGTGTACGTTTTAACCCAGATAAACTGTTATTCTTGGCCAATAGCTTCAGTCCCTTTTCACTTATGTGACTAAGTCTCTTATGCCACAATTCTGCTTGACTATCATTCTCCACTGCATTAACAATGTCTGTAGAGAGCTTTGCCTGTAACGTGTACAATGTTGAACATTTCTTACCTCTAGCCACAACCATAGAGCCTTTAGTAAGTTTCCACTGTCCATCACCAAAGACGTTGCAGAATCCATCATCATCAAGTTTACTAGCAGAAATCAGATTCAACCGAATATCAGGAACATGCTTAACATTTTTGAGAACTAACCTTGTACCGTTGTTAGTCTCCAAACACACATCTCCAATGCCCACAACTTTCGACACTCCATCATTACCCATCTTTACAACCCCATAGTCACCTGCTGCATAGGATGTAAAGAAGTCCTTTCGCGACGTAGCATGAACTGATGCACCACTATCAATGACCCAACTCATCTCATGAGTAGTAAAATTAAGAACATCTTCATCATACATAATGAGAAAATCATCAGAAACGGTAGCAACTCGATTATCATCCTTATTGTCGTCATTCTTCTTTTCTTTACCATTTCCCATATTGTTTTCTCTCTTGAGCTGGCGACAAAATTTTTTGATATGCCCCTTCTCATGACAATGAAAACATTCTACATTTGCAAATTTGTTGGACTTGCTTCTGCTCTTGCCTCTATTCATCGGATATCTACTTTTGCTCCTCCCCTTTCTCTCTGTAACTAGCACATCTGACTGTGAAGAAATACCTTGCGACTTTCTTCGAACCTCTTCATTCAGAACACTGCTTTTAGCCAAATCCATACTAATTTTACCATCTGGAGCGGAGTTAGACAACGATGTTCGAAACGTCTCCCACGAATCCGGCAATGTACCAAGCAGCCATAATCCCTGTATCTCATCATCAAACTTGATACCCATTGCAGCTAATTGATTAATAATCCCCTGAAAGGAATTTAAATGATCAGTCAAAGGTTTTCCATCATGATACCTCAATGCCATCATCTGCTTAATCAGAAACAATTTATTATTCCCCGTCTTTCGAGCATACAATTGTTCAAGCTTACTCCACAAACTGCGTGCATGAGTCTCTCCACTAATATGATTCAAAACATTATCATCAACCCATTGCCTAATGTAACCACACACTTGACGATGCAGAATTTTCCACTCATCATCGGTCTTTTTCTCAGGCTTCACATCAGAAAACACAGGCAAATAATAATCCTTCACATAAAGGAGGTCCTCCATTTTCCCTTTCCAAATATGATAATTTGAACCATTTAAAGTTACCATCCTACTTGTATTAGTTTACATCGTTTAACACAAGGCAAACAGTTCAATAACAACCACAGCTCTGATGCCACTTGTTGGGAGAAAAACAAACCAAACAGCACAGCGAAACAATATAATTCTCCCCTCTTGTGTAAACCTAATAAGAAAAATAATCCAAGCAGTTAATAATTAAGAACAAACGCACACAAGAACACAAACAATTTTAACGTGGAAAACCCCCTCGATGTGAGGAATAAAAACCACGGGACCGTAGTCCACCAAATCTTCCACTATCAATAATAACGGGTAATACAATGTTCTCTCTAGCAAAAACTAGATGCATAAACCAGCAACAACCATCAAGAATAACATATTCTTGGTATACATCTTCAACAAGAAGAATAACAAGAGGAAACTAAAAACTCCACAAACTCTCGCTAAAAATGTATCAATAATGTATAGCAAAACCTGATGTTAGGAGACTCCGATGCTCAATCCCACCGTTCAGATTGAAGACCAACAAGTTACGGCGTCACCCTCCAAAAATCAGCCCAATCGGACCACGAATGACCTTCCGATCACTGAATTGTAAAATACTGCACTATTTCCTGCGGGAATCAGTTTTCCTTTTCCTCTCTTATGTTTTTGTTACTCGTTACTTCTGTTTTTCCTGAAACCCTATGTTATATCATCCATATGGGTCAATAGACCATATGGGCTACTAATTGGGCCTACCCACATAGGAGGGAATAACCCAACATTAACAACCCTTCTCTTGCAAGTTATATACGTTAGATTTAATTTGCAATCATGTACATATATAAGCACTGATTTATTTCTCCATCCAAATCTCAAAGTTTTTAAATTTTAAACCAAATATTTTTAAATTTTAGATTGAGTAAAGTTTTTATTCGTAAACAAATGCAATTCTACTTGAAAATTTATAATAGAATATAAAATGCATGCATCATTCAGGAATGTACAGGGAGCATTGTGAGAACGTATGGTATTTCTTCACCCCAAGGAATCGAAAATATAGAAATGGGAAGAGGCCGGATCGAGCAGCGGGTAATGGATATTGGAAGGCGACTAACGTAGAAAAAGAAGTACTCAAATCTGGACCTGATGATCAAGAAACACCTAACGAAAATCGCGTTAAAATAATATTAGGTTTCAAGAAAATACTGGATTATTATGAAGGGAAGCATCCTGAGGGGAAGAGAACAGATTGGAAGATGAATGAGTACAGAACTAAAAACACAAGTGATCTTCCAATTAATAGTAATGGTGAGGAGGTACGTACTATACGCCCTTTATTCTTTATGATTCATATGAATTTAGATGAAATAATTATATTTTCACATCCATAATATGCATATACTAGCCTTAAATTTTATAAGAACAAACTGTATATGTATTTTAACTAATTTTTGGTTTAATTATAAGAGTAAGTAGTTTAGTCGCTTTAAATTAACATATTTGGCTGTGTATCCAATCTATATCACTAGAGAGCAGATATAGCTAGTAAAAATATGTAAATTCGAACCCAACATTGTTTAGTTCAATGCTTGCATGGATAATTCTAATTTTACATGAATATAACTACCACTACAAGAAAAAAGCTTATCTCCGACGGAATTTGTTTATTTCCGTCGGAAATAAACAAATTTTGTCGGAATTACCTAATTTTCGACGGAAAATTCGGTCAGCAATTCGGTCGTAACTAAGTGCGTCGGGATTAATTCCGTCAAAAATTCAGTCGGAAAACTAAAAGTTATTTCCAACGGAAATTCCGTGGGAAATAACTTATTTCCGTCGGAAATAACTTTTAGTTTTTAAAAAAAAAAATATGCAGTGGATACCTTGCAATAATATCCCAATTTCAGCAACAATATCCCAATTTCAGCAACAATATCCCAATTTCAGAACATCCATAATCCCAATTTCAGCACACAAAAATTTTCAGAGCATCAATAATCCCAATTTTCAGAGCATCAATAATCTCAATTTCAGCAAATAATCATAATTTCAGTTACAATAATCGCAATTTCAACAACAATATATACATATATATTTAACCAAGATGCAGCAGAAAATTAATATATATATATACACACACACACACACACACACACACACACACACACCCCCCCCCCCCACAAACCTTATACACTCAGACGGGGTGGAGGAGAAGCAACGCGGAGGAGAAGCAACGTACACCGGCGACCGGAGGAGAAGCAACGTACACCGGCGACCGGAGGAGAAGCAACATCGGCGTCGGAGGTGGTGGGTCGGAGGGAAAACGAGAGAGAGAGAGAGAGAGAGAGAGAGAAAGAGAGCGCGGTAGAATAAATTAAAGAAGGAAGAAGCAAAAATGAACTGATCGGGCTGAAGCACTGCAATTTAAAACATTATTTTCGACGGAATTCCGTCGGCAATATTCCGTCGATTTTAATTATATGTTCGACTGAAATTCCGTCGACATTAATATTATTCCGTCGAATATAACTTTCGCGGTGGCGGGAACTTTGCCGCCAAAACATCCTTATTTTCGACGGAATTAAATTCGACAGAATATTCCGTCGAAAATAACATATTTACGACTGAATTCATTCCGTCGATCTTAATTCCGTCGGGATTAAGCGTTTTTCTTGTAGTGTACCAGGTTCTGTTTTCATGCAGTTGATCAAAGAAATGGTTTTATGTAAAATATATAAGAATTCAAGAGCAAAGAATGATAATAAAGAAGAAGTTGCGGGAGGATTAGGAGGAGCAGGTCATGACCGAAGTGGTCCACCAGCTAGCAGCGATTTCTCCTCCAACCAGAATAATTCAAATTGTACAGTTAACGTAGCAAATGCTCTTCCAAATAATAGTACTGGTGAAAATATTAAGCAGGTACGTCTTGTTTATTTTTTTTCTTATCTATTCACGTGAAATTATTATATTGTCAAATCCATATCAAAAGTAAAAAACAAAACTTAAAAATTAGCAAGAAAAAAAAGTAAAAAACAAAAGGTGTTGGATTTATATATACAGTGATAATTACACATCCAACCATGTATACTTATTTGACTAAACTACCCTAGAAATCTATATTAACAGGTTGTGAATGTGCTAATTCTTTTGCCTTCGGCCAAAAATAACAAATAGAAACATATAAATCATTAATGTGTATATACACACACAGGCGCAGTTCCTTGCATGAAATTCTAATTTATATATATGAATATATGTACCACATTTTGTTTTCATGCAGTTGGATAATAATGACCAGGTTGCAGAAGGTTTAGGAGCAAATCAAAGTGCAACAACAAAGGCAAGCGGGGAGCCTTACTCTAACCAGAATAATTCAAATTCCACAGTTAATTTTACAACAAATCCCATTGATGAGACGCACAATGATTATATGACTGGAAATGCTTATTTTATACAGCCTATCAATTATTTCCCCAGTGACTTTACTACGTCATCGTCGTTTAGCTCCAATTTTATTCCAAGCTCTTCAAGCGCTGCAATGTATTATTCAGAAGGAACGTCTGGCATGGAGATGGGATTGAATTCTATCCGTGGACTATTCAGTTCTGATGAAATCAAATACCTTTTCGATTCATTTGAAAATTAATTAGATTTATGACTAAAAGAATGGATATTCAAACTTAATTATCTAGGAGATATTTGTTTTTATAAAGATTCTAGATTTGTTTTTGGGACATATAATTCGGACTTAAAGTTTTTGATGCCATTTTTTTCCCTAGTATATAGTAATTAAATGAATTACCAGCATACTACACTTGAAAATTAAATGTTAAAGTATTTAGTGGACTAAAACAATCAATTTACCTTATAAATGGGTCCACTAAATACTTTCACATCGTATACTATGTCATTTTGTACACATTTTTTTTGCATGCATAGTGTACATAGCAGGACTCGGGGAACAGCTCCCTTGTATATATGAGACTCGAATAGCACCGTATGGAATATATACGATACGTAAAGTTGCTGTATTTAACACGTTATTATGCTTTTTGTTTAAGTTTTTGCTTTGATCCTTTGCCTATCATTTGTCTATAAGGTAATATTACTCCTATAAGTTTGCTTATGTGTACGTAATTTGAAACATATTGATTGTGAACTATTTGCACTATTAATTCTACGTACGTACAGTTAATATTAGCAGAAAGTTACTTCAGGTTATTTTAAAATTATTTATATATTTTCAATGATTCTAGTTAATAATTGAGATTAGTTTTTTATTTTGGTTATTCTTGATATAAAGTTCTAATTTTTTTATTGCTTATAGATATACTTTAGGGTTCTTTATAGAAATATACAACAATTAGAAAACAATTACATTATTAGTGCATCCATAAAATAATTATAAAAAGAGGGTAATAAATTCAAACTATTCAATTTCACATTAATAAGAAAACCTAAAATCAAGGACAAATAACTATCATAATTAATAATTTAAATTCAAATCTTTAAAATCTAACAACAAAAATAAATGCCGATATTTGTATAGTCCGCTTTTGGGTAGAAGTAAGAAAGAAAGAATCAAAGCCCAGCAGAATCTTAGCTGGACTTCACCCTCTTTAAAATTACTACTCCTATAATTTCTCTCTTCTCTCTCTCGCAGTATGTATTTTCTTCACTTTATCTTCCTTTTCACAGCATCACCACTTGTGTCATTAGTGACGATGTAGATACATCTCTCTCTCTCTCTCTCTCTCTTTACTTCTCTCTCAAGTGTGAAAAATAGTCCCTACCCACAGGCCACATCTGCTGCATTTACTCCCCCCCTATCTCTCTAAACCACTACAATACGCATACTCTCTCTCCTCCTCCTCTTATTCTACGCATAATAAAACTAAATTGGTTACCTTGGTATGAAGGTTTGGTTACCAACTGCACTATGAAAAAACTGCAGGTGTGGAGGTGGATTGATTACCTTGGTATGAAGTTTGGTTACCTTGGTATGAATGTTTGGTTACCTTAAAATGAAGGTTTGGCAACCAACTGCATGAAGATTTGGCTACCAACTGCATCACATTCAAAATAAATTGGTAACTTAATAAAACTGAATTGGTTACTTTGATATAAAGGTTTGGCTACCAACTGCATCACATTAAAAAAAAAATTGGTAGCCTAATAAAACTAAATTGGTTACCTTGGTATGAAAATTTGGCTACCAACTGCACTATGAAAAAACTGCAGGTGTGGAGATGGATTGGTTACCTCAGTATGAAGTTTGGTTACATTGGTATGAAAGTTTGGTTACCTTAGTATGAAAGTTTGGTTACCTTAATATGAATGTTTGGTTACCAATACACATCAATTACAAGTCATTTTTTTTTTTAATAAAAAAATACAATTCAATGAAAGCAGGATTAATCTTAAATCAAGTCAAAAAATAAAATCCTAGATCTAACGAAGGCAAAATAAAGCTAACATGAACAATTCGAGGATCAAGAGATGAGGGCAAATCTAATTGATGAGTGATGAAGAAGGCTGATATTGGTTCTTCTTGGAGGAAAATAAAGAGTAATCAGGAGGAGAACATCTCAAGATGAACAAAAGAATACATACTTCTCAATTAAAAAAAAAAGAAAAGGTGAAGAGAGAGAAAATTGGTTAACCAGGCTTGGGGTGATAAGCAGCATAAATAAGTAGTCAGATTAGGCATGCAGTATGTCGGTTGTTGGATGAAAATTGAAACAAAGCCCTTTTTTCTGCTTTCGAAAAAAAAGAATTCGTATTAATGGCGGATTAGATTGGGATAAATTATAACTCATTAAATCAGTTAATTAAATAAAAGGGATAAGAATGCATTAATTTGAAAATTAAATATTAAAGATACACTAATTTTATAAATATTTTATGTATGCACTTTTATTGTAATATTTTTTAAAAAGGTACTAAGAAATGTAAATGTTCCTATACTTTATTGTAGCATAGATGTATATATATTTTCTTGCTCATTTAACCCATCTTAAATTGGCCCTAAGTTCTACTATCAAATATCCATCTAATTGGGTTGGAGCATGGCCCAACTCTTATTTACAAGCAAGTGTTATTATATTCTCGAAAGTTTGTTGTTTTGAAGCCGTGGAAAAAGTACTTGTAATTTAAGTTGATGAGAACCCAGGAAAGTTAGGAAAGTAACGAGGAGTGTGTTGGAGAGAAAATAAGAGCTAGTATTTTTAGGAAATTAATATTTTTACAAGTTAATTTGATATTTTCACAAGTGGGTTCTATTTGATCTTGTAAAAATATCAAATTAACTTGTGAAAATATCAATTCAAGACGGGAATTGATATTTCTACAAGTTAATTTGATATTTTCATAAGTGTGTTCTATTTGATCTTGTGAAAATATCAATTCTCATTTTTTATTTTGCACAAGAAACAGATTACAGCTTAAATATGATTTAATTCAATGAAAATAGGAGCAAGTATTTACATTTTGCATAAATAAGTGGTTATTTAAATATAATTTAATTCGATGGAAATAGAAGCCCGCCCGCCCCATCCGCCCATTGTTTTGTAGGTTTGGACCCAATGCAAGATCGATCGATCTTCTTAGGTTTGATTAATACTGCTCCAAATTTAAAAAGCAGCTATATGAGTACTTATTTAACTAGGCCGTTGCTCATTCCTCACTGAAACTTTGCACTCTTACTTGTCACTTTGTACAAAATTAAAATAGTTAATATACCCACCAAAAGTGTTTCTATGAAAAAGGTAAAAAATACTTGTATATTGTTACATTTAGTACATTACATCTGATGAATATATATATAAGAGAGTTGAGATTAACTAAATAAAAAATATGAAACTAGGCAAGTAATTAAGATCAAGTATTGTTACATTTAGTACATTACGTATAAATATTGAGATTAACAAAATCAAAAATACGAGATTAGGCAAATAACTAATTTTGGATAAATATGCTATTATCTCTAAAAATGGTGAGAACCCACAACATAAATTGTTAAAAATATATGTGGTTCAACTTAAAATAATTGTACAGTCCCTATACTTTTTTTTAATACTTCCTCCCTTATATATATGGGCTATATAGTTATACACAGCGGTATAATATACAGTCGATTATAACGACGGTTTTTTTTGGACTATGGCGATGATTCAACTGCCGTCATAGATCATAAATAACTATAGCGACGGTTGAATCGTCGTCGTAATTTAAAAAAATCGTCGTCATAATTGACTGTGCACTATACTGTTACGTATATATATTTTTTTCATATATATATATATATATAGACAGATAGATATATAGAGATAGAGAGAGAGTTGATGCTTGAAATTGGTGAGACAATGCATGATAGAATGGTGATGATGTATGTCTAGTAAAGAGAGAGCCCAATCTCAATCAGCATAGATTCCACAGGGACATCCTCCCTCCTAATTTTTATTTTTTGTGTCCTTTCTTTCTTTCCTTTTGGTTTGACAATTAATCACCTACAGTGGCTTCCCATGCACATGCTATTGGTGGAAAGCTTGAGTGGAGTCATGTCCTTAACCACGTACACTCAGTTTCTTCTCCCTTTTAAAAGCTTACATTTTAGGGAAAAGTAAAAATTTTATTTGGCGAGTTATCCCACTTTTCCCCCCCTCTTTTTTATATCAAAAATCTAACAAGTTTATGAAATCACAATATGTATGTTTCTTTATGTGATTTTCGAATGAAATACACTTTCAATAAGACTGAAATTCAATTAGAACTAAAGGAAGAAAACAAAATAGAGCAACACAAAATAAAGGAAAAATAAGTCAAAATGAAATCTGAATGTGACATTTCGCGTACAAATTAAAAAATGTCTCAAAAAGTAAATCGCATTTTCAATAAAGCCCCTTAAAATATTAACTAGTATATAAACTCAAGCTTTGACATTTAATTTTTATTTAATCGCTTCACAAGTGACACAATAATACTTAGGATCGAGGAAAAGGAAAAGTAATCAAATTATGCAATCTCTTGATTATGATAAAGTACTACTACCATATATCATCATGGCATTGCAAAAATAATGTGCTTGTACTCCATGTATGGCGCCAAATCCTTGATTCCTGCACTATTTTCTTTTAAATCAACATTAATTCTCGTTATATATTTGTAAATTATGCCCTTACGCGAAAAGGCCACATGTAAAGGTCATATTATAGTATCCAAAATACTTTAAAAAGTAAAAAAAAAAATTACATTTGAGTTTTGGGTTTGGATTTTATTTTGGCAATGAACATTCCAATTTGTGCTGGTGCATAAGTCTACCCTAATGATCATAAAAGAAGGAGAAAAAAAAAGGAAAAAGGGTATATATCTTCTACTGATGTTGTCTTTGCTCTTTTTAAACAAAGTTACCCTAGATAGAAGATTTTTGAGGAGAGAATGTGAATATTTGTACCCTTTTTTATCTTTCGTCTTTTTCAGACTAGTACTATATAATAAGATAGTGGTGGGCAGCCTACTGTCAAATAGACATGCCCTGGCCCTTCCTTGTCTGGGAGATGCCAACCTCCCACGCCCATTCCTACAGTTGGGCCCACTCTCCTCTCCCTCTCCATTTCCAATGGGCTCCACAAGCTTCTCTCTCCTTGGGTAATTGGAAGAAGGACTTGACATGAGTGTTCTTCAATAATTTACAAAGCAACAAATCTACAGTAGGAAAATATTTTATCTGGGTAAATATTGATTCATTACAACATTTGGGGGAGGGAGGTTTGATCCGATCCCACACTTTTTGCTATGCAAAGGTGTGGTGGTGCTATCTTCCCGCCTATGACTTCGGTTGGAGTTACAAAATATTAAATCGAATATATCAAAGGGATCTTTATTCTTTAGTAGAGTTAAACCAACAAAATGGAAGAAAGTAGAAATTTATTCAGCTAAAAAGGGGGTTACTCGTTGCCATATGTATTTTTCGTGTCAACTTTTATTTTTTAATAATTAAAATATAATTTATATTATATTTTTTTATTAATTTATACTTTTCCTGATGAAAAGTCCATGTGCCAAGTGCCATCGCACGAATTATCACTTAATTAACTTACATGAGATTGGAGCACACACAAAAATTAGTAGTGCTATTTTTCAAAGGGGGAATGATAACATCGAAGGAACAGTGAAAGGACACAGTGTGCTTGATTTGAAAAAGGAAAATTTTAGGCTTATTCTCGAGATTTATCCGCTAGTTCTATTCGTAAAAAAGACAAAAAAATATGGTCCCATTTTATTTGTATTTTATAAATAAAGTGGACTATACTTTTTTATTTTATATAAAAATAAAATTTATGGGTTAAATTTAAGGATAAATATAAAATCACTCTTTGAAAAAACAAGAAGGAGAACATATAAGCTGACAGGAGTACTCATATTAACCAATCCCAGCCACCTTGTTATTTGTAACAACATCAGAGAACTGTTCCTCCATTAATATGATGGTGCTGTCATATTAGATTTCTCTCAATAAATACACCCTTTTGTTCAACAGGAATAAAAGTCGATTTGAGTTATTTTTAAAATTAAAATTAATATAATTTTTTTATTTTTATGAATAATAAATATTATAATTAATAGTATTTTTTATATAATTTATAATTATATTGTTTAATTTTTTTTAAATAAATATTAATTTTAAATTTAAAAATAATTTAAATTAATTTTAAAAATTCAATATTAATTATATTTTATAAAACACGTGGAATATTTGAAACATGATCCTTCATGTTTTTGCTCTCCTCTCAATTCAAGAGATTGCCTTTCCGATGTGTGCTTACAACTATCATTAATGTTTATTTGTATTGTATTCACCTGTCTGGGTAGGATGATGATTAACCTAACTTTCGCACTTAGGGGACCTAAAACCGTCCAAAATTGATTTAAGAAACTGATATTTTTACAGATTTTTTTTGATATTTTCATACAAAAAATATTGCTATATATTTTTAATGACCGTTTTAACTATCGCTATAAGTATATAACGATAATTTATATGTAAAAATATTAAAAATTTCTGTAAAAATATTACTTCCCTTGATTTATTAAGTAGTACTTGTTCATTATATTAAGCATTGGGTCTAATGATTAACTGGCTAATTGCACCTTGTTGGCCAGATCATTGACGAATAACTTTGCTTTGAGGATTTAATCCTTTGGTCAAGAAATCTAGCATAGCCGCCCAGCTTAATTAGCTAGGATGCATTCACTCTGAATTACAACTACGATAAAGTTGAGGGATAATTACTTTATTTAAAAATAAAATTTGAATTATAAATTTTCATGATTTAAATAAAAGTAAAATAATCAATAAACAATGTCAAAAGTATATCGCATTCAATTAACATATCTACGATTATTATAATTATCATTGACAAAATCAACTCTCAACGTAGAGAGAATTTAAGTTCTCAAAAAGGAAAAATAACTCCCATAAGATTGAAAAAAAGGAAAAATAACTCCCATAAGATTGAAAAAAAACCCGAGAGATTTAGCCCCAAATTATAAGAAAATAAAATCTCACAAAAAAAAGAAAAGCAAACTCCACAAAAAAAATAATTAAATAAGAGATTGTTGATAATAAAAATAGAAAATTGATATTTTTACAAGGTCTTATTCATATGAGATAAGTCTCATTTACTGTTCATGTAAAGAGAGTCTTATAAAAATATCAATTCTCTAAAAATATTCAAGGGAGAATCTTTCAAAATAGTAAAAAGACCCTCTCCCATTTCAAATTTGAACTTTTGGAGGGTAAGATTTGAAACACTAGTTTAACTCATCCGGTTGTTAAATTAGCAGAATATTAAGGTATCAAGTTTCAAATTATCAAGCTTTTATATCATCGCCCTTGTTTGAGCACATCACATTTCCTTTTTATTTTCTTTCTTTGAGCTTTGTTTCAGCTTAAATTCATTGGTCTTAGCTATGACGATGCCTTCATTATAAGAATTCAGTCATGCTCCATGCACACATTGTTAACGTCAAATTTTTCACCTGACAAAACCACCAAAAAAGCAGGCCAAAAAATGCGTCAATACATGTTGGAAATATAAATTATACTGTAAAGAAAGAACTCAAAATATAAGAACACAAGAAATAACGTGAAAACTCAAATCTGGAGAAAACCACGGGTGATACGCCAGAAATTCACTAGAATGATATCGAAACTGTTACAACATCCTCACAAGGAAAACATTCATCCGTACAGGGGCCGACGTATACCGATATATGTCGATATATAATGATTTGTAATGAGACGCAACAATGTTCCTTCGTACACGTGGTGTATATGTCTACCTTTCAATATACACCCGGCGCATAACACTACCCTTCGATGCCCAACGACGTGTATAAACGATGTTTGTGTGTCCACGTTATATATCACCATAACTCAGTGTATATCGGTGTATGTCGGCGTGTGACCAAGATGGAATATTTAGGTTAAACTGTACCTTTTGGGTTTAGTATATGTGATGTATATTCTTTCTCTGGTTTGATTTTGTTTTACTCTGCCCACATTTCCTCCTGATCCTGACTCTCATTATATAAAGCACACAAAGTAACCGTCTCCCCTAAATATAATGGTTAATTATTATAAAGATATTTTTGGAGGTGATCCATTACTCCAAAAATCTCATAAAATATGATGAGTTATCACCCAAGATATTTACATCCCAACACACATTATTTCCGGTGATTCATTTAATACTTACACCATTGTGTTATGACAACATTTAAAAAACAAGTAAATGGTACTCTCCACTCCCAAGATATATTTTTGTTACTAATGAAAAATGTCAATCCAAGTTTTGGAATGACCAGATACATACTTATTGTTAAATTTCACATATAGTTTTCTTATGTAGGAACTAATCTCATGTTCAATTTAATAAGTTCATATTCAATTTCATTATTTACTGTTCGCTCATAAAGAACTTTTGACTATGGTAGTTGGCATTTTCTAGAATTTGTTTTATATTTTTAGTAGAGCGTTTTAAATTGACTCATGTGATAATTATGTTTGTTAATATTTTAAATATTTTAGATATTTTAGAGAATGATTCTAAATTGTCGACTATTCGGCCATTTAATTTGGTCTTAGCTATCGGTCATTTGACCTAGTGACTATGTATAAGAGGACACCTTTCATGTGTAGATTATAAAAAAAAATAATTATAATTATATTTGTGTAATAAAAGTTTAAGTAATTATGGAGAGAAATTTTTATTCCTTGATCAATATATCACTGTCAAAGTGAAAAAAATAAAAATAAATAGAGAGAGAGTAGGAACTAAAAGAAGAAAAAAACAGAGTAATATAATTTATTATTTCCCAAATACTCTACTCTTTCAGTAGTTGAGTAATAGAAACTGTATTGAAAAAAATTATTTTTTCGCACAGATTTCATAACTGTTAAAATGCATTTATAAATAATTTCAATTTTAATATATAAAATAATATCATTACTCTATAAAATTTTCTTTTGTTGATTTAGAAAGAATGGAACATGCAGTCTGAGAACCAAACAGTTTCATTGAGTTATGACTCAGCATTTCTCGTGAAAAAGCTTAATAAGGGTATGTGACTAGTATCTTCTTCCAAACTACAACAAACTACAACAATTTCTCTCTCCCCTCTCCCTTTCTCTCCCTAGGACAAAGGAAAACACCTAGTCCCGTGACTGAAACCATTACCTAGCTTCACATTCTACTACTATTTTATTTCATGATTTCATCTCCCCAAGTAATTGTTCCTCCCTTGGCCTCCTCGTTAACCATGTTTTACTTCAGTAGTTGAGTGAACCCACTCTCTGTCTCGTATAAAGGAATCATCTTTTTATAACCCTCTCTTTACAGTACTTTTATTTGGTTCTGCTAATTTCTCCTCTAAGTTTTGACCATAATGTCACAAACCCTTAACAATTGACAACTTTCTTCCTGAAATCAAGGGTTGGGTTGGGTGGTCTTCTAATTGCTTCATTTTCAAAAATTCTGACATGGGTCATCTTTATATTCCTGTTGATGCTAAAAGCACAATAAATCAGAAGTGGGTTTTCATTACAAGCTGCCGTTCTTGAGGGGAGAGCTAAAAAAAATTGATCTTGCATTTTCTTGGTTGAATAATGGATTCTTCATTCCTATTCTAGACATAAATATAGACTTCTACTAAGACAACAGCCTAAATGGCAATTTTGTGCTTGTTCATAGTTTTGCTAATTGGGTTGCTATCAATATCCCAAATTGTGATTTCTCAAGATGATCAGACCACAATGCTTGCAATTAGCAAAGAGCTTAGTCTATCTGGGTGGGGACTCAACAACTCAAATCACTGCTCTTGGCCTGGCATTGGCTGTGGCTTGAACAATTCTACGGTGGAAAAGCTTAATCTTTCTCATCGGGGACTGCAAGGTAATGTCTCCCTAATTTCTGAGTTGAAAGCATTAAAGTGGCTTGACCTTTCAAATAATAACTTTCATGGGTCAGTTCCACCAGAATTTGGGAATTTATCTAAGCTTGAGTTTCTTGATTTATCTTTTAATAAGTTTGGAAGTTCAATTCCTACAGAGTGGGGTAGGCTCAGAAATCTTAAGTCATTGAACCTGTCCAATAATTTACTCACAGGAGCAATACCTGATGAGCTTGGGGCCCTAGAGCAATTGCATGATTTGCAAATATTTGGTAATAGATTTAATGGGTTTATCCCAAATTGGGTTGGGAATTTGATCAATCTTAGAGTTTTTACTGCCTATGAGAATTATTTAGGTGGTCAAATTCCGGATAATTTAGGCTTGTTATCAGAACTTAGGTTGTTGAACCTTCACTCAAACCAGCTTGAAGGGTCTATACCTAAGAGCATTTTTTCTATGGGGAAGCTTGAAATTTTGGTTCTAACCCAGAACAAATTGACTGGTGATCTTCCTGAATTGATAGGGAAGTGCAAAGGCCTTTCTAGTATTAGAATTGGGAACAACCGGTTAATTGGAAGCATTCCCAGGGCTATCGGAAACATTAGTGGCCTGACTTACTTCGAGGTGGATAATAACAATCTGTCTGGGGAGATTGTCTCGGACTTTGCTCAATGCTCTAATCTCACTCTCCTAAACTTAGCCTCAAATGGGTTTACAGGAACAATTCCTCCAGAGCTTGGTGAGCTTACCGATCTGCAGGAGTTGATTGTTTCTGGTAATAGTCTGTTTGGAGAGATTCCAACATCAATTCTTAGGTCAAAGAATCTTAACAAGCTTGATTTGAGCAACAACAGATTCAATGGCACCATACCAGAGGATATCTGCAACTCATCAAGATTGCAGTACTTGCTGTTGGGACAGAATTCGATACGAGGGGAGATACCTCGTAAGATTGGGAACTGTGTAAAGTTGCTTGAGTTGCAACTCGGTGGTAATTATCTCACTGGAAGCATCCCACCTGAGATTGGTCATATCAAGAACTTGCTCATAGCACTGAATTTGAGCTTTAATCATCTCCATGGACAATTGCCTCCTGATCTGGGGAGACTTGACAAGCTGGTTTCTTTGGATGTCTCTAATAATCAACTTTCTGGGAGTATTCCATCTGAACTCAGGGGCATGCAAAGTTTGATAGAGGTTAATTTCTCGAATAATGGGTTCAGTGGCCCAATACCTACCTTTGTGCCATTTCAAAAGAGCCCAAATACAAGCTTTTCAGGGAATAAAGCTCTATGTGGGGAGCCATTAAATTCTTCATGCGGAAATTCAAATGGTTCGGACCACCAGAGTTACCATCACAGAGTTTCTTACAGGATCATATTAGCAGTTATTGGTTCTGGTTTGGCAGTTTGTTTATCTGTGACGGCTGTTGTTCTGCTGTTTATGATGAGGGAGAGACAAGAAAAGGCTGCCAAAGATGCAGGAATTACCGATGATATAACCAAGAATCAGCCACTGATATTAGCAGGACAAGTCTTTGTTGAAAATCTCAAACAAGCTATAGATTTTGATGCTGTTGTGAAAGCATCCATGAAAGATTTAAATAAGCTCAGCAGTGGGACTTTCAGCACAATTTATAAGGCAGACATGCCTTCTGGGATGACTTTATCAGTGAAGAGACTAAAATCTGTGGATAAGACAATTATTCAATACCAGAACAAAATGATTAGAGAACTTGAAAGGCTGAGTAGACTCTGTCATGATAATCTAATGAGACCCATAGGGTATGTAATGTATGAAGATGTTGCTCTTCTATTGCACGAGTACTTTCCTAATGGCACATTGGCACAGTTTCTTCATGATTCTTCAAAGCAGCCCGAGTATAAACCTGATTGGCCAACTCGGCTCCGAATAGCCACTGGGGTGGCTGAAGGGGTGGCATTCCTACATCATGTGGCAATTATTCACCTCGATATCTCTTCTGGTAATGTACTTTTGGATTCAAATTTCAAGCCATTGGTTGGTGAGGTTGAAATATCAAAGCTCTTAGACCCATCAAGAGGCACTGCAAGTATAAGTGCTGTTGCAGGTTCATTTGGCTATATTCCCCCAGGTATTCTATGGTTTATATATCTGATTTAAAATACATCACTACTATATTTTACTTCCAAGATGCTACATCTCTACTATCGTATTTGGTTTCTTATTGTTAATTGTTTTAACAGAGTATGCATATACAATGCAAGTTACTGCTCCTGGAAATGTCTATAGCTATGGGGTTATTTTACTTGAGATCCTTACAACTCGACTACCTGTTGATGAGGAATTTGGTGAAGGTATAGATTTGGTGAAGTGGGTACAAAGCGCACCAACAAGAGGGGAAACCCCAGAGCAGATACTTGATGCAAGACTTAGCACCGTGTCCTTTGCTTGGAGAAAAGAAATGCTTGGAGCCCTAAAGATCGCACTACTCTGCACTGACAGCACACCAGCCAAGCGGCCCAAAATGAAAAAGGTGGTCGAAATGCTTCAAGAGATCACAGAAAACTAATTGAAGGTTACTTCAGTTGAGTTTGCTCCAAAATAATCCACGTGTGTCGAGAATCCAGTAGTTGGGATAGGGAGAGTCAATTGGAGACAGTTGCATAGAATTTCCACTATTCCAGTTATATTTTGTCATCCATACAAGGTCACCGGATTATGTACATTGGGGTTACTGTTCTCTGCTTGATCTACTCCTTGTATCAAAATGTTCATGCAAAATAGTGCCCTGTAATATATTTTCAAGTTGAAAGAAAAGAAGAATCAGATGAGGGTAAATGTAAAAGTGGTTGTCCATGCAAGGTTTACTCTGTTACTGATATCTTCTAGGAGTTCAATTATATGATTGCAGTCTTTGGTTCATTATATTTATGTAGAGAAAATGCACTTCAATGTCAATTATTTTCCTCTTTAAAGTTGTATCTCTATGAAGATTGTAGCAATGTCTAGTTGTCACCTTTTCTGTAATTTTGCTTCAGCTTCCTATTCACGTACCATGAGTACTTACATTCTTTTGCTCCTCGATGAAGTAAGTTTTGCATTCTCCGACCGGTACCTGTAATTTATGTGGTGAATGTGTGATGACGGCATTAGATTCAGATTGGTTCTTGATATCCTATTGGGGGAAGAAGAATACATGATCTCAGACCTGGAAAAATTCTATATGGTTAGCTATAAAATTGGATGGTTCTAATATATATACTGCTAGGTTGTCTTCTATCAAGCTTGAACTATTAAAACATTTTTTTGGTTCTAATATTTCAGTCAATTGAATCAAAATTGTGAAGTTTGCAAGCTTGTATGCAAGAAAAACCATCAGTTGGGAGCTGGATGGAAAGATAGAATGAATATCAAGATAAAAAAATTGCAGGTGCAGATCCCTCTGCTGTTGATGTGGTCCTTAATGACACTTGACTGTAGGACCTCTCTGCATGCCAAAAAAACAACTACCCAGTTTATGCGCTTTTTCAACTTTTGTGCCTTTTTTCTCATTTTTTTTTTGTTTTTTTGTCAAAAATGATTATCTGATTCATATGCATGATCCGATCGAAATGAATGTCATAATTAAATATGGCTTTACTAGATCCCTTGGAAAGACTCTGACAGGAAGAAAATGTTATTCGAAAGGGATAAAGTAGAATCTCAAGGCCTTACTAGTTTAGTAGTTCTGATAGCATGAAAAAGAAATTATGATGACAAGCTTGATAACATTGTGACATTTTACAAAGGTAAATGGATTAGTTTTTTTATATAAAAAAAAATTATAAATAGGACTCCTAATTAATATGAGAGAGAATAATAAGAAGAGCATAGTGATTTTTTTGGCCTTTTCATTTCACCATCTCATCTCAGAGAACTGAAATGGCTCAAAGGGAATGGTGAGAAGAAGTTTATTCTCCTCATCTGGCTGGGTAGGATTTGAGATTCTTGTATTTCCTTTAGTTTTTCTTCTGGCCAGTTGATTTAAGATCCTGAAGGCTTTTTTGGTGCTTTACCCTTATTTTTCGAGTACAAGCACCAGTTTGTTACTTTTTTTAGTTCCGGTACCAACTTGTAAGTCGAATCTCAGTACAAACACTAAAAGTTGATTTATCCCCTGCCATTAAATTTAGCCATTGACCAGGCCAAGACAAAGACACCATGAGGCATGAACCTTTAAAATAAGGTTCGTCTTGGTATGAAGCAGAAACTTGAACCCAGCCTATCACATGGTTTATGCAGCAAGCTGAATTTAAACTCAATCACTTCAATGTAAAACCCGCGTGATAAACTAGCCAATCTTAGTTATCCACCAAATACCGAATAAGCTCAAGAACATTGGGACGTAGAAAATCAGTAGGTAAGTCCTGATGCCGAATTACTAACAACCAATATTAACAATTCAAAATTTTGAAAATGGATGTTGGCTTAAATTCAAAAATTCAAAAATTTGAAGCTATTTTTATCTCATGTTTGAAGTCACAAGATAATGAATAAACTTATATTTTGTTCACTCAGCTTTGATCAATCATGCACCAATTCAAATGGAATGGTTTACCCTACGCCCTGGTTCTACCAAGAAACCTTGCCTGGTTTAACTGTAATAGTTCTGGTAAAAAAATGGCCTCACAATACCTGAATTTAGAAAAAGGCCGAAAGAGTTCTAAAAGAAGGCGTTTGATATTGGCCAAAGCCAAAAAGATGCTGCCAAAGTAAATATACAATTAATGACACTTTTGTAATTGTTCTAGCAAAGCTTCGGTTTCTTCTCTCTTGCCCCTGCCAAAAATCAAAATGAATGTATACTGAAATTTAATACGGTAAACTTTTTGTCATGGCATCATCGTCTAACTACCACTGTGAACCATACACACAACTGCAATGTTGCCAACACCTTAAAAATGCCATTCTCACCACCTTTAAAGTATTGAAGTGGAACTGTCAAGTTAAGACGACCTCAATTCTCTCTTGAACCACAAGAAAATTGAAAAACTCCCAACTGAAATCAGGACTAGCCAATTAATCACCACCACATCATCTCAACCTGCCTTGCTTCTGATATTGCCCAAAATCTTTAGTTGGATTTAACCACAATTTCAAAAATGCAAGTAAAGAATCACATTATAATTTAGTTTAGCACATTTTACGCCCCCATATGTAAAAATTAAGAACTATTTTTTCAGTATATCAAGACAGCAAAGGAATAATTAGTGTCGAGAACTATAGCCAGGCTGATGAGTATGTGCAACTAATTAAAGAAGACTATCAACTACCGAAGCAAGAAAAATTTTTATGAGCAAATTTATTACTATGATTCAAATTGCAGCATAGCAATTGCAACACTGTTTAAAAGGAGTAAGTAGAAAAAACACAACAGCAATCACCAATCAGTCTATGGATGTACACTTCGAACATTATATCCATGCAAATCATTGTTTAATATTTAACTTGGGAGAAAGAAGTGCTAACGGAGAGTTGCAATCTCTGGAGACCTATTAAAAATTGGCTGCTAGTAGGCATGGCTTCAATCGACATTGGATTTCACAATAAAATTCTGGCGGCTGATGGGGTTCATTACGACTGGAGGACCAGCAGTCCGAGGCCATGCCTGGAATTTTTTGTCGGTCTCTGCTGCCCATTCTTTGTTTGTAATAGTACTAGGAGTAGTACCTGATTTCAAAAGCTAGTTAGAATGGTGAAGTCACCACAAGTCCACAACAATGAAACAAGAAATAAGGCAGGACCCCAAAAAACAGAAAAAGAAATAACTTACCTCCAAATATTTTCCGGTCAGCAATAAAATAGTCACACGTAAATGCAATTACAAATGAACCTGCAATACCACCAATGATCTTGGCCGCCGACATGTTTCAAACTGTGACAATGAGGTAAACAACCCAATGTCAGATATGAGTTATATGGACTCTGAAAAGCTCAGAAGTACACATCTGAACTCTGGTCATTAAAGGTAAAACAACACATTACATTCTTTCATAGTCCATTGTCTTGTATCAATAGATTTTATGACTCAGTTATAGTCTTCTAATTGGAGCAAAGAAGAATGATATACAGGTGAGGCATATACTTTGCCATGTTTTAGTACTCAAATTTACAAAATGGAGGTTGGGAGTAAAGCATACAAGATAATAACCCACTCGAAAAAGAATAACGGGTGATTTTCATTTAACAGAACAAGCTACAATTCACCGATTTCTCCCATATCAACAAAACAAAAACTGAAGCCATACAGTTAGTAGCCACTAGACAGTATCTTGCTTACAATGCCTCGAGTCTGAGACAAGATAATTAGAGGACATAAGCCCTTCCCTTCCCTCTGCTTCCTCTCATCCCTCAAAATATACATATCCGAAAAGGATAAAGCCACTAAAGTAAGATTGATAATAGTAGTTGCAATAATAACAATACCAAAAGATACTAAAAACAAAGCTGGAAAAGAAATTTTAATTTCTAGTGTAAGTTTTACATTAATCAATAGATGGTTTTGTGTTTCTCTCACAAGAGATCCTAGTTTGGATCTTATCACCTCAACTGCATTCCAATTTTTTAAATAAATAGTCAACACTTTCTAGTGGATATCGGTTCAACTGGGCAGTTCAGCTGGGTTTTAGAGGGTTGGCCACCAGTTTATCCAGTAGGGCCCAGTAAATTGGCATTTCCCATCTAATTGAAGAAATAGCATAGCTTAGGATCCGGTTTACAGTTAAACTGGTGAGTCCAGTTCAGATAATTATGGTAATTACATCTTGCTGATCACGTTACTCACTACAAGGTCCCTAGGTAGATGTAAAGCGTAGCAAAAAATAGAAGGTAGAACATAGTCTATCCATATCCCTCTAGTCTATCCATATCCCTCTGCCCATGTTTGAAGTGCATCACATTAATCCTACGTAACAAAAATGGTTCTACGCCACAACAAAGTTACCTAAAAGTGAGTTGCAGAGAAAGCATCACTGCATGAAAAGCTAATAGCTATCTCCAAGAAGCCAACAGGTGTAGAGTCAATTGATGTATATTCAATTTTATTTTAACATCAACAGTTAGTAATATAAACATGCTACATGCTTTATCATAAATCTTCACCTTTTGCACCCTACACACGAGCAACTATTTTTTCAAACTTCGAATAATAAAGACCAAATTAGAGGCCAGTCCTTTTTTTCGTTAAATTACATGTCGTAGTTATGATTTCTAAGTCATATAATTATCCTGCCTCAAAATGGTCATATATCATACCATATCATGGTATATGGTCTTTGTTAAAATCTATTTGCTAAGAGATACTCCCTCTGGTCTGCAAAATTTACAAATATCCAAGATATATTTTTGTTCCACGGTTACCCTTACAAATAAATTGTTACTTTAGCAGCAGTGACATTTTTTTTGGCAAATAGGATTCTTTTTGTGGAAGAGAGGGAGTACAACATATAATGCATGTGAGGTTTATCCATTAATTAACAAAAGCTGGTGTACATAATACATTAGGTTTAGATTCATAGACATATGAATAACAAAATAAATTTTAAAAAAAATGAAAACACGAGTGCATATGCACGTGGGGACACGAACGAACAAAATTGACACGAAATGAAGAAATCTGACATTAAAACCTAACTATCTATACATTAATAGGCTAAAAAACATCAGCTCCAAGTGAACCTACAGTACAACAAATAAAACGAAGAGATTTTCTGATAAGAACAGCAAATTTAACTCAATCAAGCAAGAGAAATGAAAGATCAGGATCTACATCATACGATAAGAATAACGGGGAAATCACATAGAAATATAGTACCTCAAAACAAACCCTAAAATCGTCCTGCAAGTATACGAATCTTTAGATAGAGAGAAAAAGCTTACCCTTGCGATTTGGAAAAAAATAGCGAACGAGATTCTTCAGAGCTGGAAAATTGGAAAATGATATTTGCCACTGTCCTGGACGTTTCTATCCTTCTCCCATGCCCCACGGCTGCTAAACTACGCCTCTCTCAACATTTGAAGACAAGGTCAAAGGCTCAAAGCCCTCAGATTCAGATGGGCTTTGTGGGATTGATCAGTAATAATATTTGGGCTTTCATTTTTTTAAAAGGACATATATTTTCATTTCCACTCCATTTTATTTTTTAAGGTAAAAAAAATGCATAAAATTCCATTGATCAATATGATTTAACAATAATATTTACCGGTCATCGGGGCCACAAACGATGTCGGTGCAATATAAATTTTTTAAAGCAGGATAAATTTATTTAAAAATCACAAAATGTGTAAATTAAATTTGTCCATTTATAATTTTGAATTTAAATGATGGTAGAAGATAAATGTGAGAAGCAATTAAAAACTAATGTGGGTGAGTAGATGGGTAAAAAAGTGAACATGAAAATAATCAAATTAATTAGACTCTTTTAGGATAAGATGCAACTTAATTATACCAAAAAATAATACCCGGTGGCATACGCGTCACATGAATAAATTATGTGGGATAAAATTAAAATTTTATAAAATTTGAAAAAATAAATTAAAAAAACAAATTAGTAATATATCTAAAATTATAAGGGTAAAAGAGTAAATTAAAAAAGACGATACCCAATTGCCGTTTGCCTTCAATTAAGACTGATTATTTGGTTATAATCGAACCAAATAGCTTATTTGGTTATAACCGATAATTAAAATTTCTATAATTTTAGTATTTGAACAACTAACTGAATTATGCAATAACTGAGTTGTCTTCTATATAAGGAAATGATGTTCTTGTTCTTCTGAAAGCGAACGGAAGAGGCTAGACGATCGAGCGCAAAACGAAATCAAGATTTGGTTGAAAAAGAAGCAACGTTATGGATACCATGACCGATCACCATCGATAAAGAAGAATCTTTCTAAATTACCTCGGCCAATAGGGACTTCAAGCATCCGAAAAATATTTGTCATCTATGTTCTATGTACAGTATAAAAGAAAAAAGATATAGATTAATATGTCTATGTATCGACTAAACCAGTGAATATTCATGATTCCATAATTGAATCAATTTCGTACTGGCTCCAAATTAGAGGAATGTTATGTTAAAATTTCGTTTGAACTCATTAGAGAGGAGAAAGCAATGAGGTGGAAAAATTCTGAAAACATTGAAACCACAAATGCACAGATCTTAAAATAGTTTATTATAAGGCGGATTTATAACACTATTATATAGGTGAAAACAACCCGATCTATTAAATTATTGGTGAATGGGTTCGATTGAGGGCATGAGCCTTCCCTTTTTCTATTCAATTGTATCGGTTAATAACCAAAATTAACATCTTTTTCACCTTCTTCCTAACTTACCTCAATGGCAAGCCTTATTTTCCATTCTAGTTATTTTATGAACGTGAGATTATTTTACAGTATCTAAGAAATAATAAGACTTCAAAACAAGTTTTCCAAGAATATGCGGAATAAGATTCAATATTAGTTATTAATTTTATTTATAGTTTTTATAGTTTTGGTAAAACGGCAAGTTGTAGTTTCCAAAGAAGGTCTTTAAGACAGGGACAAGAGAAAGAAAGGTGAAAGTGAAACTCAAGTTGTCAATATTCAGCTAAGAGAATACTTGGAGCATTCAGGTTCACTAACCAACTCTGCTCATTTGTCAAAAATTACAATTATGCATTATTCCCTTCATTTTTTAATTATTGTACGGGGAAAAGTTTTGATATGGTTCTTCCTTTTCAACCACTTTTGATGCCTTTTAGGGGGTGTTTGGGAGCTACTTAGAGCCTGTTCAGTAATTCCTTATAAGTTGCTCAACTCAACTTATAAGTTATTTAGCCAAAAAAAGTATTCTGGAATGATTTTTTTTTTACTTATAAGTTGACTTATTAGTCAAAAAAAAAAATAAGTCACCTTTTGGTCAAACATTATGAAATGACACTTTTGCCATCTTTTATTTTTTTGTAATATTTTTCTTATTCATGTCATTTTTAGTAATTGTATATTTTATTTTAACTTACAAGTCATTATTAGCCGAATACATTCACAACTATTTTAATTAAAATTTTAATTTATAAGTAAAACTGATGCTGAAAATGTATTCAATAATGACTTTTATTTATTTATTTATAAGTTAAGTTTTTAATCAAAAAAAATAAGCAGTATTACTTACTTATTTTAGTATGACTTATAAGTCTTTTTTTTAAATTGGTTATAGTAATTGAAATGTCCATTATGCCCCTAATATATTATGTTAAATTACTTACTCCATCATTCAGGATTGTTAGCTCTTGATTGTTAGCTATTTGAAATGTCCATCCTACTCCTATCTTTTTAGAAGAAGAATATTATTATTATGGTATATTATTTATTATTATTATTACTATTACTACTACTACTACCATTACTACTATTATTATTACAAAGAAATATTGTTATTGCATCAATATCATTTTTAGTAATTTTTATATTATATTTTAACTTATAAGTTACTATCAGTCAAACACTTTTATAACTATTTGAACTTAATTTATAACTTATTAGTCAAATTGGTCCCAAACACTATTATTTATAAGTCAATTTATATTTTAACTTTAAATCGATTTATATTTCAACTTTAAGCCAATAATCAATTACTATGTTGATCTGTCTATGGTGTGTAAATCTTTCCACGTCTTTTGAATAATTGAATATTTTTATTTTTATTTACTATTCCGTTAATCGGTCAACCGAATGGTGAAAATTTTGTATCCGAAAACCTAATTTTATTCCGATTATAATCGAAATTATCTAAATAACCGCAAAAAATTCAGTTAAATTTGATTATGTTTGGTTGTTCGATTTTACCGTATTTTTTTTTCCTCAGTCCTACGTTCAACCCTTCACTCTGCAGCTCATCCCTTTTTTAAACAAATCTAAATCCATCCTTTCCTTGCTAGTTGTTCACAAGATCTGGAAAAATAGATTTCCCTCTGAAGCAATGAAAGGATAGGAAAAGAAAGAAGATAAGATGAAGATTTGTACGGGTAAACAAGAAATTGATAATCAATTAGCAAAAAAAAAAAATGAAATTGATAATCAAAGGGGACATTTTGAGCCACTCGAATGAATCGAGTCATCAAATTTCTGCTTTAAATCTTTAGAACTAAAATAACAATAAAATATCTATAGAAGTTACGGAATTGAATCTTGGAGATACAAATCGATTTCATGGAATCTAACCTTGAAGACTCAAATCGAATGGAAGTTATAGAAATGGCTAAGGGGCATATCAATCAATCAATCCATTTTCAAAGACCTCTGTGACACTCTTCAAAAATCAGATCTTTTTCAAGTGCAGCAAAAGTTACAGAGAGAGAGAGAGAGAGAGAGAGAGAGTTCATGAACATGGCTCAAAAGCTGCAGCAGGCAGCAGCTCACACGGTAGAGAGAGGAATTTAGTTGCAAGAAGAAGAGAAACTCTATTGGGGGCGGAAATATAAGAAAAGTTTGTGGAAATATCAGTTCCCTGAATTAATTATATAATTTTAAAATTATGTATTCAAGTGTAATAATAGAATATATCATAATAGAATCTTGAAGATTTTCTTAAAACAACGTAATGTTAATACTTAATAGTTATCACATTCAATTTTGCATCACAGATTCCAGTAAAGAACTAAATTGCTCATTTTTTATGTGAGCGAGAAATCATCATTCTTCATTATATCCAACAAATTTTTAGTAAAATCAATTTAAAAGGATGACATTTTGATTGAATGTCAGAAGAAATATATTTGGAAAAGGCCTTCAACAATGGAATCATCGATAAATAAAAGTACAAACACTTTTTCTGCAAATGAAATTTCCCATCTTAAACAATCACCCATTTCTAAGCATTTGAATAGCCTCCATGGTCTTTCTCAACGTGCTCCACAAGGGCCACTGGATCACGAAAACCTCTACTACACTTGGGGCAGACATCAACAGTCACCTTCATTACGCTAGGACGGATGCCATCCTTTTCATGGACTTTCTGCACATGATCCACCAAACTTGTGACCGAGGAGAACTTTACATGGCATAGTGGGCACTGTTCTACTTGCCCGTTGCCTGCAGTTAAACCGCTGCTACTACTGCCACTACTACTTTGGCCGGTCTGGAATGCTTGGCTGAATTCATTACTCAATTTTGCAATCCCAGCTTCAGCTGAGGCGCGAACAGATGAAGCTGCCTTGACCAAGGTTGAAGCCCATTTGGGTGAAGATGTGGCAGGAGCTTTGTTAGGTTTTGAAACTTCTTTTTTACTCTTACTAAAGAAGTTTGTGAACTGGAAAGCTACCTCTGGTTTCTTAGGTCCAGGGCAATTGTGATCAGGTCCAAACCGGTGCTTCAAACAATGTTCTACAGTACAATCCCGGCACCTGAGAGTGTTTGAGAATGTTAGAATCTCTCTGCAGCCAGAGACGGGACATTTCCTTTTCTTTGTGGCTTTTTCATAGTTTGATGGGTCACAATCAGTATTAATATGGGACTCCCAAGTAATATTCGGGTCTTCATCAGGATTTAACTTAACTCCTTTCGCACAGAGGGGGCAAATGACAACAGTGACATCGTGTTTGTTGCCTTTTGGACATTGGTGCTTAACATAACTCCGATGCTCTAGACAGAACACCTATCAGAAACTTCACATACACTATCAACACATAATCAAGCAGAAACAAAACATGAAAAAAGATAAAAAGGAAAACATAAGTTTGTATCTTAAGAATAGAGACCATATGCTATGTTTGTAAACATGATCACGATGTAATAATAATGGAGAATGGAGAATGAAGCGAATATGAATTGAGGAGAACCGGTAAACATTGTATTGATTAATAAATTGCGAGTACATAGGAAGTAATATGTAATAACACTTGCTAACATTATGACTCAAATAAACCAAACAATGCAATACCCTTCTTCTTTCTTGACCAACAGCTAGCCACCTAGCCAGCCAACCCCTCAGCTGGTAACACAAAACAGGCCCCCAGCCAATCGGTCGGTCACTGTCCGACTTCCCTCAGACAACTCTTCAAAATACTCTTTGACACTTCTAAAATGCATGAGCTTAACAATCTCTACCACATAAATACTTTTGAACAAAGACTGCCTAAACATCTAACCCTACAAAAGACTGGCTACCATAACCACCATCACTACATCCAACACCCAAGTCAAAAACAAAAATCTCCTAAAACATAAAACTTATATCGAAATAAATAGTAAATAAAAAGGTACCAACTGTACATGACGTCCTCACTAACCTAACAAAGTAAGACATGAACACTCCCTATATGTTCATACTCATGGATTTAACCTCATTACCTTATTCCATTTAATACTAAAATTCTTCATATTAAACTTACACCCCCCCCCCCTCTCCCTCAACACGTGTATATATATATGGAGAGTGATCCATAACAACCATTTACTATGACAACTGTTCCAACAAATTGATCATAGATCGTTGGAAAAGTGATCCAATGGTCAATTTTAAAATCAACTTTTTCCTGACTACCACTAAGAGTAGCGGTTGAGAAAAAAAGTAGCTGCCACTAGAAACTTCCCTCTATTCATAAAGGAACTGCCACCAGAAACTTACTAAAATGAAAAAAAATAAAAATCTTCTTCTTCTTCCTGTCACCTTATCGCCAGTTTCTCAATCTCTCGCCTTATGCTATGAAGTTACCCTTCTCCTTATTTTGTTAAATCCCCTCTTTCTAATCTCTTTCTATATATCCCAATTTCTACAAAATCTTCTATTTTTTTGCAATAAAACTTACTTTGAAGATTACCCAGTAAGTCTCTCACTTTTTTTCTTTTTGGAATGAAAATGATTGTTCTTGGTGTACTTTAGTGGCAACAGAGTTGTATTATATGTTTCAGAACTCAATTCCCAATTTTCTTTGTTAAATAATCTCTTCTCCTCTGTCTAATCACAGAAGTTGTTTTTTTAATTTATTGTAGGTGGAATCTAATTTTGGTAGGTTCTTCAGTATTCCATTTTTGATTTAAAGGGCTAAAGGGAGAGTTTCATTTTGGATCTGGAACCAACCAAACAGCTCGTTCATTCACCAATGGCTTGTTGACTCTCTGATTTGAAAGTCCAGTGCGATCCAATTATGGTGCTGTGTAGTTTTCTGTCATTTACCTTGTACACACATCTTCTGTAAAACAGTTCTTCTTTGATACTACCCTTAATATCTTTTGGACTCATTTGGGTTTTTGTTATCTGAAGGTTTTATTGCAGATTTGGAATATCCCTTCTATGCAAATATTCATTTATCTTGTGGGTAATTTCTAATCGATCAAGTAGTTTTCGGGTGTAATTAGTGGAAATTTTTGGAGAGAGGAATACATCAAATTCTTGATTTACTGCAAGAAATTTGTTTCAATTGTTGGTTAAAAAGGTCTCATCTCTGGAATCATTCTGGCCCATTGACTGTAAAAATGATAAATAGAAAGAGGGATTAACTTGGTTAGTCCAGTGGCGGTTGTAGGAGGAAGAAGAAGAATTTTTTTTTCTTCATTTTAGTAAGTTCCTGACCGCTACCAGGAGTAGCGGCCCTTTTATGAACATAGGGCAATTAGGAGTAGCGGCCGGGGTTAGAAAAATTTCAAAAAAAATTCCCAGCTCCTACCGGCGGCCAGGAAAAAGTTGATTTTAAAATTGGCCGTTGGACTCCCCTATATATATATATATGGGAAAAATGTATATACACAACTGTGTAGTGCACAGTCGGCTATGGTGACGGTTTTTTTGAGCTATGTCGACGGTTCAACCGTCGGCTTAGCTATTTCTGGGTTAAGCCGACGGTTGAATCGTCGGCGTAGCTCAAAAAAACTGTCGCCATAGCCTACCGTGTATTACACAGCCGTGTACCTCCATATTCCCCTATATATATATATATATATATATATATATATATATATATATATATATATTACCTACATATATCTAAAAATAACAAATCTTTAATCTTCAGCTGTCAACCTCATTATATTCTCTTACAAAGAGATCATTACAGAAATCTAGATAGTGATCATATCTCTGTGAATTAGGGAGCTCTTTGTGAAATCGGACTCCCAACACGTGTATCACTGAAGACAATTCATGTATCTAAAAAAGTCTTATAACGAGTATTACTTTAAGAAACTTTTACCAAACCATACAGAAAAATACAAAATTCCAACCGAACGTTAATGACTTTGTAAAAATACCAAGAACTTGCCGTCAACTCATAAATTCCAGTAAATAAACAATACTTTCCATTATTGAACAAGATCAAAGGCAGCATCAAAAATCACCAAAGTGTTAAATTTCAATAATATCAGAATTAAAAAGAGAGAAAATTATTCAGAAAGCCCGTTAAATAGAGGGCAGAGATGGACCTGGTGGCAGCAATCGCAAGTGAAGGGCAAGAAATCGATCTGCTTGCAAATCTCAACTGAGCAATGCTTTCCAAGGTTAGGAAATGCGGGAGTGCCCATTTCCAATCAAATTCTCCAATAAACGATCGATTTTTGAATATGGATTTAAAACTAATTCCCTTATATCGAACCCAGATTTGGATATTAGATGTCTGAAGCTTTCAATTTCCGCGTTGAAAATGTCTGGATTTTCGCGGAGCTAACTTTTCAGATTGAACTAAGATAGTCGTTGAAAGGACTCCCGAGTCCTTTCTGAGTTTATTCCTATGAATTCTTTTTATTGTTGCTTTCTTTTTTTCCCTAGGCTTAAATACAATTCCGTCCCTCCAATATGACCCTTACCATAATTTAGTTGAGTCGCCCTAGTTTAAATTCTTACAATATTAGCTCCCAGTACAATTCATAACTATTGTTAATAATATATATAATGTAGGTTATGTTTGTTTGTAAAATAGATTGAACTATTTATATTAATTTAAAACTATTTTCGATATTTTTATCCCATCATGAGAGATTAATAGTCCCTTAAATAGTTCTTGGATTATTTTTTTATCATTCTCAAGGCTATTTATGAGGGATTATATAATCCCAAATTCATCATGGAATTATATAATCCCTCATAAATAGCTTTGAGAATGATAAAAAAAATAACCCAATGACTATTTAAGGGACTAATAATTCATCATCATAGGATAAAAAAGTCAAAAATAGCTTTAAATTAATACAAATAGTCCAATCCCAAATATACATTTTACAAACAAACATAGCCATAATGTATTAATTTTATAATTTTATTTAATTTTATATATTAATATACGTTATAATTGTTAGTCAATATAATTTTTTTACAATATATAACTCTTAAATAACCCATATTAATTCAAACCAAAATTTAAATAAAAATTTACTAGATACGTTTATTCGAGCTAAGTGATGAGTTAATTATTTGATTATTTATGTTTGGTTTAGTAACTTAATTAAAAGAATCACTTGTTTTGTAATCAATTTATAAATTGATCCTTATGTAATCTAAATATCTAGTAATTAATTCCTAGAATTATTATAAAAGAAAATAATTATTCCTAAGTTATGACTAAAGAACCGAAGAGTTTTTATCTAATAATCAAAAGTGACCGTTTTTGAAATGGCAATAGGGCAGATCGGGGCGGAAATTACACATCTCATCTCTATCTTCAGCCTTATTAATATTCTTTATACCCATTTCATTTTTTATGGGAATTAAAACTTAACAATCATCCGTATCTTCATGGAGAATTTAAACCTCCACGAAAAACTTAAATTCACCGTGAGGAGTAATATTTTATAAAATTTTTATTTTAAATAAAATTATTTTTAATTATATCTATGATAATACATACATGAAATTGAATCACCTGTTATCACATACATGTTAAAATTAATAAAAATAAAATAATAATAATAATAATAATAATAATAATAATATATTGAATCATATGTCTATACACACACAAAATGTATATATTTTAAGTATGTAATATATAAAAGTATAAATATTAATTTAATTAATACTTTATCCGTTTTAAAATTAGATATACAATTTGATTTTTGATATCAAACGACGACATATCAAATTTTAAATTGACGTAAATTTATCTAATTTTAGTTGATATAATTACTATAATTGTATAATATATAACAAAAACTATTAATTACAAAATTTATTTCATTTTAAACTTTTGTATAGTATATAATAAAAACTATTAATTATAAATTTATTTTATTTTAAACTTTCATGAGTCATATCGATTTTGAAGTTTAATATATTATCGTTTTATTTCAAAAGTCAAATTATATTTTTAATTTTAAAAACGAAAAAAAATATATAATTATTCGAGAGCAGGTACGAGGTAGAGATTGAAATGAGAAAAACAAATATTATTCCCTTCCTATCTTCGTATATAATCAATCGTTCAACGATTTTTTTATCTCCATCCTTATTCTTATTCAGAGTCAAAATTACTATCCCATTTAGAATTGGATAAAGACCATGAAGATGGGACAAATTATAATATTAAGTTTAAGAATATTAAAACTTTGTTTGGGAAACGACAATTATTTACAAATGAGACTAAAAATAGGACTAAATTTCTTTTTGTTTGATTAAAATCACAAGCCCAATCTGATCCCGATTAGTGCTATACTTGGAATTGGGTCTCTTTTGTTGTGCTCAGGGCCTTTATCGGACAATATTTTTAATAGATTTTTTGTTAACACCGGCCCAATCCAACTAAAAACCCTAGTAGTAGCATTTTTTGTTGATGGCTATATAAAACCTCAGCCTCCGCATCAAGGTTTTCACTCTATCACCAGTCCCTCACTCCCTCGTTTCTCCATTTCTATCACCTTCCCGAACCCTAAATACTCAATAACATTATGGCTGAAAGAGGAGGAGAACGCGGCGGGTTCGGTCGTGGGTTCGGTCGTGGCGGTCGCGGTGGTGACCGCGGCCGTGGTCGCCGCCGTGGTCCCCGCAAAGACGAAGAAGAGAATAAGTGGGTTCCAGTAACAAAGCTCGGCCGTCTCGTGCAAAACGGTAAAATCAAGTCCCTGGAGCAGATCTACCTCCACTCTCTCCCCATCAAGGAGTATCAGATCATTGATACCCTAGTTGGTCCCTCTCTCAAGGACGAGGTCATGAAAATCATGCCGGTCCAGAAACAGACCCGAGCCGGTCAGCGTACCCGGTTCAAGGCATTCGTTGTCGTCGGTGACGGAAACGGCCACGTCGGATTGGGGGTGAAGTGCAGTAAAGAGGTGGCGACGGCGATTCGTGGCGCGATTATATTGGCCAAGCTGTCTGTTATTCCGGTGAGGAGAGGGTACTGGGGTAATAAGATTGGGAAGCCCCATACCGTTCCTTGCAAGGTTACCGGGAAGTGCGGGTCGGTTACGGTTCGGATGGTTCCTGCACCTCGTGGAGCGGGTATTGTTGCTGCTAGGGTTCCAAAGAAGGTTCTTCAGTTTGCTGGGATTGATGATGTTTTCACTTCCTCTCGTGGGTCCACCAAGACTCTTGGGAATTTCGTTAAGGTTTGATTTCCTTATTAACGCTCTTGCCCCTCTCTCTATAAATTATAAAGTTTTAAATATCCATTTTATATAACTGTAAATCTAATCTTTTTTGGGTTTAGTTTATTTTTTGTCAATTAGTTATATGTATGTTTACATGATTGAAATTGTTATTATAAACTTGCTCATTTTGATTGATAAATATATGTTGTCTTTTATGTTTGTGTTTCATTTTATCTGTAGACCTGTACCTGTATCTATAATTCGATTCAACCATATCTAATATATCTATATATGTATGTATGTATGCATCCATATTTGTAAGGGTGTGTAAGATTTAGGTAAGTAGTTTTCTTGTGGATTATGTAGTGCATATTTATGTTTGTTATTGGATAAAAATATTTATGTAGTTCAAGTTGCATTTGTCTATGACAAACTATTCAACAAAAAAATTAGCGAATTATAAATATATTGAGTTTATGATTTGTTTAGTATCTTTTGATAGGCTGTGTTTGCACTGATGTACATTCAGATTGTGTTGTTGTTTTTTTAGGCTAGCTTCTCAATCTTTTACTGGCATAATAAGCAGGTGTGATTTTGCTGACTGATGACTGGGTCTATAGTTGGACCTTATTTAAACCTTAATTCTGTGCCAATCTTCAAGTGGATTCAACCTTCTATTTATTATTTCTTCATATGTCTGAAATTATATATCTGCAATTTTTAGTATTTGTAAATGTGTATTTAAGTATGTTCGTTGTCTATTGTTAAGTTCAGAATTTTTGCTGGTGTTAAAATAACTATCATTACTAGTTGGTTAGCCCTAATGATTTAAATGGGGTTGGGCTTGAATTTTGAAAGTATGCTTCAAAATCATATTAGGTTTGACTTGAGCGGTATTTATAATGTCATTTCGTTAGTTATTTTTGAAAAACTATTTATATTTTACCATTATATATATGCATGTAGTTATAGAATCTCACATGTTTGGTGATTCATCAAGTGTGGATCAATCAATATGCCATAAGTATTTAGATGATGTATTCCCCTTTAACAAATGATTAAATTTTCTTAATTCTGAATTGCAAAGATACTTAATAGTATGTAATGTGTTGCAGGCTACATTTGACTGTCTGTTGAAAACCTATGGGTTCCTTACTCCAGACTTTTGGAGAGAGACTCGTTTCACAAAATCTCCATTCCAAGAGCACACAGATATCTTGGCCAAGCCCACAACCAAAATTATCCATCTGGAGGATCCTACTGAGAGGGTTGAGTGATGATGCTTTTTTGCTTTTTTCTTGAGAGTTGAAAGTATGCTTTGTTAAGACATCTTTATATAGATTACTGCTTGTCTTTAAAATGTCACATTTCTTCTACAACTCTGTTGATCTTTTGTTATTGGTTGCAGCGGAACACAACTAAGTTTTGAATCAATTGTCTTTATGTTTATTTTATCTTTTATGGATTTTACAAAATAATCTTCTTGTTATGAATCATCTGAGAATTTACTAGATTGTTTTTCTTATGATGGACATTCTTATACTTCTTACTAGACACTAGTTGTTCTGACCAGCCTTCCACAGGTTGTGATGAAGAGGAAAATGGGGTTAAAAGAAGTAATAATTACTTCCTAGTCCTGCTATGGATTGATAAACAGCTTTAAATTTTGTAAGATGAATTAGAATGTCAGTAACAAACATAAATTTTGTAATGCTGCATCGATCAGCCTGGGCCGGCTTTACTTGCTCTGGTCCCCTGAATGTTTTTTTTCCTTTTGTTCTATTTCCATTCTTTAACATTTTAGGATCCATGCATTTTCTGGTATCCAACGTGAAAACATTTGTTCTACTTGAATGTCGGATCCCTGTTGGTATCTGACCAGAGATCGGAGATGGAACTGCCCTGTTGGTATCCCTGTTGGTAAACATACTCTAATGTAGTATTTTTTAGAATATGCTAATTATTCTTTTTGTTTCCAGTGTATCTTTTCTGACATTGAACAATTAGTAATTTGTAGATTACATGGTTACTCGTCTTGGTAACATTATATATATATAAATCCTTGTACTAACATAAAAATGTAAGACCAAATTGAAAACCAACTTCACAGTTTCCTCCCTCTTACGAGTTGCCATTTTTCTCCCATGAGATCCTCACTTTCTCCATATAGCCCAATAATCCAACCAATTTTCTCAGCCGGAGATGGCTATGTTGTATAAAAAATCCATCCAATCAATTTTTTTCTGCCGGAGACGACTATACACGAAATCGAAGATGAAACTGAAAAGGTGGGACTTGGGGGAAGTTTCGATCAAGAGGATTTGTGGATGACATAACTTGCCATGTGACATACTCCAATATATAGCACACATTGTTCTTATTTCTTACCATTACAATAACTCCTCAAGAGCAGATCTAACTATCAGCTGCCACAGTTGTTTTCTATTTTGATGCTGGAGCAAGGACGGGTATAAAACCTTGCGAATCATTATCCTCGTCTATGTTCTCGTGCAAAAAGTTGCTGCAAATCCGAACAGTTTATTCATCTAAAAAACTCAAGGCTATGTTTATTTATAAAAATATATTTGGAATTAAATTATTTGTATTAATTTAATATTAATTCAGACTATTTTATCTCATAATGGGTGATTAATAGTCTTTTAAAGAGTCTTGATAGGATTAAATTATATGATATTTTTATTCCCCAATACTTAGTTTTTATATTTATTGTATGCTTAAATGTTTAATTATTTAGCTCATTTTGGTTTTAATAGGTTTTATAGGATTTTATTTAATTTATGTTAATTTAGGTAATTTTATAGTATTTTTATATTTCTTTTTATTTATGTGTTTTTATTTATTTTTAGTGTTTTTGGTGTTTTATTTATTATTATGTGCTTTTATTATTTTTATATTATTTTTAACTAATTTATATTTATTTTTGTAGGAAAAATGAAGCTTAGGGACAAATCTGTAATTTTTGGAAAAGTCAGAGCGCGCGCATTGCGCGCGTAAAGAATCAGCAAGCAAAGAAGAAACGACACCGTTTGGAATTGAGCGGCAAAATCAGGCTCCGCGCAATGCGCGACTAAGCAACAGCCCAGTGGAGGAGCGGAACGATGCCGTTTCGCTAGAAGAAGACATCCGCGCAATGCGCGGAGACTGTTGACTGTTACTGTAGCGAAGGCCGTGTTTGTTTGACGCGTTAATTCTGGAAACGAGATTATTCGCGATTTTTTGCTATTTTTTGATTCCAAATTGAATTTTAATTCCAACTAGGGTTAGGATAATAATTATTTTATTTTTCTTTTATTTTTAATTGTAAATCCTATTAGGATTTGGACAAGTTAGGTTTATGGAGCCTATAAATAGAGGGCTTGACACACATTGTAAAATACAACTCTCATCAGAATAAAAATTCTCTCTTCTATTCTTTAGTATTCTCTACAATTATGAGTAGCTAATTTATTTTTCTTGATTTAAGTGATTGAAGCCATCAAGATTTATACACTGTGAGATCTAATTTATTTTAATTATTCAATTTATATTTTGAGTATTGAATATTTTTCTGTGCTTAATTTTATGATTGATTTGTTTAATTGCTAGGAGGCCTACTAGTTTATTATTCATATTAATCTACTGCTATTTGTGAAGCAACTAAGTTTAATAATTGTTTTGCAGATAAAAAGATTATTTTATCTTAGGAAGAATATTCATCTAAATTAAATGCAAACGTGTGGCTTGTGTTGTTTAGTTCAACGATCTCTCTAATTCTTAAAGCTGTTATTAAATTAAATCTTTAGCACGTGCCGGAGGTTGTTTAGTAGTAAGGGTATTTAGACCCGTGACTCTACTTATCTAAAATTAAGGAGGGAGGAGAAAAATTATTCCACCTGCGAGTAGTTCTTTCTACGGTGAATATTTAAATTGAGTTATTCTTGCATCAATGATCAGTTATAAATACTTGATGGTAGATATTAACTTAAACCAAAGTTTTTTCTTCTCATTTATTTCATTAAATTACTTGCATAATTATTTTAGTTAATTTTATTTAAATTATTTCTTTGAGTAAAACCCCCCCAATCTTGGTTTACAAAACATAAAATTAAATTAATCATTCTCTGTGGGATCGACTCTTATTTGCACTACTACATATTTATTTTTCAAGAGTAAGATTTTATTTTTGGGTGTTTGCGACATTACACCAAGTCTTATGAATTATTTTTTTTTATTATTCATAAAACTATTTATGTGAGATTATATAATCATAGAAAAAATTTGAAATTAATAGTCCTCCTCATTTTAAATTGTTATATGGCTTTATGAGACTAATAGTCTAATATGAAATGACTAATAATTTCTCGTCAAATGATTAAATTGTACAAAATAATATTAAATTAAGATAAATAGTCTCATTTCAAATATATTTTTTATAAATAAACATAACCCAAATATATATATAATTTCCCTAGCTATAACCTATATATATATATATATATATATATATATATATATATATATATATATATTCACAAAAATGTAATAGTTTCTAATGGACTCCTTTTGGTGTGGAGTTCACTGAAATAAAATGAGTGATGTTATATTCACATTCCAATGATTGATCAAGGCTTTGATTTCATGAACTCCATCCTTTCCAAAACACGTATAAAATTATTATTGACTTTTAAAATTAATTTAAAATATTTTAAATTAATATTTTTTTGCCAAATAAATGAATAATATTATAAATTGTCTAAAAAGAGTATTATTTATTATAAGATTTTTTTTTTATTAATTAATAAATTATCTCAAATTTGAGTTTAAAAATTCTATCAAATTAATTTTTAAAAATCAATAATAATCTTATAATTTTAAAATGAGATAGTATCATGTTATAGAAAAATGTTACAGAACCATTACATAAATTTTTACAATTTATACCGTACAAACCTGGATTTAATGCAATATATTTTTGAGTTAATATTGGTTATGAACCTGTTTTCTACCAACTCAGTTATGCAGCCGTCCACAATTTAAAAGCCACAACTTAAAATTATAAAAGAATGCCGCTATCATTTTACCATTTCTAGCTTAGCCAATACCGCTACTCATTCTAAAGGACACCACTACTCCTCACAAGCTTAAATTCTTTTACTTATTAAATTGTATTCATCTGTCATCCATAATATAAATGACTTGCTGAAGGTAAATTATGCCAATGCTAAATACGAATCATATATTCTTATATTTGGATTGAAGAAATAAAATAAAGAAAAGAATGAAATGAAGAATAAAATAATTTATTATATTTCAACTTAAATGAATCATTTCATACCCTTCCTCAAAAAATAAAATTCATAAATTTGGGAGGGATGAGAATAGTCCATTCCATTCTAATTGAGTAAACACAATTTTTTTTATTGTATAAAACGAGTCGTTTTATTCCTACATTCATTTTTCAATCCAAACGTTGCATAAATGTGTAATTAACTTGGGATTACAATTAAGCATAATGCGCCTTAGTTCATTTAAAATACATTGCCTCCTAGTATATTGTTATTAGGAAAGTTTGATCTAATTTAATTCAAACAAGATAGTTAAACCTATCCACTTTAATTTAGGCTGAATTAAGGGTTATTTTTTTGTATCACTATATATATATATAATGGCTTAATAGGGAGCATAACACATAACAATTTGAAAGATATCTACACAATTATTATGCGGTATATATCATACAAAAAAAGTCTTCATAGTTCTACGGTACTCCCTAATTTTTTTCACCTACTACAAAAATAGTTTTATGGTACTCTAAGATAGCTGAATTTTTTTTTTATTTAGGGAATACTGTATAACTGTTATGCGGTACCCAATATTTTTTTTTCCCCTTCTCCTACCTTGGAATTGGATTTATTATAGTGTTATCCATACCGCAAAACTCAGTAGAGCTGAAACAGGGGAGTTTTAAGTTCTTGATTCTGTGACACACTGCACCTTAATGACTAGCACTTTTTGATGGGCACTTTCCTTCTCTCTCTCTAACAAGTCACAACCTTTTTCCTTCATTTGCATTTCCCTATTTACTGTTATGATTTTATGGTGATATGTTGCGGTTTTGAATGATTCTTGATCGGAGAAGTTTTGCTTGAGGTTGAACCTATTTTTCTTTTTTAAGATTTTGATATTACTTGCCTATCTCAATCATAAAGCATTATTATTTTTATTCTTTTCATTCTGTGATTTCAAATAGAAAAAATGGCCAAATTAATGTGAAATTGAAAGTTCAACTAACGGGGAAGAATTAACGAATACAACTTTTCCCTCTGACAAACATAAATAGGAGATGTTTGTATTTATTAGTAATGATGGGCTGTAACACTCCCTTCCCGACTAGTGGAAAGGGAGGCTACGCACGAACGAATTCTAAACAGAATGTCAAAACAAAAAGGAAACTCTCCTCACACTTGCCCTTGAATCCCCTTGCAAACCTGCCGGAAGAAAAACACAGCATGAGCCAAATGCCCAGTACGGATAAAGAGTGCACAAATAAGAACTGAAATTGAATAACAAAATCAACTGAATCAAACTGAGATTAACAAAATCAACTGAACTGAATAATTTTATCTTACTGAACTAAACTGATTTACTGAACTGAAACTGACCCACTGAACTGAACTGATTTACTGAACTGAAACTAATTTACTGAACTGAAACTGACCCACTGAACTGAACTGATTTACTGAACAACACAAAAAGGCTGAATTGAATGGTTGTGTTTATTTCATACCGAGCTCAGAACAAAACAGAAATATACCTTGTCACAAAGACAAGTCAAAATACTGCCACAAAGGCAGGCACACATTGGACTGCAGATCCAAATGTATGCAAAATCGGAAAGGTGTGCTCGGTACTACAAACAACACCAGACCGCAAAACAGAACAGAACAAAATGCTAGGGCCGACCCATACGCCTCCCACAACAAAACACCAATGCCCACCGAAACACAAAATGGAGACGCCGCGGACTGATCACACCGCCACGGAAGGTGTCATGCCTCAGTGCCCAGAGACATGCATGTGGTACCCCCACAGGTGGTTATAGCTCAGGTATACCCTACGGTACTTTCTAACAAAAATATCATGTCACAACGAATGCGACACAATATCACAAAAGGGGTTCTAATACGCACATGCTAAACCGAAATAAATTGACACAAAGTCTCCCAAATATACTAGCATGTACGTTTCTACAGAATCAAAATAAGTACTAGACATGCTTAATAAGTCTAAAGAGTACAAGCTAAGTTGCGAATATCTAAAATCAAACCAAGCTATCATATGCATTTGATCATGAACAATATATCGAAATAATATCCAAATTCTAATAAGGAACAAAACAAACAAATTAAAATCAAAGGAATATCGCTGAAGGAGTACGGAATCCGTACCTGGAATAAGCAATGTAATACCCAAAATTATATTGCAAAACTGATTCGTTAAATTCCCTCCGTCGAAACTAATAAAGGAACAAATAAATACTACATTAATCAATTGATTAAGTTTTACACATTTTCTTTCTCTTAGGCGAATCTGAAATCCTTCCGTTCTAAACAAACTTCTACCTAAAGTTATACATACATAAATATTCTAATCATGATAACGTATAAATAATAGTATTCTTGTTGCTTCCGAAATACATATAAGTATATTCTCAAAAATATTCTTTCAATTTTTAATTATATTACAAACAAATATTATTATTATTATTATTATTATTATGTCAAAACTCTAAAGTTACAAAAATACTAATTTAATATTCCAAAATACTAATTACTAACAAAGATATACTAAAATATATTAACTAACAAACTAAATAGCATACAAAAATTAAAACTACAAAATTAAAACTAATACAGAAATTAAATAATTACACAAAGAAAGAAAAAGAGACATACCCGAAATTATGAGGTTCGTAGTCCGCCCACGTCCTCGACACCGAAAAATATTTTAACTAAGGAGGTCCTTACTAAAAAGGTTCTCACACAAAAAGGTTTCCTCACATTGGGAAAAGCCTTAATGTTTTAGTGTTTAAAATGGGAAGGGGATATGCTCCTATATATAACTAAGGAAAGGGAGGATGGCTTTAAAAGTTATCGATGTGGGACTTTTAAGAAAAAGAGGGCCGGGTATTACATGGGCACTATTAAATTATGCGGTATGGATAACACTATCATAAATCTGCTTCTCTCTTAATTTGAAGGTGGTAGTGTTGGATGGGTACTCTTAAATTATTCTCATCAAATGGAGATGAATCCATAAATCCAATTCCAAGGTAAAGATGGAATAAAAACTCTCATGTTTCAACTCTACTGAATTATGCGGCATGGATAACACTATCATAAATCCAATTCTAAGGTAGGAGATGGATTTTTTTTTTGAATATACCGCGTAACTGATATGAGTCGCATTCAATTTTATATTTATTTTAATTTGAGTATTGTATAATAGTTATGTGGTAGGAGAAGAAATTTTTTGAACGTACCGCATAACTATTTTGTGGTAGGTGAAAAGAAAAATTTAGGGAATTTTTTTCTAGCTTTCTTGGGGTAACGCAGAACAACTCTGCGTTAAGTGAAAAAAATATATTTAGACCGCAGAATAGTTTTACAGTATCCCTAATTTTACTATTATATATATATATTTTTTACATCTGAAGGGTATTATGGAGGTTTTTTTGTGGGTCATATACCGCATAATAATTGTGCAGATATCCTACAAATTGTTATATATGCGGTATGCTCCATACTAAGCCATTGAATATTACAACAGACATATAAGATTGGGTTTGATGAAAAATGACTCACATTCCCCTTTGGTTATGGATCATTCCTATATATATATATATATATATATATATATATATATGACTCTGTTTGCGTTATTATGTAACACCCCCTTCTCAAACTGGAAAGGGAGGTTACATACAGAACACAACAGAACTAACAAACTTATATTCAAAACTTTATTATGCAACTGAATAGTCTAGATAGATAATTGCCAACTGGCTCAAACATGATCTGTGTATTACAACAATACTTAGAAATCAAAATATCAAATCCTACACAAAATATCTAAACTATTTACATAAATGAAGCTCTCTTCACACTTGCCCTTGCTCCCCTTGATTACCTGCCGGAAGAAAAACACAGCATGAGCCAAATGCCCAATACGGATATAGAGTGCAAGTAAATAAAAACTAAATGAAAAACAAGACCAACTAAACCGAACTAATCTTAATAACATAATAAGCTGAATCAAATGGTTGGGGGTGATTTCATACCGAGCTCAGAACAAAATAGAACAAAAATATACATTAGACTGCGCAATCCAGATGTATGCAAAATCGGAAGGTGTGTTTGACACAAACAACACCAAACCGCAGAACAGAACAGAACAGAACAAAATTTTAGGGCCGACCCATACGTCTCCCATAACAAAACACCAATTGACCAACTCCCATCGGAGCACACAAAATGGAGACACCGTGGACTAATCACACCGCCACGAAAGTGTCATGCCTCGGTGCCAAGAGGACATACCTGTGGTACCCCCACAAGTGGTTATAACTCAGGTATACCCTACGGTATATTCTAACAAAAATATAATGTCACAATATATGCAACACAATACAAACAAAATGAGTTCTAATACGCACATGCTAAATCGAAATGAATTAATACAAAGTCCTCAAAGTATATTAGCATATACATTTCTACATAATTAAAATAAATACTAGACATGCTCGCTACGTCCAAATAGTACAAGTTACGAATTTTCGAATATCTAAAACCAAACAATTCTATCATAACATTTGACTATGAATAATATATCAAAATAATATCTGAATTCTAATTGAGAGATAAAACGAACAAATTAAAATTAAAGAAATATCGCTGAAGGAGTACGGAATCCGTACTTGGAATACGAAATGTAATACCCGAAATTATATTCCAAAAACGACTCGTTAAATTTCCTCCGTCGGAACTAATTAAACAAAATAAATGAATAAATAAATAAATAGTTAATTAATTGATTAAACTTTACACATTTTCTTTTTCTTTGACGAATCCGAAATCTTTTCGTTCTAAGCAAAATTCTATCTAAAGTTATATATATTTTAATCATATATAATATTTTAATAATTAACCATCTTCTTTTTCCAAAATAAATATAAGTATATTTACAAAAATATTCTTTCTATTTTTAATTATGTTACTAACAAATATTATTATTATTATTATTATTATTATTATTATTATTATTATGTCACAACACTAAAATTACAAAAATAATAATTTAATATATCAAAATGTTAATTACTAACAAAGATATACAAAAAATATATATATACTAACGAACTAAATAGCATACAAAAATTAAAGCTACAAAATTAAAACGAATACAGAAAATTAAATAATTACACCAAGAAAGAAAAAGAGATATACCCGAAATTAGGAAGAGATTCATCGTCTCCAAAAAAAACCAAAAGAAATTTGGGCTTATATCAATACCCAAAATCAAAAGAAGGAAAATAAAATATTTAACTAGGGAAGTTCTTACTTAAAAGCTCCTCACACAACAAGGTCCTTTCTCACAATATGAGGTCCTTATTGTTTGGATGTTCTAAATGAGAAGTAATAGGGTTATATATATAGGTGAATGAAGGAAGGATGACTTTTAAAATGAGTGATGTGGGACTATAAAAAGAAGTGGATATTACATATTAGCTATTAACAATTAATACAGTCCCATAAACAAAGTGCAGCCGATTTTTATTATTCCTAAGAAACAATTACAAATGGCGAATTAATTATAAAACAAGGATATCAGTGTGGGTGAAATTATTTTGTATAAAAACTAATAACAAATCATTTTATTGTTTCTTTATATATATATGTACAACAATCTTTCTAGCTAGCCAACCAAGAGTAAATCTGTAATAGCCAATGGGTATTGTTCTCTTCATTTATCATAATTTGTCTTTGAAGTCGATCCAAACTTCCAGCCAAACTAAATTCATAAAAAATAAAGAAACAAGAAAATAATAATAATAAAAAAGATTGTTCCAATATTACTATGTATATCGTACTTAATTTGTGTATAGTTGTACTCTTTTATAATTTGTACAATAATGTATGTGTAAAATATAACAAAAAGAAACAAACATTTGTGTGTGCGCGCGCGTGTGTATATATATATATAACTATCACCTTACCATGTAGATATGATGAAGCTGCAGCCATGAAACTTCAAAATGATCTGATTAGAGAAAGAATAACCCATTGCCATCTTTATTGCGTATACAACACTAAGTATATATCAACCCTAATTTAGAGATCTGGTAACTTTGTATATTTTCCTCCTCAATTAATTAGGACAGTGAGGAAAAACATTTCCGATTTCTTCGAAAATAACATTCTTGCATTCGGCTTCGACTACTTCTTCACCTTGTCCAGTTATAATTACGTCTTGCAATACAATTCCCTGACATGGATATCTCTCACTGCAATCAAAATTTATTGCCACTTTAGAAGCACTTGTTCCCGTGATATTTTGGTACACCACGTTTTCCACCTGAACAGCTGATTTCTGTTGAATATATATATATATATATATATATATATATATTAACATTGATGCTTGGTAAATTATATAATTCTCGGGTGATTTAGTAAATAAAGAGTACGTGTTTAGTTACCTGTTTTTTGCATGGTTTAGCCTTGTCACAATAATTTTGATCTATGATTATAGGGTTTTCCACATTTTGCATGTCAATGTTCTGAAACTTTATGTTGCATACATTTCCTGATCCTCCCTGTAAATACACAAGGTAAACACATAAATAATAAATATACGTATTTGCATTTTATTCTTAAGAAGGGTTGTATTACTTGGTTCTAATTGATTTAGTACCAAAATATAAACTTGTAATTTATCCGTTCCATAAAAAATAATTGAAGTAACAAAAAAAATTGTTTCATTAAAAATGTCTAAACTAAGCATATAATTCAAATTCAAAATTTTATCTGAAGTCTATTTTACCCTTCAAGTAGGGTCCATTATTTTTAGGAAAATGAAAAAATCTTTACTCTAGTTAGTAGGTTCCATCGTAGGTAAAATGGAAACTAAATTATACTATTTTCTCTACTTTTTTTATTGTGGTTAATTTGTTTGAAAAAGTGTAATTTTATTTTTCTTAATTTTTGTGGTAGATTTTTAATATACTTACGTAGGGTTCATGTTTTATGTCAATTGTAAACCTCAATAGGCAAAAAAAAATCAACAAAGTAAATAAGACTCTCATACCTAAATGGAGGTGGTATGAAATTAGAGGATTTCAATATAATTTTCAAAATTTTAAGGGCTCATCAATGCTTGAAATTACCACAAAACACAAAATATTTCATGATTCCTAAATTATTGTATAAGTTCTATGCCTATAATAATAATAATTATTATTATTATTATTATTTCGAAAAGCTTCAATATGGGATCCACAAACCCCCACTTGTCCCTTCTTAGGTGTGCCATACTTATGCGTGCATGTATTTGTCAGTGATATTTTACCTGATATGTTTTAATCCTAACACCATTCGTAGTTCTAGAAAGATTAGCTCCATTCACCGTTATATTTGAAACATGAGCTTCTGATTTTCTGTCTCCTAAGCTTCCAATACTGTGTTTACCACACACACACACACATATATATATATATATGAAAAGTAAGTAATGTCAGAACATGAAATACATTGATTATATATATATTGATAAATCTAAGAATAAAGGATAATTTATGGTAGATCGATCTAGTACCTGATACCATGGCCTGGTCCACATGTTATATTTGCGATTTTTAATTTCTGAGTTCCATTTTCAATTGAAATACAATCATCACCTAATTAAATACGTTACACAAACTTAAAAGTAATTAGCAACGTACACTACTATATACATAAATATGAGTAATTTTCCTTGCAGTTTAATTCAATGAATTTGTTAGGGTGGGTTTAGAGTTTATATGCCCTTAACGTTCATCAACCAGGGTTTAACAATGTAAAAGAAAAATAAATGCGTAACTGTTATTCTTAATGGCGACTGGTAAGAAAAGGGTTGGCCACTCAATTATTTTTGGCCACTCAACTAGAAGGGCTGATGGCTAGATCAAATTGAGAAAGAAAAAAAAAAAAAGAGACCATGAGCAAAAGTAGGTTAAATATTGCGATTGACCACTCTACTACTAAAAGAATTAGCAGTTGGCCACTCTATGATTTTGTAAAATGGTTGATCACTTTACGATTTTTGGCTACTTTAAGACTAGAGGCCAAATTGGGCAAAAAAAAATTATGTACAAATAGCGGCCGAGAAAAAGGTAAAAAAAATGCCGTCGTTTTAACTAGTAACTAGTAGGAGTAGCGGTTGGATAAAAAAAATTTCTTTTTATATCGTTAAATCTCCACATGGACGGTATAAAATTAATTTACTAGAATAGTGTTTATAGCAACTATTTACTATACATCATTCTCAATATATATATATACCTGTTCCTATTACAGAGGTGGATAACTGCATGTTTTGAGTGCGGGTGATATGGATTCCATCAGTGTTGGGGCTATCTTCTGGTGCAGTCACAGTGAGATTGGAAGCTTGAACATTCACACATGTATCAAAAGATACTTGAATTTGCTGCGCATTTTGGATATTCAGATTCTTCACTGTCAAGTTCTCCCCCTTGTAGAAGGTCAAAGCCTAACAAAATTATATATTTTAATGAATAAAATACAAAACTAACCAACTTTTATGTGGCGCCTAGGCATTGACTGTACTCAACCTCAACCTTATAATTTTAAGCAACTGCCCAACTAAGTTACATAATATAATTATAAATGGGGCAATATAAATTTTATTTATACAAATTTCTCCATTTAAACCAAAAAAAAGAAAAGAAAAATAAGTGGGTAAATATTAATTTTGACTTTTTAGAAGATCAATATTGACTTTTTAAAAATCAATTTCTAATTTTTATTTATATCGATACATACAATTATAAATATCATAAACTACCTTAAAAATACTATTAATTATAAGATTTATTATTTTTAAAGTTTAAATGAACCATGTTAATTTTTAGTATAAATAAATCTTCTCCGTTTAAATGATTCATTTGTAAATTTGTAAATTGTGACCGTAGCTAACATTTGTAAATTTTAATTGCAGCGGTTGTTTGAGGGAGCTTCCTATCGCCTGTTTCTATTTTATTTCATCTCTTTACAAAAAAGTGAAAATTTAATTTTTTTTGCTTTATTAACTTTTGCGCTTTTGCTTTAATTTATGCATGTTCCCCACTTCAAACAATGGCAACGAAATACACCCCAATCAATTGGACTAGACTACTAACAAAACATAATCATTCAAGGACTAACTTAAATTAGTGGCTATATATTTGTATGTGTGTGTACGCGCGTATGTATGTATGTGTATCGTGATGAAAGATAAAATATTTGACAATTTTTTTTTATGAGAAACTTAAAATTATATTTGGTTACATAAATGTAAAAGTGTTTAAAAAAAATTTAGAAACAATTTTAAGTTGTACGAGAATTATTTCGTTCTTACAATTTAAGAATTATTTTGTATTTTGTGTTTTGTTTTTGTCAAAAGTATTTTGGCCAAAAATACAATTTTTTACTTCAACAAGAAATTTGTGCTTCTTTTTTCATGCACAGGAAAAAAAATAAATTCAAATTTCAACTCTTTAAAAATATTTTCATAGAAATCCAAAACATTTAAGTACGACCGATTACATTAGTCTGTCAAACAATCCCTTAAAACATTTAAGTACGAAACATGTACTTTGTAGATATATTAATTTTGTTTAATTTTTACCTTCGGCATTTATTTTGGTACTAATTAACCCCTACATTTATTAAGTATTGAATTTATTAATGATGACATGAGATTAATATTGTAATGGTTTACTTATAGTCTTATTTTTATGCTACCTCAAGAAAAAAAGAGTTCTTTTATAAAATAGAAAATAACTCATAAATTAATTTATTTATTTTACAGAATTTATCTTTTCTTTTTTTAGTTTAAATGGATAAACTTGTATAAATAAACTTTATGTTGTCTTATTTATAATTATATCATTTAGCTTGGTTGCAAATTTTTCAGTCTTAGTTTGACTTGCTTACATGTTATCATTGTCATTGAAGGCGGTCAATGTCTAATTGTCACATAGAGATTTGTTATCCAATTTTTTTATAAAAAAATTATTTATTTTATATTGACCAACAAAAAGGGGGCACGATATCAAATTATACTTAATTAATTTTGCATTTTACTCTGTATTTGAATTGAGAGGGAGATTAACTACCGTAGGCGCTTCCTTGCAAAGCTGCATATATATAAATGAAGCATAAAAAATAATCAATGATCAGTGATTATTAATCGCAAATGAAAAGTTGTGCCAAAAACAATAATCTAAAACTGAAATACAGATGGGAAAAATCTACAGTGTCCGATTTTTTGATGCACTTTGCAATGTTGTATGGTGCAACAATGTTTGTCGCACCATACAACACTGAGATCGTAGCCCTTCCAGGCATTAATTCCTGACACCGAAAATTTGAGAACTCTAGTGTTACATTTATTTGTAAAAAAATATATTTAAAATTGAACAATTTATATTAATTTAATATTTTTAATTTTATAATGGAGGATTAATAATTCTTTAAATAGTCTTATGAAATATTTTATTATTATTATTATTAAGGTTATTTATGAGAGATTATACAATCCCATGAAAAATTTGGGATTAATAGTCCCCTCATTTTAAGTTATTAAATGGCTTTATGAAACTAATAGTCTAACATTAAGGGATTATTAATCCCCCGTCATGAGATAAAATAGTCCGAAATAGTTTAAAATTAAAATAAATAGTTCAATTTCAAATATATTTTTTACAAACAAACGTACCCTAAAAGTCTTAAAAGAGTAGTTTGGGGTAACTTACAAGAGTTTTATTGGTTTTACAGGAATTTTCCCACCAAATTTTCCCATTACCATCGATGATTCCACCTCCTTCAACTAATAGATTTTGGACACTATCAAAGGTAAGCCAGTGTCTTCTATCTTCTTCGTAGTCTGATCGATTATCGGATGCTTCAATGGTGCCGTAGATCTGATCATATTTATGTATATATAATATTTCAGTAACATGTAATATATATATTTGTAATTACTTAATTTGTATAAAAGAATATACTAAGATTTCTTGACTATGCTCTATATGAGTACTGATCATATATATATTTGACCTGCACGGTTAGAGCATCTTCGCAAGGACCTTTGAACCTGATTTGCTTCACAAGACAACTTATATTCTTTGGTACCACAAATACTGCTCCTGTAGAAGAACAAGCTTCAGCCCACGCCTTCTCAAATGCCTGAATTAATGTGCATATATATAATAACACACATAATTAGTTTTTAAAAAATATATATATAATACTCCATCTGTTTCATATTATTTGATGATTGTTAATTTTTTTTACTTAAGAGATTTTTAAATTTAAAATTGACATAAATTCTTTTAATTTTAATCAATACAATGATGAATATTGTAAACTATTTAAAAAGTATTACTCATTATAAATTTTATTATTTTAAATTTTTTAATGAGTTATTTCAATTTTTGAATTTGAAAATATCTCAAATTGACTTTCAAAAGTTAATAATAATTATATAATTTGAACGGAGGGAGTATATAAGTATAAGTTCAAATAATTTAACATCATACTATTATAGTAATAATTGAGGATTTAAGATTTCATGGGAGCACGCTAAATGTCCTCAAACAAAACTTAATATATATTAATTTTTGTATGAGCATATATAAACAGACAATATATTTGTGACACATACTATGTGTGTACAATTATAAAAAAAAAAATGTGAGAGAGATTTTAGGAATAAAAAGTGAAAAAATAAAATAAGTTACATGTGAGTATGTGACAAAGTTGCAAGAGAGGCAATTATTTTCACTACTCTCCATTTATAATATATATATATATATATATATATATATATATATATATATATACACACACACACACACCCGCGCGTACACACACATACAAATTAGAACTAATACACCTAGCTAGATAGTGAACTTGTTAATGTGTAAAGGGATTAGTTTTTGAAACTAATTCTAAAATATTTGAAACTAATCAGATTACTTTATGATTTAAACAAGGATGAGATTTGGAGTTATATATTATACTCTTTCCGTTTCAAATTATTTGATTATTGTTGATTTTAAAAAGTTAATTTAAGACATTTTTAAATTTAAAATTTAAATAACTCATTAAAAATTATAAAACAATAAATGTTACAATGAGTAATACATTTTATATAGTTTACAATATTAATTATTATATTGATTAAAATTAAAAGAATCTATATAAATTTTGAGTTTAAAAATCTCTTAAGTTAGTTTTAAAAAATCAACAATAATCAAATAATATGAAACCGAGAAAATTATAATTATAATTTACAATAAAGAGACAAATTCAAATTTTGAAGTACTTCTATATATGGATGTAAATGTATACAAACCTCCGTGTCATCTGCTTTACCATCACCTTTAGCTCCAAAACTATCTACACTCACAGTTTTAGCCGAGGATTCTACAAGCGTTTCGATAAAATTATTGGAATTGAAACTTCCACTTTCAAGCTTAGGCGAGTTGGGGAACTTGCCATCTTCGAGGGTGCCGAAATATGAAGGGTATGCTTCAAGGTCATAGCCAAATTCTTGATAATTATTAGGCTGTAGGTCATCCTCGAGACTAGTGTAACACGAGAGAAAGGGTGAAGAAATGATGATGAAGAGGAATATATGACTTTGTGGAGCCATTAATAATTGATATATATATATATATGTCTATATATATTTTTTCTTCTTTTGTAACAAGATATATATAGATAAGATTATATATAGGATAATAAATAAGTATATATGGAGGAATATATCTATGAAAATGGTAAGAGGTATAGATATTGAAGTGATAACAAATGAAGAAAGATGTATAGGATTAATTGAGGTATGGAAGTGATATAACACAGTGATGATGGTTTGTATATTTATAGGGGGCGGGGGGAGGGGAAAAGAGATTTGGTTGCTGTTTTCTACGACTGGTATGGAATGCAATATATGGGAGAGATTTAGACGAAAGGTTTTCCTTTCTTGGATACTTTTCTGACTTTTGCTGCATATATATATATGCTGATATATTTTGCCATGTCACATATATTATATTTTATGCATTGTCATGCACCATTATATTTATAACGAAAAATAACTTTTAATACAACAAAGCTAATAACATTGGTCCCTCGTTTTCATTATATAAATTATTTTAAAAAAAAAAATTTCTTTTTATAATAGAAGACGTTTTACATATATTTAGAAGAAAAAATTAATTATTTCTTACTTTGCCCCTAAATAAATAAAGTAATTGAGAGGAGAAAAAATACTTAGCGTATAGGTAGTAATAAAATTTTAAACTAATATTAATTATCTAACATTAAAATTAATAATATTTCTTAATATGTGTGATTGTTTCTTAAACGACTTAAAAAATGAAAAAGATGGAGTATTACATATATGGTCACTAATATACGAAGAGAGAACACCACTACACTGAAAATTTACTTTGAACAAATAAAATAAAATATAATTCCTCCACAACTATATATGTTCCAAAAAAGATAAAGATGGGGAGTAGACATTATCTTGCGGACATTTCACAAAAATAATTGTATTTATTTTGACAATGGTGTAAAATGATATAATATTTTTAATTTTTTAATTATAATTTCAATTACTAACATTATTGCTTAAAAAAATATGGGAAAATATAGAAAAAAAAATATATTCTTAAATTTTTTAATTTTTGCAAATATAACTGTTTTTGTGAGACAGGAGAGTGCATTAGATATGTGCCTTTACTCTTTAGTATACTGCTTTAAAGTGCATCTATACAATCACTCAATCAGACATTATTCTCTCTGTCTGATCTCTTTCTCTCTCTGTTTTTGAACCTATTTAGCTTTTTTCCACTTTTGGTCGAATTGCAATTAATGTTGATGGAAGACTTAATTTGAAACTAATTAAATATATGTGCTCAATTTTGACTTATCGCAGTTTGGGAAGATAAGAATTTTGCAATTAATCAACTTGGTTCCGTGTATTAATTATACCCTTAATTAGTTAAAACGGATTGATTAAGACCCACACATTTGTGAGTAATGAAATTACTGAACCAAATGATTCATGCGCACACCTAACTAAAGTATGCATTATAAAATCTGATCATCATCAAATGCTCCAATATTAGAACTTTTACTTCCTGAAATCTTTATGCGTGGAAGGCACGCAAACATTATATATTAATTTTGATCATGCATATATATATATATATATATATATATATATATGACTTAGTTCAAGGACATATCTTTTTAAAGAACATACTAAGCATATCTACTTTAGTGATGAACTCGGCGATGATTTGGTCCGTCGCTAAAGCTTTTAACGACGAATAACATATGGCGACGAACAAACATATGGCGACGGACGAACCTATGGCAACGGACCAAACCGTTGCTAAAGGGGATATGCTAGGTATGTCCTTTAAGGAGGTATACTCTTGAACTTTACTCTCTCTCTCTCTCTCTCTATATATATATATATATATATATGTATATATATATACATATACACACATACATCAAACATTGCCTTGCTCGTTCTAGAATGAACGAAAATGTTAATTTGATAATTTAGGGTTTGGACGAAGCAATCGCTTTCGATGACGCCGTATGTGTTTGGCCGAAAAGTGGATTGTGTAGATGGAGCACCATGGAAATGGTGTTTTCAAAAAGATGTATGAAAATGAATAATATAGTTGTTATATAATTTGATATTCATATATTACTGTTGCAGCATACGGTCACTCCGTATATATAACTGTGGCAAATTGAAAAACTTAATTTTGAAATATATGAGTGGATGGAGTGACTTTTGACTATGGGCACCCTCAGAATGCCTCTATCTAATATTACATACAAAGGCGTTTCATGCCACGTGTCAGAATATAATTGGTGGAAAAGGAATATGCAAGGAGTCGAAAAATAGTATATGGAGTGTATCAACTAAAAAAATGAACATTGGTAAGCGTAGCGATACAAATTTATGTAAGAATTGATAAGTTATGCCAAATGTTGACATCATATCCTTTGTAGCTCTAGAGTGACTTTCCTGTAGCAGCGGATAAACTTTCTTGTAGTTAGTAGTGCACAAATGGCCTGCGGCTTAGCCTTTGTTCGACCTAGGCAAAGCTCGACTTGGTCCGGCTCGGCCCGACCTGGAGGCCACGAACATGTTACATTTTTTTTGCTCAGATCCGGTTTGGCCTGGCTTGTTGCTTGCCAACAAGCCAGGCCTGGTTCACCCAAAGTCCGGCCTGACCTGTCATTTTTCTTTCTTTGTTATTTCAATTCTCCTATTGCAGACGAAAATTTTCTCTTTGTGATAACTCATTCAATAAACCAACTAAAATTGACTTTTTCAATACATTCATTCATGCATGTTTGTTTATATATAAATAAAGAAATTTATAAAAACACATTGGGTAGTGTAATATATATAGATTTTCCTTACCTAGCTAGCAACCTACACTTTTTGCAAACCTTTCATTGCATCTTCATTTTAATAAATACTTAGCGTAAAAACTAGAAAGTCATTTGTAAAATAATAATAATAAAAAAAGAAGATATTTTTCAAAAAAAAATATTTTTTTTATTAATGATAGTATAAAATAATACAATATCTTGAAAATTGTATAATATTTTTATTCATTATTGTAATTGGTAAGTTGTAATACATTACTTTTAATTAATACATCAATTAAGTTTAAAATTTTAATAGTGTTTTTATAATATTTAAAATTACTAAAAAAAATTGAATTGACTAGATCAGATCGGACCGGTCTGGCCTAGTCCGCAAGCCTCAACAGACCCCTTTTTTAAGCGTCAAACACGGCCTACAGGCTGAAAGTCAAATGTCCAACCTGGTTAACGGTCAAGGTCTGATAGGCCTAGGCCGGACCAAGCCAGGCTGACCTGTTGTGCATGACTGCCTTTGGCACTAGAGTGAGTTTCTTGTAGTGAAAATAAAATAGGCTCTATACGCATATCATGTGATTGTGGGCCTCATTTGTCAACAAACAAAAATTGATAAATATTGGCATTGGAGTGAGTTTCTTGTAGCGAAAATAAAATAGGCTCTATACGCATATCATGTGATTGTGGGCCTCATTTGTCAGCTAACAAAAATTGATAAATAATGATGGTATGCGTAGTGCGATTTCATGTGTCATATGTGTATAAGATGATGTGATGATATTTGTCAGATACCCTTTAGGCGCCTAGTAAATACCATTTTCGGAGGCTGAAAGTGTCGTGTCATTTCAGTTTAGGGTTCTGAATTTAAATATAATTGATATGGTTAGGAGTTGGAAGACAGAAGTATATGCTGCCAAATATTGTGTTAAAGATTTTTGAATAAGGACAATTACACGTGAGAAAGTTATCAAAATACCTAAACAGACTGTAGGGGTTATCCTTGGACAAACCTTCCAATGCCTAAGTTAGAATCGGATGTGGAGATGGGCAAATAATAGCTATGTTGAGGCTAATATTACACATATCTTGATAGGTTAATTGAGAAGAGTATTTACAAGGATGTTCCTTTGGTGTAGTCCCCTCTAATGAAGAAAATTCATTGGTTGACGTAACTGTTAACGTTCAATTTTGTACGTCTACTAAAATTACCAAAATGGCAGGCCAAAAAGTATGCTAATATATGCTGAAAATATATATTATGCTGTGGTGAAATCAAACTCACAAAATACACACAAAATAAGAACACGAGAATTTTACGTGGAAACTCAATTAAAAAAAATCACAGGAAAAAGATATCAGAAATTTACTATAATATGGGGAATACAAATAAAGCGTTTACTTTAGAAATTAGCAAAGCTCTCCCCGAGCTGAGTATGGTTACCGTCTCGACGTATACCGACGTATATCAATATATGTCGATATATATTGATTTGTAATGAGGAACAATAATATTTCTCAATACACAACAGTGAATATCATTACCCTTCGATGTTTACCGATGTGTATAGATGGTGCTTATTGCCCAACGTTGTATATCAATATAAATCTTTATACATCGATGTGTGTCGGCGCATATCAACATGGCTGATTGTGGTTGAACTATATATTTGAATTTGAATATTATGTGTATTGGAGAAGATGATAATTGTATAAAAGTATGTGTATCCTATTTTTCTTGTCCCTGACACCCCGTGTCTTTATATTTTCAATGACTGCCTCCCCTCTTATCTAATACTTAATTTTTGTGAAGATATTTCTGGTAGTACTCTATTGACTCAAAATCCCATAAATGAGTTTGTTCTTATCTCTTCATTAATATAACTTTTTCAAACATTTAAGTTCGAGTCATCATTCCTGATATTTTTATCCCAATAGTAACCTAGGATTATATCCCTACCGTACTCAATTAAGAGAGTAAATTATTTTATAGAGTCATCTAAGAAACTTAATTTATCTACAATCTTCTAGAAGGTCGTACCCCTACCAGGAGACAAGAAACTATTTCATGCTCCTAGAGCATGGTAAATAGTTTGCTCCTCTTCTCATATGTATGTAGGTCTTCTGTTGACTCTACTACAGAGGGCTTTACACGTATGTGAGGGAAAAAATATACTATTCATCATGCTCCAAGAATATGAAATAATTTTTCCCAAGAGACCATGGCAAATGGTGTACACGTGACAAACATCATACAAGTGGATATTCTTATTTACATCCTATATATATATATATATATATATATATATATATATATATATTGGTACTTCATGCGTGCATGTTGCATATTTCGTGAATCCGTCATCATTTATATTCCCAGAGTGTTTGAAATTCTATAACTTGATCAATTATTAGTGAAAATAACATTATTATTCAAATGATCAAATTCTAAATCATTAAGGCTAATAAGTTGCGTAAATTCGGGGTGTATCCACACATCTATAGACCAAGCAAACAAAATTTCAGATGAACAATTGTATTTTCATGATGTCTCAAAGGCAGGTTTGCGTGCATGTAAATTAAAGTAGGATTAATTATAGATTTTCATGGTACAATAATTAATTAAAGCCATACATTTGTCATTTATTTATTTGCTGACGCTTATCCGAGAGCTACCGTAATCTGTTTGTCGAAAGTCTAGGGATGGGTTTGGAGTATAGACGATGGTCACTCAAGTTTATAAGGTATTGCGTTTGTGCCATAATGCATTTCATGACTTTAGTGCAATTACATATATTGTTGTCCTGGCCGGCCCTCTCTGTCACTTTGAGCCAATGCATGTGTGTTATAACTTATGTGGACATGATGATGAACCTTGGGACTAATTACAATTAGCATTAATCAAAGCGAGCAATTTTAAGGGCCAAAAAGATTTTTTGATTTATACAACTTAATTATTAATATCTTTGATCATTTTAAAATTAGATATGCATTTTTAAAATAAAGAATTTAAAAAAAAAAATCATTCTTCCAATTATATATCGGCCTTTCATTCATTCGTTGGATATGTGATAATATTTAATTCATCTGCAATATGAGTAATGATATGTTACAAATTTTATTTCATTTTGTAGTCTAAAATTAGAATTGAACATCTACTTTAGAATGTATTAAAAAAGTACTCTCTCCATTCCCTTTTCATTGACATTTTAGGAGAAAACAAAATTATTAAAAATATAATTAATTATTTGTCTTACTGACCAAAATGGTTATACAATCTAAATATTATTATTCTAAAATTCATTGAAAATTATAAAAGAGAAACAAATTAGTATTTAATATAGGGATAATATGATAAATTAAGTCGCTAATGCTTTCTTGAAATCTACAAATAACCAATACTTAAAAAAGAACAAATTTTACTTTCTAAAAAGGCAAATAAAAAGGAACAGAAGGATAATAATTAATAAATCATAGAAATATTGATCATTCACAGGCGACGTGCGTCTCTTGTGGTTACCACATGAAGTGATAAATTGACTTCCTATATATATATATATATATATAATGATTCATAACAAATTTGGCCCTTTTTTCTTCTCTCTAATGTATGAGAATGGTTAATTTTATTTTTAATTTTAAAAAATGTGTTCCCTTTATTTGTGTCCAATCAAGTTTTGAATAAAACTCGTCATGTATCTATTGCACGCGTGTTTTTGTATGCTTCTTGACTACTATTTATATAAAACTGATTTTTTAAAACACGTTCCTAATAAGCTTATATTTTCTACTAATTACATATCATGCGTCTACTTGAACAGCTCAAATTCAAAATCTAGTCCACCAAAATCATCTTAACAACAATGGCAGCACACTGATGACCACCCAACTTAATTGGCGACGAAAGCTCCATTTGACTCGAGCCCAGCTCGACTTGCTCTAAGCTCAATTCAACTTGTTTAATTTTGTCAAGCCGAAACTAATTTGGTGCACGCGGATGAATAAGAACAAGTATACATGGTTGTGTGTGTGTGTGATGAGCTTTGCTCGTGGGTCTTAATTCTTGACGAGTGGGCTTGGGAACTGTTGGATTTTGAGCAAGTACATGATTCAAGTCTTTGTCGTTCGAGTTTGTTTATTGTCATGTCATGTGTGTTTACTTTAAATTTCCGTACCAGGTTGGTTCTTATCAGGCCGACTCTGAGGGGGTGCATAAGGGCGACCGCACAGGGCCTCCAAATTTAGAGGGCCCAAGAATTATTTTTTTATATTTTTATTTTTTATTAAATACGAATTTTTGTGTGTATATGTATACTTTAAAAAGAACAGATTGTTATTTTAATTAATGATGAATTTTGATATAAATTGTGCTTTATATATTGGTGCTGATAAAAAATAAATTATATGCGAGAGAGGGCCCCTATTTTTTTTTGCACAGGACCTCCAAACTCTCATGACCGACCCCGAGTGTCAGAACATGGAGATTTTAGGGTGTAGATGTAGATGATAAGAATACGAAAAATACTTAGAGAGCATGCATGGTTATTATATGAAGTGGTACTCCTTACTGTATGCAGTAAAATGTCCGTATAATTTTAGTGGCACAAATTTATTAATTTTTTCGATTTTTAATAAGAAGGTTTCATCAATAAAGGACAGAAAAAGATGGGACTAAACAAGGAGTAAAAAGAAGATGCGATAGTTTTATTTCAGAGAAATGATAACATATTTCTCTCCTCATTATTCCGCAATGACAACTCTCCCTCCCAACCTCTCTGTCTGCTACATTATTTCCACACTTCCATTCCCCTAATGGTTGAAATTTGGATACTTACTACTCCATTTCCGAACTAATTTATAACCTACTTAAACTTGAATTTCAATAGGCCATCTGTACATCTCCTGCTCTGGGGCAGGGATGCTCAGGGTCAGCAGTCCGGTAGCAGTGTCATAGGTGAATTCAGTCTCGACATTCCCAACGGTGCATTTCAGTGGGGGCTGGGAAGAGTAAGCGCCAAAGCGGCCACATCCCCTGACCCTGAGTGAAATAGTTGCGATTTTCGATTGGTTTGCACTTAAACAAGTGGGCACCTCCGACGAAACTTCACCGTCGGAGAGCTCTGGTTTCTTCTCTGAAGCCAGATTGACTTCAAACTCCTCCACAGCACCACCAGTATTGAACATGTCGAGCAAGCCTATTGCCGCGAACGAAACGTTTGATGTGATCTCCTGCAACAAGAATTATAATCACTCTCTGATATCATGCAAGACATCTTGATGGTGAATGAAGTTGACTTTACTCATTACAAAGACTCACCTTGAGAGGACAAAAGTGGAACAGTTCGTATTCAAGAACTTTTAGTGTCACAGGAAGTGAAGCGTCTTTTGGCAACCGAGTTACCTCCCCTGAATAAAAACAGTGACATTTAGCATGTGAAGTTGAAACTATTAGCTAAAAAAACTTTCTCAATACAGAAGCAATTACTAATATGAAACTTCACTTTGATGTTCAAAGTATAGAACTAATACTTGATGGTTCTGCAGATTCAAGATCGAACAATCTGCTACCCTTTGATTTCATTTAATTCATCGTTACACTATGCATAAGGAAGGATATTTGGAGAGGTAACACCCCATTTAAAACCTTGTCCAAATATGCATTAAACTTCAAATTATAACTTTAACGGGACCACTACCTACGTCAGATGACAAAAGCAGGGGCTGTAAACTGCCCATGAGTTCTCATCTTCATATACTACTACTTTGGCAAAGATACTAATTTTAAATTGATTTCGAACTTTTCTACCATTCTTCTCAACTCTATCACAAAACGCCATATATATATAGAGGTTGCTAAGAAGGCATTACATCTCCAAATGCTGCATTACTTACCTAATTTATGGGCATATACCACTGTCTCCCCAGTCCAGTCTGGGCCAGCAACTTGGGCAATGTTGTCAACATCAGTAGCCTTTACAGAAGTAGTGAGGGTGTCCGGAGATGCATCATGGATAATTGTCTTCTTTCTGAACTTGCACCACCCAGCACCTTGGCAGTTGAACACACCAACCACACCAGTGCACTTGTTTATGTTCCAAATTTTAAGCAAGCTGCAGAACACAAGATTAAATTAAATTTTACATAACATGCAACTAGGGATTAAATTGATTAGCTATTTAATTGTAATATAATAAGTAGCAAACCTTTTTCCATCTCTAGCTGGATCAACGAAGAGGCAATCACGTGTTGGCCTGCCAGGCAATTGGGCACGGAGAACTGATCCATCAGGGAGAACCAGCTTCTTTAAAAGATCGAAGTTGTGGTTGCCAGGCTTGTCACTTTAAAGAGAATAAAATAAAAATCACTTTAGGTCACAATAACTATAGGTTTATGATAAGCTCAATATACTCATCCAAGGTCAGATGTTAGAGTACCTTACATAAACTGCACATCCTCCAACTGATCGAGCGGCAGCATGATAATCAGCAGTAGAATGTAAACTCTGCAATAAAGATAAGTTCCTCAATATCGCTGTCAAAATATGAATCTTTCTTGTCAAATGTATCCTGCTTAGAATAGTCAATCAGATAATGCACTCTTATATTATTTAATTGCAGGAACCTCACCATCTTTACTGCTTCGAATAATCTATCATATAATGCACTTCTATTTATTCAATTGCAGGAACTTCACCATCTTTACTTTCACTTTTCTTTATTGTACATTCTAAAAAAAAAGCTTTAGGTACTTCTGCTTATTTCTGTAAGCCTACTCTATTGACCCTTTTCTCCTCAACCTTTATGTCAAAAGTCTTTCTTCCAGTATAAATGTATAATACTGCCGTCTGAGTGCACACGCCCGCATGTGTATATATATTTTCTCCTCAATTATCTCTTTATCTATCTGTCAGAACTTCTATGAAGTTGATCTATTTCCTAATAGAGCTATACTTACATGGAACATATCCCAATCGGGTTGCATAAACTCTCCAAGGAACAGAGTGTTGTAAGCCACAGAGGAAATATGGATAGTGTGAGAAGCAGGGTCTCGTGGATAGAAGTCATCAGAAGCTCTGACTACAGCAATTTGCTTGGCACTATACAGTCCATCAGTACTATGGCACATACAAGAAATGCATCCATTATCTGGGAAGTTTTGTGCAATGGAGGCTTCGAGTGCCTGGAGATAGCTGCGAGTTAGAGAAACTCTGCCCCCATAGCCAGTACCGAGTGTCTCAATAATGTTCTGGACATCAACTTTCACTCCATCCACTCCACATGAAGCCAGGTAAGCATGAAGCTCGTTGTAGAAGTTAGATACCTTTTTGGGGTGAACCAAACCCAGGCCTTGAACAGCAAGACTGTCCATGACAATGTCTGGTTGGTTTCCCATTACACCTGGGGACTGAACTGGGAATGCCAAAGCACTGTCATAGTTTTCTAAACCTGATCCAGCTGGTTGAACTCCACCCCAGTAACCTGCTAGGGCATGCCACATATAGACATTCCTATACAAGATGGAACGTAAAAAAGGCGCTCAGTATATGATGAAAAAGAACATTTCTTTAGGAATGTAAGACTTCACAGTTAACAAATAAAAGTTACCATTCCAACAATAATTCAAGTCAAACCTTCAAGGGTTCTCAAAAGGGTATCAGAGGCAATAATGATTAAATACAAGTTTAATGCCAAAAAAAATTATGGACTACGTAGGTGCCATAACAATGCCAAGAAAGAAATGCTGTAACCTTTTACTAATATACAGAACCCAATTTAGGCTAGAGAAATGATTATGCATTGCAAATCTGACAAAAAAATTAAGAGATTAAAAAGTGGCTCATTGTGATCTATCAAAGGGTATTTAAGTATTGCTTTGAATCCCATCTGAAATTCTAATCAAGGGATTATAAAATGGAAGAAAGCTTGACAGATCATTCTTCAAAGAACGAGAAGAAAAATAGAAAAAAGAAATTTAACAATGAAGGTGGAAAGGTGGATAACGTACTTCACATTGTAATGTTTCTTGGCATTATCCACAACAAGCTTCAGGCCCGGGACATGGTTGTCATTTTGTCCATTCTTTTGGAACTTTTCATTCTCTTTTATTCCTATCAGTCTGTTAGCGAACCTGCAATACAAATTAAAAGGAAACATCCTCAATAAGATATTTGCATAGAATATGATGACAAAGGAGCAGGATCAAACAGCTGCGCACCAACATTTACTTGGAACTAGTGGATAAAGAAAGAGATAGGTGCCTTACTGTGATCCTTCTTGCACAACACAATTGGCATCCTTGTTTCTGCTACTAATTTGCTGCCAGCCATCATCAATAATTAGGAACCGTGATGGAGTCCCTCCCTCTGACAAGCTGCAGTAGTAACAGCTAAATAATTTTAGTTCTCCTTATCATTTATTCCTTAAGCTAGAAAATTAGGCTTTAAGTTTTTGCTTTTCTCTGTATTACGTTTTAAGGCCTTCTTCAACACCCTCAGCTGTGACATCAGTGTAGAAAGCATCCCAAGTGCACCAGCCAAACCAATCAAGGAAGGAGGGCAACTGCATACAACCACCAAAAGCTCACAAGTTACAAAACCCCATTTTCATAGAGCACCCAAGCAAATTTCTTGACAAAAACAAATAAGTAAAAAGTCACTAACCTTTTTCTTTTCTTGGTGACGAAAGGTTTGCAAGTGTTCTTCAACAGCTCTGTTACAAAGCAAATAAAGTAACATCAAATATTTCTTTAGGTTTCAAAATTTCATTTTTGTTATTCTTCTGAAAGGACAAAAAAAATTGCTTTAATAACCAAAAAGATACAATCCAAGCATCCCAATTTTTCAGATTACCAAGATAGTTGAACTAACTGTTCGATGGTCCTAAAGATACGTAAATGTCTACAACAATAGTTACGCTACTCCAGGAAGAAGTACATTAAGAAAATATTTCAATACACTAAGTATGGACTTACTTTACAGCCTGGTTGATAACTTCAAAGGGATTTGTCCCAGAATGCATGTAGACAAGGAAAAGCCCTTGGTCGGTTTTAACAGCATCGTCTCCTGCAAAATCAAACTACATGATCGAATTCATTTCTTTCTATTTTTCCTTGTCAAAAGTCTACAAAATCCATCAATATCACAAGGGCAGTCGATTATTTTTTAGTTAAGTTGTTCACATTAACAACAGTTTTATTCCACAATAATTCGAAAGTTAAGAATCCTGCAATTTTACAAACAGATAGGACTATTTTAATGAAAGATATGGATTTATGCAATTATGCACTTCACAAATTAGGTAGTGTGTGGTTCACTAAACATTTTGATTGGTGCATGAACTCACCACTTTCGAAGCAAATCTCAAGTTCATTCCTGTCATTGCCTTGGAGAGCTGCACGGAATTGGCCTTCAAGGAGAGGCAGGAAGACAGTATATACGGTTGGGGCATCAGATTCGCCTTCATTGCTCTCAACAAGCATAAATTGGGTCTCCAAGGGAATATCCTTGCCACATGTTCCCATTCTCTGAGTCATCCACCATAGCTTGAAACGAAATAAACAAATGAATCGGAGACCCCTGATACAGATAAAAGTGTTAATGATACTTTCATATCCTCTTCCTTTTTTTTCTTTATCCCCCCCCCCCCCCCAAATTAACTATACTTGGTTTTTAATTTAATAACCAAAATTGGCAGGACCACAGGACTTACTTTAGTGTCCTAGAGTCCAGAAGCAACCAAAGGCCAGAATGCAATAAAAAAGACCATCTTATAAACATATAATTGCTACAATTGGGTATGAACAAAAGTATTTGTTACTGTTAAATTGCAAGCTACATCATTTCTTCATGCATATAGGTTTAATGTTTTTGAGAGTTTAATTCTTTTTTTCAACTGCAGGTTTGTATAATAGCTAGGTGATTGGAGGAAACAAAATTTATATGAAGCTACAACATCAGTTCAGAATATAGCAGTTGATTAATTAGAAGAAAGTCCGGCACATACTCGAAGACACCCACAGGAAAGACATGGCGGCTTTTGCTATTCGATGCAGTAGCACCAATGAATGCTCCAGTGACAAGTCCCACGCCCGAGCCTGGAGCCAGCACAATATTGTCTGGCACCCCCTTCAATATGGTCTTCCCATGAACCACAAGTTGACCATCATTGATGGAAATATTGGGTGTAATTGTCATTTTTTTGCACCTTACTACTGGCTGACAGTAGACTACATTCAATAAACAGAACCATACAACATACGTCAATATAAAAGTGCAGATAAATTAAATCTATGTACACAAATTTGATAAAAGCAACAGTTAAAAATATATTTAGTACCATCAAATTTTGAAACTCAAAATTTAATTCTAAAACTACAAATAAAGAAACTAATTTTATTGATCAATCTACGAGGTCAACTATATCTTTAATTCGCATATTCGTAATCATTTAAAAGTAAACATATTAGTGTCATCCCAAATTAAGTACACTATATGAGATGATACCCTTTGATGGCATTCTCAAATATAAAGAAAATAAATACACATCATATTGTTAACAAGCAGCAATCTAAGGAACCAAAATTATTTTATGGTACATAATTTATCCATCTATCAATTAAGAGTAAATAGAAAAAATTCCTCTTTAACAACTATAGATATAATCATAGAAGTGAAAGTAGCATATGTGCAAAGATGTCACCATTCTCATAGTAACAGGGGAAGGATCTTAAAGATTTTATTGTGTATCAGATTGAAACAAACAATTATGTTTTGAGGAAAAATATTTAACATAGGCTCTCAAAATATGCATCCTTATTCTGTTTTTTGGGTTCCAATAGTAAGCAAGTTGCATTAATTAGATAGTCCTAATAATATCATTAGTTAATAAGCAATATCAATATTATCGTGTTACACATAACAATTTTTCTTAAAATAATGACTGATTTTATTATCTCACGAGAAGTGGCGTTTCTGTTTCTTGAAGAAAATATTATAACACATATTTTCATTTCGTAACAGGAGAAACCTTATTCGAGCATATTATTCTGGAAATTTATCCAGGGGATGTGAGGTCCACAAATTTTGTTTATACAATCAAAAGTTCTGAACTACAGCAAAAGCAGCGTTTATAAAAAGAGATAAAAGTGTATCTGTTTCTAAAACCCAACCAAGAATATTGAAGGAAAATCAGAAAGGAAATCATAATGGAAAAAAAGTACGTAAAAACAGAAACGAGCTAAACATTAAAAATGGAAAGAGTCAAAGAAGAGTTGTAACTTTCGGATCAAATCAAATTTATAAGATACCAGAAACAGAGGTGGATACAAGTTGTAAACAGAGAAAAATATTCCAAGTTATTCACTCCGATCAAATCATTTCCAGCTCAACTAACTGGAAAGCGTTCCGATTTGTGCAGAATTTGGGACGGGGGACAAAATTTGAAGAAATCAGGTTAAATCTAAATTATATTCGTAAAATCTGTAGATCCCGGAACTTTAATAACCTCTTAAACGCTTCAAATTCCTTCGAGGAAAACAATAATAAGCTGAAGAACTATACGCAGGTACAACAAAAGCTGAAGTTCCAATGATCATCATAATTTCAAAAATTGAACTTAAAAATTAACACAACATACTCCAAATTTCACCAGAACTAAAAGACTAACGGTGATACAACCGCCTCATTTCACATACACATGCACATCTATCATCTTTCTATATATATTATACAAAGCGCGAGAAAAAAGTTAGCAGGTGTAAACAAAATTGTGAAGCCTTTATTCACTTTCAACACACACCCCTTAGCATTCTATAACACGCGTAGTTAGTGTGTGCACCATGCCATGCCATGCCATGTAGACTAGTACTTAATAGATAAAACTTAATTTCATTAATCAACAAGCATCAAGCCCTTTCCTAATTTCAGAATCGATAGCTCTATCACACCAAAAACAATATCAAATAACACAAAATATAATCAAAAATTCTATCAGAACTCACCTTTTTATCCCTAAACAAGATTATCAAATCTACAACTCTGAACTCTGTATATCTCCGAAAATGTGCATGCGTATAAATATAGGGAGAGAGGAAAATAAATGCGGGGAAATGAACTCTGCAGAATCGCACTCCGGAAAGGAATGAAAACTCTTGGAAAAATGCTGTGTTTTTTTGAAAGGTGAGTTGAACGAGAAAAATTAGGTGGTTTATATACTGAGGGTTGCGTTAAACCTCGAAAACAACTTGCGTGATCTATCGGCTGGGATGGTGACACGTGTACCAGGCCTGACGATTTCAAGATTATCTGAAAAAGGACGGACTTGGACGGATAAGTTTTATTGCATGTGAAACATTGCAGGGTCGTCTGGGTTCCCGAACATCTTATCGTGAAGAATTGGATGGATTTGTAATTCACGTGGGGTGAGGTTAACAGTTGCGTATGGCATGCGTGTCTTTTTGTACTCCTAGACGGCTTCATAGTATACTTTCAAATTATTTCTAAACAAAGAATTTTTTTTCTGAGCAAATTATAAATTCAGCATTTACTATAAACGAGTTTTCCAAAATATCTTATATGAAACGGCTCAAATCTGTTCTCTTATTATTATACGACTTCAAATTTATTATCTCGTTAATGAAAATACTAAATAATTTTTTGGTATTTTATAATAATATAAATATATTTTTGGTAATTTTTTAGAAATTTTCTAATAATTATATAATTGTCTTTAAATTTTAAACATATAAATGTATTCATTTATACTTATATTGCATGTGGAAGGGAAATATACATGAGCGAGAAGATCATAAAAAATTAATCTCAACTGAAAATTCAAATCAGAATAAAATGTAGTCGTACAATCAATACTAAAGTTTGATCAAATATGAGCCATATATCAATCTCTTGATTAAATCCTAACCGTTCATTCATCCAAAAAGTAGCAAGAAAAATTATTTTTCTTTGTTGGGAATTAAATCACGCAAAATAAATAACACAATTTTTAATGTGGTTAAATCTTTAATGATCTAATCCATAAAATCAGTTTCAATATATTACTCTCCACTATACAACTTTTTGCACGGAATAAAAATTAAAAAAAATCTCCCTCACACACTAATTCAAGATTCAATTACAACATCTCTTTAATTCTCTGGGATGTTACTACCCCTTAGTTGTACACACTCTCCCTAAACACAAAACTCTATTTATAGAGTACCTACGAACAATACTTTCCTAATTTAATTATGATACTCCCATATAATAAATATATCTACTATAAATAGAATTACTATTAAAATAAATTCTTATTGTAAATAAGATTCTTTATAATAAGATTCGAGAAGTTATCTAACAATTTCTCCTTCGACTCGAATCCCCAAAACTTCAACTTCATCCTTGAACTTCACTCGATGGTTGCTCTTCTTAGTCTTCTTTCTACGCATAAGCTATCCATCCAACACACAAATAAATCTTTCATTCTTCTTAGTCTTCTTTCATCTCGTCTGATTTTTTCTCCTCTAAAGCTTGTTCAAGTACTTGCAACACCAAAAGATCTTGTACACTACTCTGCCACAATACAAAATTTATTTTTTCATCGAACATTGAAAACTCAAATTTACCCAAATTCGTCGCCATCGTATTACGCGAATTAATTCTCTATACCTCAGATGTAATGAACCTAACTCTGATATCACTTGTTGGGAATTAAATCACGCAAAATAAACAACACAATTTTTAACGTGATTTGGTCCTCAATGACCTAATGTGACGCCCCCAAATCTGGGCCCACACAGCCCATACTTGAGTCGTCAAAAGACTACAACAAAATTATTACAACAAAGCACAACGTACAACAATACAGTGTATAATAATACACAACTAAGTCTTCACTATTATTGCCACACTATTTTACAAAACGTGAAAACTATGATAACTATTCCAACGTGAAAACTATGATAACTATTCCTCGGACCCTCACTCCATTCCCCGGCTAGACCCTGTTATGTTTTCATCTCCTGTTGAAAAACAATGGAACAAAAGAAAGGGTGAGCTCAAATAGCCCAGTAAAGAATATTATGACTAAGATAATGACGAATAAATTATCATTAGTCTTCAACAGTTGAGTTCTTGATAGAATACAATAGACTACAAGGTTTATATCAAAAACTGCAGTTAAATTCTTAAACAACGTTCAGATCAATAATAGCAGCGGAATGAGTAATCTATTAGAAGAATAATGCAGACTATAATGTCCACTCGGTTCTCTTTTTAGGAAAAACATCATCAACTTTTATCATCTGAAATATCATTAGTCAAGATAATACAAATTCACAGTTCCTGATCATAATCATGCACATCAACAGTTCATCTTTGCACTACGGGCCAAAGATATTCAATATAGCACCAACGGTCATGATTATACCAGATTCAGCCTTTGGTCATAATCATACCAAACAACAGTTCATCTTTGCACTACGGGCCAAAGAGAACATTCACCACGTGCCATAAAAGACACCGAACAGATGTATCGCCTTTAACCTATTATATCGCCTTTAACCTATCATCTGTTCAACAAATATATCACATTTGTGCCCCCGGCCACAGATATTCACAACAGCTTGATTTTTGGATGATTAGAATGATATAAATGATGAACAGAAGAAATAGGATAACAATAAGTATCGGAAGTTTACTTTGTACAGATTCAAATAATGTCCAAATTGTCAACATGATGTGGAGTGAAATTTAAAAATGATATTCAAGATCCACAATTCAGAATAACGGTTACAATTCAATAGAAAGGTTCACGTAAATAGGAAGGTTCAGTTGAAATAATGAAGTTCAACTATTATGGAACATATAATATTTTCAGGAATTATAGAAGCAATAGTTCCATAATAAATTTCGATTTAGGAGTATGAAAGAAAATAATATCCCTTACCGTAGCAGGTTTGATTAACAAAAGGTGAAGGAAATTAATACAAAGGGTTATTCACCAACAGGCGGCAATCCGCTCCGTAAGGTTATTCCCACAATTTAATAGAATTTGAGTACAAAGAGTTATTCACCAAACAGGCGGCAATCCGCTCCGTAAGGTTATTCTCAGAGATTAATAATGAATGAATACGAAAGGTTATTCACCAACAGGCGGCAATCCGCTCCGTAAGGTTATTCCCACAATTTAATACATGGAAATAAAAGGCACGTCTTATGAGTAAGGAAGAAACAATATTATTATCGAGAATCAAATAATGATAATCCCTTACCATAGTACGTTTGAATAATGGAAGATGAAAAAGATGGTATCCCTTACCTCAACACGTGACTGGATATTGATTTAAATGAGGTTGATTAACTTGAACAGTACACGTATACTTATAGATCTTCACAAATACTCAAGATGACTTAAGCACACTTAGAGAGAACTTTCACAAGAAGTATTTAGAGAGAGAAAGAAAGAACAAGTAAGGAAGTTTATGAAAAATCCTTAAGTTAAGGCTTCTATTTGTAGCCAAAAATCTTATCATTCATTTAATCTAAACCATTCATTTAAAGATCATCTTTTAATCTACACCATCCATTTCAAATATTATATTATCTTTAATCTACACCATTCATTTCATATCACCTAATAATCACCTAACTTTATATTATAAACAAATCAATTTAATTATTCAACAATAATTCATACTTTAATCTACACCATTCATTTCATATCACCTAATAATCACCTAACTTTATATTATAAACAAATCAATTCAATTATTCAACAATAATTCACACTTTAATCTACACCATTCATTTCATATCACCTAATAATCACCTAACTTTATATTATAAACAAATAACTTTATCAATTCAATTATTATGACTAATTGTTATAAATACAGTATAGTTAGCTCTTAGATATCAAGTCAATAAATTAATGAAATACAACTGTTTAAATAACATCATAATAGAGATAACAATAATGTAAAATAAAGCATACGTTACTGTGTAATGACAATTATTGATTCAATAATGTGAATTACTGTGCATATGTTACTGTGACAATTATTAGGTTCAATAATTTTAAAAACAGTGCAACAACAATTATTGACTCAATGATATAAAATACAGTGTAATGACAATTATTAAATCAATAATGCAAAATACTGTGTAACAACAATTATTGAATTGATAATATAAAATATTATGCAGTGACAATTATCGATGAAATGATGCGTAACAGTTACGGTGTCAATTATCAGACCAATAATATGAGACACTATGCAATACCGTGTGTTACTGTAGAGTACCGTGTGCTACAGAAAATACCATAAACTACCGTATGCTACTATTATTTTATCACCGGTATTTTAACAGTTCCGTTGACTATTTTTATTTAAAAAGGTTACTTCTGTCGTTTTCTATATCCGACAAATATTCCGTTGTGGGGTCCACCAATAATTTGTTATTTCGGCGCCGTCGGACCAAACGAATATTCCCCGACCAAACGAATATTGTCCGACAAAATAAAATTTGCACATAACATCCTTAACTTTTAACTTTATCGATTTAACCACTTACTGTTTAAAAAAAAAATATCTATATGAAGAAAAATTAAATTTTGTATTTCATAAAATTCGGGGTCTTACAACCTCCCCTCCTTATGAAATTTCGTCCCCGAAATTGACGTACCTGACATATCGAAGAGGTAAGGATACTTAGATTTCATCTCAGATTCTAGCTCCCAGGTCATTTCCTCAGTATCTTGGTTCCTCCATAAAACCTTAACTTGAGGTATAACCTTTGAGCGTAGGATCTGCTCCTTCTTATCCAGGATCTTAACAGGTACCTCCTCGTATGTTAAATTATCTGCTATAACGTCTAGTTCTAACTCAATGACGTGGTTTGGGTCCTTCACATATTTACGTAACATAGATATGTGAAAAACGTTATGGATGCGAGACATACTTGGTGGTAGGGCTAGTCTGTAGGCTACGGTTCCTATTCGTTCGAGGATTTCAAATGGGCCAATAAATCGAGGGTTGAGCTTTCCTCTCTTTCCGAATCTCGTAACCCCTTTCCATGGAGAAACACGTAAGAATACATGATCTCCGACGTTGAAACTTTCGTCTCTCCGATGAAGATCAGCATAACTCTTTTGTCGTTCTTGTGCGGTCTGTATTCGTTGTCGGATCATTTGGATCTTTTCGGTCGTCAAGCGTACCAACTCGGGTCCCAACAATTTTGCTTCTCCTACCTCATTCCAACATATTGGAGAGCGACACTTCCTTCCATACAATGCCTCGAATGGAGCCATGCCTATGCTTGCTTGGTAACTGTTGTTGTAAGAAAATTCCACCAACGGCAAGTACTTATCCCAACTTTCTTTGAAGTCTAATACACAAAGTCTCAAAAGATCTTCGAGGGTCTGGATCGTCCTTTCCGATTGTCCGTCCGTTTGAGGATGGTATGCAGAACTAAAACGTAGTTCAGTGCCCATAGCTTTTTGTAGACTGATCCAAAAGCGTGAAGTGAATCTAGAATCTCGATCAGAAACTATGGAAACTGGCATGCCATGCAATCTCACGATCTCATTTATGTACATACCGGCAAGACGTTCAAGTGAAAAGTTTTCTCGTATAGGCAAGAAATGAGCAGATTTGGTCAATCTATCTACGATCACCCAAATTGCATCTAAGCCTTGAGAAACTTTTGGAAGACCCGTCACGAAGTCCATATTGATGTGTTCCCACTTCCATTCGGGAACTTCAAGTGATTGTAATGGACCTTTAGGAACTTGATGCTCTGCCTTGACACGTTGACAAGTTAGGCACCTTGAGATAAACTCCGCAATCTCTCTTTTCATATTGTTCCACCAAAATGTATGTCGAAGATCTCGATACATCTTGGTACCTCCTGGGTGGATTGCAAACGGCGTGTTGTGTGCCTCCATCATGATTTTATGCTTCAATTCAGGATCGTTAGGAACACAGAGTCGAGAGTTAACTCGAAGTATTCCTTTCTCGTCGATTCTTGCTTCGGGAATGACACCTTCTTGTACTTTCTTTATCATGTTTATCAGTTCCGGATCGGTAGCTTGAGCAGCTTTAATTTTATCGATTAAAGTTGGTTCTACTCGCACATGAGCAATCTTCGAGTGGGTCCCTGGTGTCTTTAGCTCTATCTCCATCTTTTGCAAGTCGTACAAAATACACTTTTGTGTTGTCAGTAGTGCACTTATACTTGCATAAGATTTTCTGCTCAAAGCGTCAGCTACAACGTTCGCCTTTCCCGGGTGATACTGGATTGTGTGGTCATAATCCTTTAACAGCTCAAGCCAACGTCGTTGTCGCATGTTGAGTTCCTTCTGGGTGAAGAAATACTTGAGACTTTTATGATCCGTATAGATATCCACTTTTTCTCCGTACAAGTAGTGTCTCCAGATCTTCAACGCGAAAACGACTGCTGCCAACTCTAGATCATGAGTAGGATAATTTTTCTCATAATCTTTGAGTTGTCGAGAGGCGTAGGCTATAACCTTTCCATGTTGCATAAGGACACAACCTAGACCTTTGCCAGAAGCATCACTGTAGATAACAAATTCTCCTGATCCTGATGGTATGGTCAGAACAGGAGCTGAAACAAGTCTCCTCTTGAGTTCTTGAAAACTCTTCTCGCATTCCTCGCTCGATATAAGTTTTGTACTAGAATGAATGATACCGATATCTAGTAATTAAACTTTCAACTCTTGGTGTTCTATGGGAGCCATTTGGTATGGGACTTTAAAAATGGGCTTAGTGCCGGGTTCAAGATCGATACAGAATTCAATTTCACGGTTTGGGGTAAGCCAGAAAGTTCTTCAAGAAAAACGTCAGGAAACTCATTAACAATGGGAATATCATTCAAGTTTGACGTATTTTTGTTCAAATCAGTGACATGAGCTAAAAAGGTTTGACATCCGTTTTTCAATAAACGAATGGCTTTATGGCTAGAAATAACAGTTATAGATTTCAATGGTTTAGTTGCTTGAATTTGCATGACAGGTTGATTAGGAATATGAAAACTAATAATCTTATGAAAACAATCAATTTTAGCATGATGGGTAGTCAACCAATCAATTCCTAAAATCACATCAAATTCATGCATCTCCAAAGAAATAAGGTCAACAGGTAATGTGAGGTTGTTGATTTGAACTAGGCAAGATTTATAGACAGTAGATGTAATGGTCATTTCTCCTAATGGGGTTTCAACTGATAAGTCAAAGTCCAAATTTTCAGGAGTTAAGTTTAAACGCTGAGCACATGCAGGTGAGATAAAAGAATGGGTAGAGCCAATATCTAACAAAGCGTAGACTTCACGAGAATTTATGAATAGCTTACCGGTTATCACCTCATTCGAGTTTCGCGCCATTTGGGATGTCACAACAAAAGCTCTCCCTTGAATTACAGATTTTCCTTTATCCGCGCTAGCTTTTGGTATCATCATTGCAGCTGGACTTGATTTTGTGGCAGGACAAAACCGCGCAAGATGACCCTCTTTCCCACAACTGTAGCACTTTTTGGACTGCAGTGTACAGTTTGGGCTGATGTGACCTTCCTGACCACACCTATAGCATCTCACTGGTGGTCGATCTTCTCCCCTTGAAACTGGGGTCGGTGCTGGTGTTGGTACTGGTGCTGGTGCCCTTCCATAATTATTATGGAATCTCTTTCTTTTGAAATTGTTCCCACTAGATTCTCCTCTTCTGTTATTTGGTGTGGAATTACCACCGAAGTGTTGGTTACCTCCTCGATGGTTCTCGTTCCTGTGGTTGTTGTCACTCCTTTCTCTATGCTGATCATTAACTCTTGGCTGCAATGTTTCATCTGTTTGCTCCACCCTTTGAGCCCTATCTACAACATCTGAATACAAACTAAATTTATGAGAGCTAAGTTGTTGACGAATTTTGAATCTCAAACCTCTTAGGAACATCCGACTCATTCGTGCTTCGTCATCCACAAGATGGGTGGCAAAGCGAGATAACTCGGCAAACTTGGCTTCATATTGGGAGACTGTCATGTTTCCCTGCTCCAGCTTAATGAATTCCACCTCTTTCATATGGCGGATGCTTTCTGGGAAATACTTCTCGTTAAACAGTTCTTCGAATTCTGTCCAAGACATTTCGAGTGCTGAAGGTTGGATACGTTTTACCGCTTCCCACCAATGGTCCGCCTCACCTCATAACATAAAAGTGGCAAATGGCACCTTCTGATCATCAGCGCATTGTAAGACATCAAGTATTTTTGTCGTCTGCTTCAGCCATGCCTCCGTTTTGAGTGGGTCAGGCTTCCCGTGGAATTCAGGTGGTCCTAATTCTTTAAATTGCTTAACAGTGACCATCCTCAAATTGCCAGCGTTTCTACCGTTATTATTGACTGGATTTCCTCTTCCTTGATTCTGTATGAACTGTATGAAATTCCTAAAGAATCCATCGTTCATCATGTTATCAGGAACATTATTTCCTGAGTTGGCAGGAGGATTGTTTGGGGCCTCTTGATTCTCGGCTACATTTGCTTCGGGTATTCCATAGTTAACCTCTTGATTTTCAGATGCCATACCTAACTGTGGTCACAAAATAAATGTTAGTTCAAATAAACTGACTCATCACTTCATGTTCCTACATTCAAATCGACTCATTAGATAATAAAATCTATTTTAGGTAGGACACACTAGTGACTGATTCTATTCGTCTCTCCCCTCCTAGTTCTAACCCCAGATCTCCATTAAACACCATATCCCTAAGCTCTGATACCAACTGTGACGCCCCCAAATCTGGGCCCACACAGCCCATACTTGAGTCGTCAAAAGACTACAACAAAATTATTACAACAAAGCACAACGTACAACAATACAGTGTATAATAATACACAACTAAGTCTTCACTATTATTGCCACACTATTTTACAAAACGTGAAAACTATGATAACTATTCCAACGTGAAAACTATGATAACTATTCCTCGGACCCTCACTCCATTCCCCGGCTAGACCCTGTTATGTTTTCATCTCCTGTTGAAAAACAATGGAACAAAAGAAAGGGTGAGCTCAAATAGCCCAGTAAAGAATATTATGACTAAGATAATGACGAATAAATTATCATTAGTCTTCAACAGTTGAGTTCTTGATAGAATACAATAGACTACAAGGTTTATATCAAAAACTGCAGTTAAATTCTTAAACAACGTTCAGATCAATAATAGCAGCGGAATGAGTAATCTATTAGAAGAATAATGCAGACTATAATGTCCACTCGGTTCTCTTTTTAGGAAAAACATCATCAACTTTTATCATCTGAAATATCATTAGTCAAGATAATACAAATTCACAGTTCCTGATCATAATCATGCACATCAACAGTTCATCTTTGCACTACGGGCCAAAGATATTCAATATAGCACCAACGGTCATGATTATACCAGATTCAGCCTTTGGTCATAATCATACCAAACAACAGTTCATCTTTGCACTACGGGCCAAAGAGAACATTCACCACGTGCCATAAAAGACACCGAACAGATGTATCGCCTTTAACCTATTATATCGCCTTTAACCTATCATCTGTTCAACAAATATATCACATTTGTGCCCCCGGCCACAGATATTCACAACAGCTTGATTTTTGGATGATTAGAATGATATAAATGATGAACAGAAGAAATAGGATAACAATAAGTATCGGAAGTTTACTTTGTACAGATTCAAATAATGTCCAAATTGTCAACATGATGTGGAGTGAAATTTAAAAATGATATTCAAGATCCACAATTCAGAATAACGGTTACAATTCAATAGAAAGGTTCACGTAAATAGGAAGGTTCAGTTGAAATAATGAAGTTCAACTATTATGGAACATATAATATTTTCAGGAATTATAGAAGCAATAGTTCCATAATAAATTTCGATTTAGGAGTATGAAAGAAAATAATATCCCTTACCGTAGCAGGTTTGATTAACAAAAGGTGAAGGAAATTAATACAAAGGGTTATTCACCAACAGGCGGCAATCCGCTCCGTAAGGTTATTCCCACAATTTAATAGAATTTGAGTACAAAGAGTTATTCACCAAACAGGCGGCAATCCGCTCCGTAAGGTTATTCTCAGAGATTAATAATGAATGAATACGAAAGGTTATTCACCAACAGGCGGCAATCCGCTCCGTAAGGTTATTCCCACAATTTAATACATGGAAATAAAAGGCACGTCTTATGAGTAAGGAAGAAACAATATTATTATCGAGAATCAAATAATGATAATCCCTTACCATAGTACGTTTGAATAATGGAAGATGAAAAAGATGGTATCCCTTACCTCAACACGTGACTGGATATTGATTTAAATGAGGTTGATTAACTTGAACAGTACACGTATACTTATAGATCTTCACAAATACTCAAGATGACTTAAGCACACTTAGAGAGAACTTTCACAAGAAGTATTTAGAGAGAGAAAGAAAGAACAAGTAAGGAAGTTTATGAAAAATCCTTAAGTTAAGGCTTCTATTTATAGCCAAAAATCTTATCATTCATTTAATCTAAACCATTCATTTAAAGATCATCTTTTAATCTACACCATCCATTTCAAATATTATATTATCTTTAATCTACACCATTCATTTCATATCACCTAATAATCACCTAACTTTATATTATAAACAAATCAATTTAATTATTCAACAATAATTCATACTTTAATCTACACCATTCATTTCATATCACCTAATAATCACCTAACTTTATATTATAAACAAATCAATTCAATTATTCAACAATAATTCACACTTTAATCTACACCATTCATTTCATATCACCTAATAATCACCTAACTTTATATTATAAACAAATAACTTTATCAATTCAATTATTATGACTAATTGTTATAAATACAGTATAGTTAGCTCTTAGATATCAAGTCAATAAATTAATGAAATACAACTGTTTAAATAACATCATAATAGAGATAACAATTATGTAAAATAAAGCATACGTTACTGTGTAATGACAATTATTGATTCAATAATGTGAATTACTGTGCATATGTTACTGTGACAATTATTAGGTTCAATAATTTTAAAAACAGTGCAACAACAATTATTGACTCAATGATATAAAATACAGTGTAATGACAATTATTAAATCAATAATGCAAAATACTGTGTAACAACAATTATTGAATTGATAATATAAAATATTATGCAGTGACAATTATCGATGAAATGATGCGTAACAGTTACGGTGTCAATTATCAGACCAATAATATGAGACACTATGCAATACCGTGTGTTACTGTAGAGTACCGTGTGCTACAGAAAATACCATAAACTACCGTATGCTACTATTATTTTATCACCGGTATTTTAACAGTTCCGTTGACTATTTTTATTTAAAAAGGTTACTTCTGTCGTTTTCTATATCCGACAAATATTCCGTTGTGGGGTCCACCAATAATTTGTTATTTCGGCGCCGTCGGACCAAACGAATATTCCCCGACCAAACGAATATTGTCCGACAAAATAAAATTTGCACATAACATCCTTAACTTTTAACTTTATCGATTTAACCACTTACTGTTTAAAAAAAAATATCTATATGAAGAAAAATTAAATTTTGTATTTCATAAAATTCGGGGTCTTACACCTAATCCACAAAATCAACTTCAATATATTAATCTCCACAATATAATTTTTTGCACGAAATAAAAGCTGAAAAAATTATCCCTCGCATACTTACCCAAAACTTAATTACACCATCCCTCAATTCTCTAGGATGTTATTACCTCTTGGTTGTATATACTCTTCCTAAACACAAGACTCTATTAATAGAGTACCTACAACTCATTTTTCCTAATTTAATTAGGACACTCTCATATAATAAGTATATATACTACAAATAGGATTACTAATTAAAATAAATTCTTACTGTAAATAAGATTACTTCTCATAATAAGATTTGATGAGTTACTTAACAATTTTTGGCAATGAGGGGCAAAATTGTCATATTATTTATTTTACAGGGTTATTTTTTGTAATATAAAATATCTCACTTTCCTATCATTTTCCACCCCTCCAAATCCTCCTATTTTTAAGAGAAAATTTTTTAACGAAAAAATTGAATCAATTTTACCTTCAAATCTATTCCCTTCGTCATCCTTAAAAAAACTCACAAGCATGGGATTTAGAGGAATTTTAATTATTTTTCCTAAAATAAAAGCTTACAAACACAGTATAATGAATGTGATATGTCAAATAGACGTATCTCACTACCTAAGTGTGCGTATAAAAGAGATTTTTTTACAACGTTAATAAGATTACACACTCTTAATACTAAAAGAATGTTAGATTGATATTTTATCTTTCTATATTATCCATTAAAACCTAAATCAGTGGACGACTAGAGATACCAACCCTAAAGATAAAATATCATCAAATACCAATATATAAAATAATCGAAAGATAAGACTGTAATTAAAATAAAAGACCTAAATTCACATGAATACTCCTATGTTCAAAATAAAATTCCTGCTTTCTTTGTATCATCAAAAGTAAAATGGGGAGAAATTTCGCTTGAAATGGTATGGCCGAAAAACGAAGGTAAGTATAGGAGTAGTTCAACTCGATATCTTATTTTGAGGAAATAGTTTAACTTTATATCTAGTCCATACATATTTCGGCTAATTGTTTGAAGTAATGAATCATTTTCCTTAAAATTAATTCCCTCTTTTTGTGGGAATAATGGGAGTGGTAGTTATATAAAAACCCGTCTTCAGTCTTGACAATATTTCAAATGGCACATTATGTTCTTTTCTTCCATATTATTACTGGCTGTGTTATTTCTCTCTTTCTTGAACATAGTTGGATATATATATATATATATATATATATATATATATATATGCATGGAACTCTGTCAACCGTTAACATTTTATAATAATTAAAGGAACAATTATTAAAAAATAGTCATGACAAATTAAATATGTGATGGTTAATGATTGATGTCTTAACATGATACTTGAGATTTATTGTGCTTTATTCCTTCTTCTGACAACATATAGCGTTCCTTAGAATTATGATTGTTTAGAATAATTAATATTGGAGAGAGTTTTTAAAGGATAATTTAACGTATATTATAATTAAATATTATATATATTTTAATTATTAAAAAGTAAAATTTAATATAAATTTTTATATTAAAATTTATTTTTTAGTAATTAAGATTAAAATATAATATTTTAAATTGTGTTTAAAATTATACCTATCTGTTTTTAAAACTGCGAGGTACTTTATGACTCAGCTCCACATTAGCACATAAAAGCAAAATAGATGTAGTGCGCGTCGCGCCAACTCATTCAACGTTTTGATTGCTTCGGTTTTTAATATAATCTGATATGTGCAAGTGTAATTCGAATATGTGAAATACGTAGACCGCTTATGATCACTATTAGTTAAAGCAGGCATCCACCATGTGAGGTGCATATAGTTCGCTTATATTCTTTATCTTTAATTAAGGATGAGTATGTTAGAGCACCAAAAAAAAAGGATGAGTTTGTTTGTAGATTAAATAGTTAAAAATAGGAGAAATAATAAATAAATAAATAAAATCCTACAATACATGCTTTCAAAATTAAATACAAAATTTTATAATAATGATTTTTAAGTATAATTTTATTTCATATTCCTAACGTTTGATAAAAATATATAATTAATAATGGTGTGATATATCTAATTTATCTATAATATAAATAATGACATCTTAATTAGAACTTAGGAATTTTATAGTATTTTATAGCTTTATATATATGTATATATAATTTTCCAAATAAAGAGTATATATGATTGTACTCCCTCTTTTCTATTTTATAGGTCATTTTAGAAAGTTTTTTTTCCCTTCAAAATATAAGACATTTTACATATAACTGAAAAATATAATTATTTTTTACTTTACTTTTAAAGATGGAATAATTGAGAGAGAATGAAGGATGAGTAATTAATTAGTATATGAGTAATAATAAAATTTTAAATTAATATTAATTACTTAATATTAACATTAACAAATTTTTTTAATATATGTAATTTTATCTTAAATGACTTATCTAATAAAAATAAGAGAGTACAATTATTCCCATGAAACGCGTACCATAATACTCTCATAGTGTAAAATTCAAGTTTCTCTCCATTATAAAGGACACGGAATTAATATTTTCATCGCAAGGAATCTTACTTTCGGTGCAATATAATTATATATACTATGGTTTAAAATTAGAGATATCATTAATTTTTCAGGTCAAACAACGATGTATTAAACTTTAAAATTAATATAATTTGTAAAAGTTTAAAATAAAATAAATTTTGTGATTAATAGTTTTTGTTATATATTATACAATTATAATAATTATATCAATTAAAAATAAATAAATTCACATTAATTTAAAATGTCATCGTTTGATCTCAAAAATAAAATTATATCTTTAATTTTAGAATAGAGAGAATACCATGTAATATAATTAATATTGTTATCATGAATTTTTTGGTGCATAATTTATAGACTATGTTTATTTACAAATATGATATATGAAATGTGACTATCAGTGAGTTTAATACTTGACCCGCTATTTTATTCTTTATTTACTATTTCTTTTACTCTTTTAAATTTTGTTTCTCATTTTTAAGGTTATTTGATGATGGACTAAAAATCTAATGACAGAGGTGATATTATATACTCTATTGATCTGTTTCAAAATTAAATATGCATTTTAAAAATGAAGATTTTTAAAAATAATTTAATTTGTTAAATATATTCTTAATATTAATTAGAAATGTAATTCCTAGTATGGTAATATTCAATTTGCCTAAAATATTTAACAATAGGTTAAGAATTTCATGTCACTTTATAATTTTTTTTAAAAAAATATTTTTTAAATTTTAGAACGTAGAGAGCAACAATCATTAAAAATACTAAAACACTTTAAAAATAAAAATAAATAATTTTGAATTTAAATAAAATTATAAAATATACAATATTTAAATATAAAAAATTAGTACAAATACTCGTCACTCATTCATCATATTTACTAGCAAACATGCATGCAAACAAACATAGTCTTCCTAATCAATAGAAGTAAAATGCTACACGTACTAAATTTTAATTTTAATATTTTTTTATAGGATAAATCTAAATACACTATTTTAAAATATAACATAAAATATTACTATAATCTCAATAATTAAAAAATAAAATCTAATACGAAAATACAAATTGTGAAAAATTACGTTAATGCAAGGTTCACTAGTCCACGCATAGCTCTAAGTGATATGAATTCTATGTCAGACTTGACGAGGACATTTTATACTCACATCAGTATCACGTAAACTGTAACGAGTCAAATATCGAATTTGAATTAAATTATAGTATAATAAAAATTAAGGTGTTTCTTTAATATTATTTTTTTGTAATTTAAATTTTAATATACATATTTAAGTATTTGATATTAATCAATATAAAATTAGAGCGTTACATCAGCACCGTATCTTGGATCTAGAACAGAGAGAGAGAGAGAGAAACTTTGCATCATTAACACGACGAGGGTTGTAGTTTGAGGGCTGATGATCTGTAACTCTCTCTTTTCTTTTTATGCCGGTCGGTTAGTAATTGTAGCGACTTGACTCCCTACTGAGTTCTTAAATTGCAGTGCTTCCCGCCGAGTTAAGGGCCCATTGTTACCTAGGGTTCAACCATTTAGGTAAATATTTTTGTTGAATAATTTTTGAGTCCACGACAAATTTATGTCAAAATATTAAATGTCAACGTAAGTCGATTTAAGATAAAAATATATTTATATATTAATATTTTATTTTATAATTTAAAATTTTATATTAATTATAATTTAATTTTGTCATAAAATTTATTAACATATATATTATTTTTTATAATTTTTTTCGACTATAATAATTTAATTTTTTTTTTTTTTATCATAACATGGTGTCAGTATATATTTTAGTTCTAAGCTATATTTTGTGTTGTATCATAAATTATTAGTTATTATTATTAGTCTTATTCAATTTTACATTATTTGAACTGTTTGTGACGGTACCGTATTTTTATGGTTTGATATTTATCAAACCGAACCGATAATACTGATTTTCTAATTATTTTTTTTAAAATTATTGTTATTATTAATAAATAATTAATAATTATAATAAAAATAGTAGTAGTAGTAATAATAATAATAATAATAATAGTAATAAAATTAATAATTATAATAATAAAAATTATAATAATAATAATAAAATATTAATTATATTAATTTTGATTTTTATATATCCTGTAAAAACCGGTACCGGTTTTGATATTAAAATTTTAGCACTTTCGATATTAATTCAATTCAATACCAATCTAATTCGAACCGATATTTATCGGTTGCACACCCCTGCAGCCCAATCAGATACAGAATGTTTTATATCAGTGTTTTACCTATTGGTGGTGCACTTTGATACTTTTTCCTAATAAGTTTATATAAATCGTGAATTCGGTACTCCGCCTTATTTTTGGGGTGTTACTGAATTCGGTACTAAAACTACAACAACAATAATGTATCTGTAAAGATTTGCATGCACCTAATGATAAATCAGTGTAAACTTAAAAGGTAATTTACATGATTTAAAGTAATACAAAAGATATAAAAAAAAATTATTTCAAATTTTATATTCATATTAGTATAAGTATTATCTAAATTTGTATTAATTAAATACTATTTAAATTTAAAAATATTTATATCTGTAATAAGAATAGAAGAAATAATTTTTTTCCCCATTCAAATTAGTATAAGTACTACATAGATTTATAATAATTAAATATCTACTATCCAAATTTGTAAAGTATTCAAAAGAAACCCAACCAATCTCTAAAACAAAAAGTAACTTCTAAAAGAATTTTTATTTTCAGTTTTATCAATTTAATTACAAATTTTATCACAATTTTATGCAATTAATTAAGACAATATAATATATTATAATATATATATAACCTAAATTTATTAAAACTTGAAATTATAACAAATCACGCGATTAATCAACTATATAATTAAAATTGCAAACTTGATTTCACAAATTTTTAATTCAACTTTGTTATTTTAAATTAGTATGAGTACTATCCAAACTAATAAAGTATTCAAAATAAATCTCAATCAATCAGAAAAAAGTAAGTTGTCTTTTTTATTTATAACTTTAATAGAAAAATAAACTTCTAACATAATTTGTATTTTTGGTTCTATCAATTTTGTAAAAAGCTTTTTTTTATCTTAATTTTATGTAAGATAATATAATTTTACAAATTTTATGTAGGATAATTTATTATTAAAATTTTATTAAGATATTAAAAAATCCTCTTAACAAATCACATTATTTAATTATATATATTCACCGTAGTCTTCAAAATCATTATTAAGTTAATATCTTAACTAAATTAAATTTAGTACAACTTGAAATTTTATCAAATCACATGATTAATTATATTGACAATATACATAAACTTTTTTTTTAAAATATAATAATTATAAAATTAATTAAAATATTATTGTGGATCATTACTATCATAACTATATAATTCCTTTTTTCTTCTTTTTTTGTTAAGCAACGGTAAGCTCTTATGGTGCCGCTATGTAATTTTTTATTTTTTAATATTCATATTAGTATAAGTATTATCTAAATTTGTATTAATTAAATACTATTTAAATTTAAAAATATTTATATCTGTAATAAGAATAGAAGAAATAATTTTTTTCCCCATTCAAATTAGTATAAGTACTACATAGATTTATAATAATTAAATATCTACTATCCAAATTTGTAAAGTATTCAAAAGAAACCCAACCAATCTCTAAAACAAAAAGTAACTTCTAAAAGAATTTTTATTTTCAGTTTTATCAATTTAATTACAAATTTTATCACAATTTTATGCAATTAATTAAGACAATATAATATATTATAATATATATATAACCTAAATTTATTAAAACTTGAAATTATAACAAATCACGCGATTAATCAACTATATAATTAAAATTGCAAACTTGATTTCACAAATTTTTAATTCAACTTTGTTATTTTAAATTAGTATGAGTACTATCCAAACTAATAAAGTATTCAAAATAAATCTCAATCAATCAGAAAAAAGTAAGTTGTCTTTTTTATTTATAACTTTAATAGAAAAATAAACTTCTAACATAATTTGTATTTTTGGTTCTATCAATTTTGTAAAAAGCTTTTTTTTATCTTAATTTTATGTAAGATAATATAATTTTACAAATTTTATGTAGGATAATTTATTATTAAAATTTTATTAAGATATTAAAAAATCCTCTTAACAAATCACATTATTTAATTATATATATTCACCGTAGTCTTCAAAATCATTATTAAGTTAATATCTTAACTAAATTAAATTTAGTACAACTTGAAATTTTATCAAATCACATGATTAATTATATTGACAATATACATAAACTTTTTTTTTAAATATAATAGTTATAAAATTAATTAAAATATTATAGTGGATCATTACTATCATAATTATATAATTCCTTTCTTCTTCTTTTTTTGTTAAGCAACGGTAAGCTCTTATGGTGCCATTATATGAAAAAAAAATTCTCTTTAATTATGTTACAGTTAGTGCTACTCATAAAATATTTTTTATTAGTATTAGATGTTAGTTTGTAATTTTTATTTCACCAATTATCTCATTTCTTAATTTTTATAATACTTATTAATAAATAAATATAAATATTTATAGTATATATAATATAATCGATGTATACAATTTTAAAAAAAAATAACGATATTAATATTAATTAACCAATATATATTAATTATTTTTACCAATATCGTACTAACTTTAAATGTTATAGTATTAATTATACCGAACCGATCAGTACCAAAAAAATACCAATTTTTTTGAACGCCCTTGTGAGGAGATATGTGGTGATTGAAAAATAAAAATAAGTACAAATTAGAAGCAATTATACTACAGAACGATGTCGTTTATTGTCCCGACAAAGGGAGTGCCGCACGCAGCAGCGTGCGTTGACCCGTACCTCTCGCAACCCCTTTAGATATAATCTTTCTCAATAATTTCTGTCCACACAATTAAGTTTAAATGCTTAAGTTAAAAAAAAATACCATCCAAATCAAAGAAATAAGACACTGACAGCAAGCTTTTATGACGGACCATTTTTTGCAAAAATAAATAATATATATATATATATAATAAAACAGAGCGACTCAAATTCTAAGATTTTAACATCCAACCGCCTCAAATTAATTTAAGTTTCAACATTCAACAGTCTAAAATCATTTAAGACTTCAACATCAAACGGTCACTAATCTATCACTTATTTTCCCCTCAAATTCAATATTTTTTTATAAAAATCTATCCACCAACATTTTTCTCCCAAATCAAATTCACCACAATAATAATAATAATAATAATAATAATAATAATAATAATAGTAATAATAATAAAAATAATAATTTTAATAATTGTAATAATAATAATAATAATAATAATAATAGAAATAGTAATAGTAATAATAATAATAATTATTATTATTATAATAATAATAATAATAATAATAATAATAATAATAATAATAATAATAATAATAATAATAATAATGTGGACACAAGTGGGTTTGAATCTTTGATCGAAACATGTCATTTTTTGAGATGGATTTTCAACTACATTACAAGTTGTACAAAATTATAATCATGAACATTTATTGCTTGAAGAATATTGGGTAGATGCGCTGCAATTAGTTGAAAGAAAGACACACTACATCATCTACTACAATTAGTTGAAATAAAGCTACACTACACATTGTAATTAGTTGAAAGAAAGTCACACTACACACTGCAATTAGTTGAAAGAAAGCCACAATGCATCATCTACTGCAATTAGTTGAAAGAAAGCCACACCACACACACACACACACACACACACACACACACAAATACGCACACACACACACACAAATACATACGTATATACAATTATACATACCAAAAACTCAAAAGGGTATTTATATCTGTAAGCAATCGATGAGAGAAACTATCGAACTTAAGCAATCTATAAGTAATCACTCCAACGTCACAAAATAGACTAATTTAGTTCATGAATTACCTAATAATTAGAAGACTTAGAATTGGGATAGGATGAAAACGAGAATGATCGGCGAGAGGAACTGTCGAACTTGAAGTTGAGGAAGAGCCAAAATTAGGCAAAGTCAGAGAAGCAGAAATAAGGAGTTTAAGGCTCATACCGGTATTAGGCATATATATATATATATATATATATATATATATATATATATATATATATATACAGTTCCGTTTAAGAACACTCTGTTAAACAACACTCTAATCCTTAATTAACATACCTATAAAAAGCCTTAAAAAAAAAAGGGACTATTCCTCCGGTTTTTTTTTTTTTTATCAGAGGCTTATAGTGCTCTTACGTTTCTCTTTTCTCAAGCAAAAAAGATTCTTATTGTAAATAAGATTCTTTATAACAATAAGATTCGAGAAGTTATCTAACAATTTCTCTTTCGACTCGAATCCCCAAAACTTCAACTTCATCCTTGAACTTCACTCGATGGTTGCTCTTCTTAGTCTTCTTTCTACGCATAAGCTATCCATCTAACACACAAATAAATCTTTCATTCTTCTTAGTCTTCTTTCATCTCGTCTGGTTTTTTCTCCTCTAAAGCTTGTTCAAGTACTTGCAACACCAAAATATCTTGTACACAACTCTGCCACAATGTGAAATTTATTTTTTCATCGAACATTGAAAACTCAAATTTACCCAAATTCGTTGCCATCGTATTACGCGAATTAATTCTCTATACCTCAGATGCATTGAACCTAACTCTGATATCACTTGTTGGAAATTAAATCACGCAAAATAAACAACACAATTTTTAACGTGATTTGGTCCTCAATGACCTAATCCACAAAATCAACTTCAATATATTAATCTCCACAATATAACTTTTTGAACAAAATAAAAGCTGAAAAAATTATCCCTCGCATACTAACTCAAAACCTAATTACACCATCTCTCAATTCTCTAGGATGTTACTACCTCTTGGTTGTATATATTCTCCCTAAACACAAGACTCTATTAATAGAGTACTTACAACTCCTTTTTCCTAATTTAATTAGGACACTCTCATATAATAAGTATATATACTACAAATAGGATTACTATTAAAATAAATTCTTACTATAAATAAGATTACTTCTCATAATAGGATTTGATGAGTTACTTAACAATTTTTGGCAATGAGGGGCAAAATTGTCATATTATTTATTTTACAGGGTTATTTTTTGTAATAAAAAATATCTCACTTTCCTATCATTTTTCATCCCTCCAAATTCTCCTACTTTTGAGAGAAAATTTTTTAACCAAAAAATTGAATCAATTTTACCTTCAAATCTATTCCCTTCATCATCCTTAAAAAAACTCACAAGTATGGGATTTAGAGGAATTTTAATTATTTTTCCTCAAATAAAAACTTACAAACACAGTATAATGAATGTGATATGTCAAATAGACGTATCTCACTACCTAAGTGCGCGTATAAAAGAGATTTTTCTACAACGTTAATAAGATTACACACTCTTAATACTAAAAGAATGTTAGATTGATATTTTATCTTTCTATATTATCCATTAAAACCTAAATCGAAGACGCTTTACTGTGGCTTAACGTTATTGACAATCGTAAGAAAGTGTTGTGCAGGTGTTAGGTAGGATCAGTGGACGACTAGAGATACCAACCCGAAAGATAAAATATCATCAAATACCAATATATAAAATAATCGAAAGATAAGACTGTAATTAAAATAAAAGACCTAAATTCACATGAATACTCCTATGTTCAAAATAAAATTCCTGCTTTCTTTGTATCATCAAAAGTAAAATGGGGAGAAATTTCGCTTGAAATGGTATGGCCGAAAAACGAAGGTAAGTATAGGAGTAGTTCAACTCGATATCTTATTTTGAGGAAATAGTTTAACTTTATATCTAGTCCATACATATTTCGTCTAATTGTTTGAAGTAATGAATCATTTTCCTTAAAATTAATTCCCTCTTTTTGTGGGAATAATGGGAGTGGTAGTTATATAAAAACCCGTCTTCAGTCTTGACAATATTTCAAATGGCACATTATGTTCTTTTCTTCCATATTATTACTGGCTGTGTTATTTCTCTCTTTCTTGAACATAGTTGGATATATATATATATATATATATATATATATGCATGGAACTCTGTCAACCGTTAACATTTTATAATAATTAAAGGAACAATTATTAAAAAATAGTCATGACAAATTAAATATGTGATGGTTAATGATTGATGTCTTAACATGATACTTGAGATTTATTGTGCTTTATTCCTTCTTCTGACAACATATAGCGTTCCTTAGAATTATGATTGTTTAGAATAATTAATATTGGAGAGAGTTTTTAAAGGATAATTTAACGTATATTATAATTAAATATTATATATATTTTAATTATTAAAAAGTAAAATTTAATATAAATTTTTATATTAAAATTTATTTTTTAGTAATTAAGATTAAAATATAATATTTTAAATTGTGTTTAAAATTATACCTATCTGTTTTTAAAACTGCGAGGTACTTTATGACTCAGCTCCACATTAGCACATAAAAGCAAAATAGATGTAGTGCGCGTCGCGCCAACTCATTCAACGTTTTGATTGCTTCGGTTTTTAATATAATCTGATATGTGCAAGTGTAATTCGAATATGTGAAATACGTAGACCGCTTATGATCACTATTAGTTAAAGCAGGCATCCACCATGTGAGGTGCATATAGTTCGCTTATATTCTTTATCTTTAATTAAGGATGAGTATGTTAGAGCACCAAAAAAAAAGGATGAGTTTGTTTGTAGATTAAATAGTTAAAAATAGGAGAAATAATAAATAAATAAATAAAATCCTACAATACATGCTTTCAAAATTAAATACAAAATTTTATAATAATGATTTTTAAGTATAATTTTATTTCATATTCCTAACGTTTGATAAAAATATATAATTAATAATGGTGTGATATATCTAATTTATCTATAATATAAATAATGACATCTTAATTAGAACTTAGGAATTTTATAGTATTTTATAGCTTTATATATATGTATATATAATTTTCCAAATAAAGAGTATATATGATTGTACTCTCTCATTTCCATTTTATATGTCATTTTAAAAGGATTTTTTTTTAAATATAAGACATTTTACATATAACTGAAAAAATTTAATCATTTTCTACTTTATCCTTAAAGATGAAATAATTAAGAGAGAGTGAAAGATGAGTAATTAATTAATACATGAATAATAATAAAATTTTAAATCAACATTAATTACTTAATATTAACATTAATAAAAAAATTTAATATATATAATTTTACCTTAAAAGACTTATCTAATAAAAATAAGTGAGTACCAATTATTCCCATGAAACGCGTACCAGAATAGTCTCATAGTGTAAAATTCAAGTTTCTCTCCATTATAAAAGACAAGGAACTAATATTTTCATCGCGAGGAATCTTACTTTCGGTGCAATATAATTATATACACTACATTTTAAAATTAGAGATATAATTAATTTTTAAAGTCAAATAACGATGTATTAAATTTTAAAATTAATATAATTTGTAAAAGTTTAAAATGAAATAAATTTTGTGATTAATAATTTTTGTTATATATTAAACAATTATAGTAATTGTATTAATTAAAAATAAATAAATTCACATTAATTTAATATATCATCGTTTGACCTCAAAAATTAAATTATATCTTTAATTTTAGAATAAAGGGAACACCATGTAATACAATTAATATTGTTATAATGAATTTTTTTTGTGCATAATTTATAGACTATGTTTATTTACAAATATAATATATGAAATGTGACTATCAGTGAGTTTAATACTTGACCCGTTATTTTATTCTTTATTTACTATTTCATTTACTCTTTTAAATTTTGTTTCTTATTTTTAAGGCTATTTGACTATAGATTAAAAATCTAATGACAGAGGTGATATTATATACTCTATTGATCTGTTTCAAAATTAAATATGTTTTTTAAAAATAAAGATTTTTAAAAATAATTTAATTTGTTAAATATATTCTTAATATTAATTAGGAATGTAATACCTAGTATGGTAATATTCAATTTGCCTAAAATATTTAATGGTAGGTTAAAAATTTCATGTCATTTTATAATATATATATATATATATATATATATATATATATATATATATATATATATATATATATATATATATATATATATATATTTAAAATTTTAGAACGCAGAGAGCAACAATCACTCAAAATACTAAAACACTTTAAAAATAATAATAAATAATTTTTGAATTTAAATAAAATTATAAAATATATAATATTTAAATATATAAAATTAGTACAAATACTCGTCACTCATTCATCATATTTACTAGCAAACATGCATGCAAACAAACACAGTCTTCCTAATCAATAGAAGAGGGGTAAAATGCTACACGTACTAAATTTTAATTTTAATATTTTTTGATAGGATAAGTTTAAATACACTGTTTTAAAATATAACATAAAATATTATTATAATCTCAACAATTAAAAAATAAAATCTGATACTAGAATGCAAACTGTGAAAAATTATGTTAGTGCAGGGTTCACTAGTCCACACACAGCTCCAAGTGATACGAATTATATGTCAGACTTGACGAGGACATTTTATACTTACATCAGTATAATATAAACTGTAACGAGTCAAATATCAAATTTGAATTAAATTATAATATAATAAAAATTAAGGTGATTTTTTAATATTATTTTTTTTGTAATTTAAATTTTAATATACATATTTAAGTATTTGATATTAATCAATATAAAATTAGAGCGTTACATCAGCACCGTATCTTGGATCTAGAAAAGAGAGAGAGAAACTTTGCATCATTAACACGACGAGGGTTGTAGTTTGAGGGCTGATGATCTGTAACTCTCTCTTTTCTTTTTATGCCGGTCGGTTAGTAATTGTAGCGACTTGACTCCCTACTGAGTTCTTAAATTGTAGTGCTTCCCGCCGAGTTATGGGCCCATTGTTACCTAGGGTTCAACCATTTAGGGAGATATTTTTGTTGAATAATTATTGAGTCAACGACAAATTTATGTCAAAATATTAAATGTCAACGTAAGTCAATTTAAGATAAAAATAAATTAAAAAAATATTTATATATTAATATTTTATTTTATAATTTATAATTTTATATTAATTATAATTTAATTTTGTCATAAAATTTATCAACGTATATATTATTTTTTATAATTTTTTTCGACTATAATAATTTTTAAAATTTTTTTATATCATAATATGGTGTCAGTATATATTTTAGTTCTTAGCTATATTTTGTGTTGTATCATAAATTATTAGTTATTATTATTAGTCTTATTCAATTTTACATTATTTGAACTGTATGTGACGGTACCGTATTTTTATAGTTTGGTATTTATTGAATCGGATTGATAATACCGATTTTTTAATTTTTTTTTTAAATTATTATTATTATTAATAATTATAATAGAAAAGTAAAAATAATAAAAATAAAAATACTAATAATAATAATTATTATTATAATAAAAATAATAATAATAATTATTATAATAATAAAAATATTAATAATAATAATAAAATATTAATTATATTAATTTTAATTTTTATCCGATAAAAACCGATAACCCGTCTCGGTATCAAAATTTTGCCACACACCCCTGCGGCCCGGTCAGATACAGAATGTTTTATATCAGTGTTTTACCTATTGGTGGTGCACTTTGATACTTTTTCCTAATAAGTTTATATAAATTGTGAATTCGGTACTCCGCCTTTTTTTTGGGGTGTTACTGAATTCGGTACTAAAACTACAACAACAATAATGTATCTATATAGATTTGCATGCACCTTAATGATAAATCAATGTAAACTTAAAAGGTAATTTACATTGATTTAAAGTAATACAAAAGATATAAAAAAAAATATTTTAAATTTTATATTCATATTAGTATAAGTACTATCTAAATTTGTATCAATTAAATACTATTCAAATTTAAAAAAAATTATATCTGTAATAGGAATAGAAGAAAAAAAAAATCCATTCAAATTAATATAAGTACTATATAGATTTATAATAATTAAATATATACTATCCAAATTTATAAAGTATTCAAAAGAACCCAACCAATCTCTAAAAGAAAAAGTAACTTCTAAAAGAATTTTTATTTTTATTTTTAACAATTTAATTACAATTTTATCACAATTTTATGCAATTAATTAAGACAATATAATACATTATAATATATATATATATAACCTAAATTTATTAAAACTTGAAATTATAACAAATCACACGATTAATCAACTATATAATTAAAATCGCAAACTTGATTTCACAAATTTTTAGTTCAACTTTGTTATTTAAAATTAGTATAAGTACTATCCAAATTTACAAAGTATTCAAAATAAACCTCAATCAGTTAAAAAAAAGTAAGTTGTCTTTTTTATTTATAACTTTAATAGAAAAATAAACTTCTAACATAATTTGTATTTTTGGTTCTATCAATTTTGTAACAAACTTTTTTTATCTTAATTTTATGTAAGATAATATAATTTTACAAATTTTATGTAGGATAGTTTATTATTAAAATTTTATTAAGATATTAAAATAATCTCTTAACAAATCACATTGTTTAATTATATATATTCACATTAGTCTTCAAAATCATTTTTAAGTTAATATCTTAACTAAATTAAATTCAGTACAACTTGAAATTTTATCAAATCACATGATTAATTATATTGATAATATACATAAACTTTTTTTTTTAATATAATAATTATAAAATTAATTAAAATATTATAGTGGATCATTACTATCATAATTATATAATTCCTTCTTCTTTTTTTGTTAAGCAACGGTAAGCTCTTATGGTGCCATTATATGAAAAAAAAATTCTCTTTAATTATGTTACAGTTAGTGCTACTCATAAAATATTTTTTATTAGTATTAGATGTTAGTTTGTAATTTTTATTTCACCAATTATCTCATTTCTTAATTTTTATAATACTTATTAATAAATAAATATAAATATTTATAGTATATATAATATAATCGATGTATACAATTTTAAAAAAAAATACCGATATTAATATTAATTAACCAATATATATTAATTATTTTTACCAATATCGTACTAACTTTAAATGTTATAGTATTAATTATACCGAACCGATCAGTACCAAAAAAATACCAATTTTTTTGAACGCCCTTGTGAGCAGATATGTGGTGATTGAAAAATAAAAATAAGTACAAATTAGAAGCAATTATACTACAGAACGATGTCGTTTATTGTCCCGACAAAGGGAGTGCCGCACGCAGCAGCGTGCGTTGACCCGTACCTCTCGCAACCCCTTTAGATATAATCTTTCTCAATAATTTCTGTCCACACAATTAAGTTTAAATGCTTAAGTTAAAAAAAAATACCATCCAAATCAAAGAAATAAGACACTGACAGCAAGCTTTTATGATGGACCATTTTTTGCAAAAATAAATAATATATATATATATATATATATATATATATATATATATAACATAGGAATCAATGAATCAAGAATCATACGTTGAAAATAACAGCACAATAAAAATAAGTAAAGAAAAACAATAAGACACAAAACATAAAAATTTATTTAATTCTTCAAAATGTTAGTTTATTAATTATAATAAGTTCATCAATTCCCTGCAAACCATAAATAACATAGATAATAGTTTATTATGTGTATTAAGATAATTAATTAGACATAGAATAAATATTTAATTAAAATTATGAAAATATAATTATAGTTATTAAATATTTTATTTAAATAATAAATTATTGATATTACAATTTCTTTCGATCAACTGCTAAGTTAAACGTTTGAATATAGTATAAATTTATTTAGTTATAATTATGAAAAAATAATTATTTTAATTTAGTTAACTTTGTAATGAAATTCTACAGAATTAATTTGCTTAAAACTCTAATTCAAATAGAATTATGAAATTTAAGATTTAATAAGTTTTAATTTAGTTATAATAACTAGCCAATATGAATTCATTGTAATTTTTCAACTAATTTACAATTATTATTAATGTTTAGATATATTATTAATACAATTAATCATGTGATTTGATTAAATTTAAATTTTTAATAAACTTAAATTAGTTAGAATATTAATTTAATAATAAAAGTCATGACTAATATTAATATAAATAAATCACGTTATTTGTTAAGAGGTTTTTTTTTGATAACTTAATAAAACTGTAATACTAAAATTATTGTACATAAAATTTGTTAAGGTATATTATCTTACATAAAATTATAATAAAAACACTTTCAATAAAATTGGTTGATACAAAAATAATTTTTTTTAGATGTTCATTTTCCTATTAGAGATATAAAAATAAAAGACACTTTCCTTTTTCTTAATAGTATTTTCTTTGGAATTATTTATAGATTTTGATAGTATTTAATTATTTTTAATTTATATAGTATTTATACTAATTTAAATAAAAAAGAAAAAGCGAACCAAAATATTGTAAAACAAAATTTGTACTTTTAATTACATGATTGATTACTTCATAATCTATGGTAAAATAATATTGGTATTTTAAAAAATTATACATAATATTGTGCATAATCCTCTTTTTATATATGCAATACAAGAAACTCTAATTCATTTTAAAAGTATAAAATTATTCTCAAAGTTTTGATTTTCTGGTATCTGACTCATGTTTGTCTTTGCTCGTCTTTCATTGCGTAGGACATGGTGCGATTTGGTGCAATTGAAAATCTAAGCCGCACATAAAACTGCTTAAGTGTTGTTTGACAAATTCAAAATCGTATATAAAATGTACGATTTTAAAATGTACGGTGTGGTTTCATTTGGTACGGTTTCGATTTTAAAATTAATTAAACATATACATATTCTAAAATTAGAAATAAGTCAGAATTTCGTCGACAATATTTACAAAGAAAGGTCAATTTCTTTCACTTATAAATTATTCATTACAACTGAATGAAACAAAACAAAACAAATTTCTAAATCCCTTGATCCATTACTTAGGAACAACCATGTAAGTCTCAATTTAACAGACCGTCATCCGACGGAATTTCTATGAATTCAAACCTATTCTCAACTTAAATATAAGCTGAAAATTTCCAAAATAGGAGAAAAGGGTTTCTTTATGATGATACCCATCTAACATATCAATATCCAAATCCAACTAAAAATAAGTTGCACAAATATATTAATCAGCCAACTTGTCCTAATATCTCAACCAACCACATTCAAAGTCTTAAAATATGTCAATAAATACATAGTTAGATGCAGTACAAAATAAATCTTTGACATCAGTGACAATGGTTCTAGTTAATAAACTGTCCACTTACTCCACAAGGATTTACTTGCATCTCCATTATTTTTTCCAAAGTCCGTACTTGTTATAGGTCTAAAGTTGAAAACTTTTTCTTTAGTAATGTAAATTAATGTCCTCGTCTACACATTTAATTTGGACACAAGTGGGTTTGAATCTTTGATTGAAAAATGTCATTTTCTGAGATGGATTTTCAACTACATTACAGGTTGTACAAAATTATAATCATGAACATTTATTACTTGAAGAATATTGGGTAGATGCAGTACAATTAGTTGAAAGAAAGCCACACTACATCATCTACTACAATTAGTTGAAATAAAGCTACACTACACATTGTAATTAGTTGAAAGAAAGTCACACTACACACTGCAATTAGTTGAAAGAAAGCCACACACCACACACGCGCACGCACACACACACACACACAAATACATACGTATATACAATTATACATACCAAAAACTCAAAAGGGAATATATTTATATTTGTAAGCAATCGATGAGAGGAACTATCGAACTTAAGCAATCTATAAGTAATCACTCCAACGTCACAAAATAGACTAATTTAGTTTATGAATTACCTAATAATTAGAAGACTTACAATTGGGATGAGACGAAAATGAGAATGATCGGCGAGAGGAACTGTCAAACTTGAAGTTGAGGAAGAGCCGAAAATAGGCAAAGTCAGAGAAGTAGAAATGAGGAGTTTAAGGCTCATACTGGTATTAGGTGTATATATATATATATATATATATATAGTTCCGTTCAAGAGCACTTTGTTAAACAACACTCTAATCTTTAACTAACATACCTATAAAAAGCCCAAAAAAAGGAGACTTTTCTTCAGTTTTTTTTTAAATTTTTATCAGAGGCTTGTAGTGCTCTTACGTTTCTCTCTCCTCAAGCAAAAAAAATCTCTCTCCTCAACCAAAAATGTGTCCTAGATCTGAAGAACAAGAGGAAGGATAACAACATAGATCTGAAGAACTCATCTTTCGTCAAGCTCCCTCACTTTCTCTCTCCTCAGCAAAAATATAACACGAAACAGATCTCTCTGAAATAACAAGAACGCGACGAGAAACTAAAGAACGTGACCTAGATCTGGGTTTGCCCAGACATCCCCGAAGCTAAAGAATCAATGGAAAGCCCAAATCTTATTTTTAATTCAGTAAAATCTTACATTTCTCTCTCCTTAATCTGGCAATAAATTAGGGATTTTACTTGCATACATTTGGGGAATGCTTGAATTTCATACTTCAGAGTGCAAATCGAGTAGTTTAGTAATAAGTAATAAGTTTTATTTGCATACATTAGTAATAAGTTTTACAATAAGTTTTTTGGGACGCCTTGTGCCTTAGTTTTCCCAGAACCCCAAATAGTTCAAAACTTAAGAACAACTAGTTTTCTTCTTTTCCAACATTTCCTGGTAATCAAATAGAGTAAAGCAATTAAAGAAATTGAACATTAGAAATATTTTCAAGCAATAATATTTCTAATTTCAGAACATCATCAGGAATAAATTGTGCTAAAGTGTACATAACCCATTTATAAAATATTCAAACAGTATGGTTTACAAGGACCTCAAATTAAAATAATTAACTTGAAAAGAACAAACTAAAAATGAAGCTGACAATCATACTGAGAACCAATAACATATAGAAAATTTAAAGCATAACATTAATCTCTGTCTCTATAAAAGCCTTAATGAAAGAATTAGTTGTTCAATGTTATATTTATTTAGCTGACTGCCTTATGTCTAATAGCTTTTGGTTGTAATTGGAAGAAATATTATATATCTGTTAGTAATGGAAAGCAAGGTACAAGAAAGTAGCAAGCTAAAGGTTGGGGACGGTTCACAATCTACCGGATTGAGTGAAAATTTATCCCCAAAGTATTGTTGGTGTGGGATACGAGCAAGAATTTGTACATCGTCGATGGAAAAAGCTGTAGGGAAAAAGTTCTATGGCTGTTCAAATTATGGTGTAAGTTATGTTATTTGTCATCGTATAAATAATTTATTTAACTATTATACATACCGTAAATATTTATAATTGTTTGATTAATATTACGCAGAAGGAATCATTTTGTGGGTTTTTTGAATGGATTGACTTTATAAACATGTTAGACAATGGTGAAAATTGTTCCAGTCTGTTGAATTTGAAGAACACTGAGGTTGAGTTACATATGATGAAGGCCAAATCTCATGAGTTGGAAGTGCAGGTAGAGAAGATGACAAAAAAGAACGCTAAATTGAAGAATGATTTAAAGTGTGCAAAAGAGAAATTAAGGGGATTTGAAACAAAGGAGATGTGGTTAATACTTGTAATCGGGATGTTTTTTGTTTTGTTGTTGAGCATGTTGAAAAACATGTTTTTTACTTAAATGAGTGTATTTAAACTACAATTTGAATGTAACAATTAGTATGATATAATAGTGGTGTATTTGTTTGTGTTTATTTGTTGTGTTTGAGTGACATGCCTCTCGTGCAGATATGGCAACCACCCTTTCATCTGAATCAGGTACTACAACATCAACTACCAAACTTCAAAATAAACGGCTTAGCTATACCTTTTATTTGGATTGATGTTGGACTCTGGTGTCTTAGATATAAGTTATTTTCATTATGTCAGTTGTTTATCATTTCTGTCTATGGTAAACCTACTATACGTTTTGTAATTATGTCTTCAAATATATCATTTGGTTGATGTTTATTTTATTGTTGGACATTCTAGCAATAGATGATCATGTTCCCTAAGCTTTATCTATCTAATTAGCAACTTATTAAAGTCATCTCTCTCTCCCTCTATCTGATTTGTGAATATCTTTCTGCTTATGTGTTTTATTTTACTTAATTAAGCATAAAGCAAAATGTTGTTGACTAAATTCAAGTTGATGATCAATTGAAAGTTTTGAAACAAATTATACATAAAATAAGTGTAAAGATGAGTTACTATGAAATATACTAAATACTACCGTTATAAGCCTGTAAGTAGCTTGTCAATTATGGACAATCTACTTGGATATGAAATCTATTGTGTTGTTCTTACTCAAATCCATCAACCAAATGGCTACTCTACTTCAATACAAAATGAAAACAAAATCACTGTCAAATACCCTGCATCCTGTGAGAATAATAATTTTCATGCAGAAAGCTTAAACAATAATGATATAACAGGAATTTTAATAACAGGGAACGTAATACCATGTCTGAGATGTAATAGCATAAATATCACAGTCACAGTCATAAAATATAAAGGTTTTTAAACAATAATGATATATTACAAATGATTCTAAACTGGTAGCAAATACTAAGTTGTCCTCTATTCCTTCTTTGTCCTCTATACAAATGAGTCCATTTTATCCTCATAATTGTTGTACAACATAGGTACCGTGAGGAGCAACATAAATAACCGTGAGGAGCAACTCCATGATATGATTATTACAATTCTGAAGCCAATTCTGTAAAAAAAAAAAAAAAATTAATACAAAAACATAAATATACAAGTGTTGTTATATCAGTGAAGTGTTGCACCTATGGGTGAATCACTGTCATCATTTAAACTCGCATCTTGAGTAGCATCATCAGTTGATGCTCCAACTCTAAATTTTTACAAATAGGAAAGTCAAATATAAATCTAAAGCAAAATAAATTTTAAACAAATAGCAAAACCAAAATAGAACTTGCTTACTAATTATTAAGCACTGGGCAGTTTTTTTTGTCGTGCGTCGTACCAACTTTGCCACATCCATGATAACATCTACCCTTGAAATTTTTTGTTTTCTCCATAACCCTTTCCCCTTTAGCCTTTTGCCACACCCTTTTGCTCGCACTTGTTTCGGCTCAATGTAACTAAGTTCATAAATATAAGTCATGTTAACTAACTTTGATACACTCATTCCACCACATTCCATTTCATTCATTCTTTCTGAACCATTCTTCCCAATAATTTGATTGATTTTGTCATCAACATTATGTAAACATTCATTTAAAACATTTGTAGCTTCTTCATGTCGGAGAGCCCTATCAATCAAATCTAAAGAATATTGAATCAATTGAGTTTGTAAGAGTAAGTATGACTTGTCATCCTTTATCGTCACACTATTATCATCAATTACAACACTTGCTTTTGCTGTCTTTGTCCACCTCTTCAAAATGTACAATGTAGGCAATTTGTCAAGATCATGATACTTATTCAAGTAGGCTATCACATGCCAACATAGGATTCCCAAACTCTCAAACTTTTTACAAGTGCATTTTGCATAGTTCAAAGATATGTTATAATAAATTTTTCTTACTTTAAATTTGCTGACATTCATTTGGTAAATCTTATACACATTGTAGTTGACATCCTCCTTTAAAAGTTCAAACTTATAATTCAAGCTCTCACACGACTTATTTTCAAATTTATAATATGTTGAATGTGTATAAATGTCAACCATTTGAAATAAGAAGTCATGCCAATTTTCACTCTCGGCTTCTCAATCAAATGTTTGTTATCCGAAACCAACTCTACATGTCATTGCTGCTGAAGGCCCCGACCAAATTGAATCATAAAATCTAGCAAAGAAATTTTTTTAGAGACAAATTTTTAAAAAAATACATGAGAACTTTTCGCTCGTTGGCTACTTGACATGCCAACTGAGAAAATATGATTCACATGTGTGGGTACCCATCTAGAACGGATGTCATACATTAATTGTAACCGTTTAGTAGCATTCAATCCACTTTTCTCTATAAGCTCCACCCAAGTGAAGTCAAACTCTTCCACAGTCTCCGAATTCCAAATGCAATCTGAAAGCTCATTATAATAACCATTGAATTTGACAGAATCAATTTTCTTTGAAAATTTCGTCAAAATGTGCCAACTACAATGACAATGATATGTATTAGGAAGAATCTGCGAAATGACATTTGCCATTGCCGAATTCTGATCGGTGATAATCATCACAGGTGCATAACCTGACATTGCTTTCAAAAATCTGTCCAGATGCCAAACAAAATTATCTATGGTCTCATCACTTAAAAAAGTACAGCCAAATACAGTAGTTTGACCATGGTTATTAACCCCCACAAGTGTTGCAAATATCATTCCGTAATGATTAGTATTGTATGTGGTATCAAAAATGACAACATCACCATAAAATCTATAAGCCCATCTAGAGGTTGCATCGGCCCAAAAACAACGAGTAATCATTTTTTCATCGTCTGTGCCTATTGTGAAAGTGAACGAAGGATTCTTTTGTTATTCTAACTTTAAGTAGTTATTTAACATATCGCCATCATGTCCCTTCAACTCATTGCGCTTGTCTCTTTCAAAGTTGTACAAATCTCGTTGCGTGCAACCAATATTTTCAAACCCTCTCGCCTGCATTGCAAGAAAATTGTATTATTGGCATTATGGTATATTTACTATGGCAAGTTGTTGACTCAGAGATTTTTGGGCAGTTGACACATTATGATGCGATCGTAAGAGATGTCTCTTATGTGGGGTTGACAATGAGTGACAATGACCCTCCCTAATTTTGCTAACTACGTATAACTCATTTTTTTTTACTACTATGATTCTTGCACTACAACCTTCTTTTGTAAATCCATGTTTTCTTTTTACTTCCACATTGGCTAATAATTTCCCCTTTCCTTGCTTATAACACGCATACTCCTTCTAACAAATCTCATTGTTTCCCACCCTTTTTTTCTCATTATACTTTCGCACACTAAAACCATCATGCATTGCATATGTATTGTAAAAAATGTGAACATCATCTAATGTTTGAAAATCTTGACCTACCTTAGGCGTCAACTCATAATCTACTTGAGGATAGTAGACTAAAGTTTTATGGTTATTCGCATCCACCCCCTCTGCACTCACATCATCCCCCTCAATTTTTATTTTCAAATTGCATATATTGTCTAAATCCAATTCTGCATTATCCCCATAACTCCCTATTCCATGGTCCATGTCTTCCATTTTAAATAAACTTGAAAATAAATGTATGTGCACAAAGTTAATGGAAATTAAACTTCAACTGTCAGAAAGAGAATCTGTCTGATATTCTATTGAATTAATGTATTCATCGAATTGTTTCCACACATTTGGCTCTTTCAATTAATATTCAAAAAGAGGGCTCGACAAAAAAAAAAAAAAAAAAAAAAAAAAAAACTACCACAGATCACATACCATATGGGGAAAAAAAACAACGAAAATTATTTTGAGAATGTAAAGAATTACTCCACATAGATTATCAAGGATATTAAATTTGATTTTCAAACTAAAACACTGTCTGACCGCCATCAGAGATTGATGTATAAGTTGCTTCAGTTGAAATTGCAGTAATATCATACTTATGTTTATAGGAGTTGGGATTGTTTAGTTGGTATCTTCTTTATAGGAGTTGGGGTATGCCATGTTCAGTACTTATTAAGCTGTGTAAATTTCCTAATTTCCAAAAAAAAATGTGTTTTTTCGTTCAACTTATAATCTGAAAAACAAACGTGAACTCTTGGGAAGAATGAGTTTAAATAACTAAAAAAAAAACGTTAACTCTTGTTGGCTGTGAACGATTTATAAATTAATACTAACGATTTATAAACGCTTCAGAACAACTAAAAAAATTTACGATTTTAAATAATTGATTTCTCACCCAATTGTTATATTGTGATGATTTGAAGATGACGACCCTTGTGGACTGCTTCCAATCGGTAGCTTTTTGTATTATGTTATTTTAGTATATGAGTTTTGCTAAGGAAAGACGAATTCTTCAGATCTATGTTGCTATCCTTCCTCTTGTTCTTCAAATCTAGGACACATTTTTGGTTGAGGAGAGAGAAAGAGTTTTTTTGGTTGAGGAGAGAGAAACGTAAAAACACTACAAGCCTTTGATAAGAAAATAAAAAATAAAAAAAAATCGGAAGAACAATCCCCTTTTTTTGGGCTTTTTATAGGTATATTAGTTAAGGATTGAAGTGTTGTTTAACAGAGTGTTCTTGAACGGGACTGCATATATATATATATGGTCAAAACGACATCGTTTTGGTCATGCAACTTTAAAAAAAAAAAAAAAAAAAAAAAACCCAAAACGACGTCGCTTTGGCCATTATTAGTGTGGTGTGATTTTTGCAGTGCGGTCTTATTCAGAACTAGAAATCAAACCACAAATTCAATCTCTTAACTTTTCTAAAACCTTCATATATGTCGGAACTGTTAGTTTGATTCTATTAGTGTAATTTGGTCGATTTTTAGTTTGATTTCAGCACCAAATTCGATTTTTTGCTTAACCTTAGTTATTCAGACAATGTTGAAGTCCTAACTTTAAAAAGGAAGTTCATAATAGTATGCGATCAAGAATCAATCTTGGTGTAATTGACCTTTTTGTGATTCATGTATTCTCTCTATTTCAAGAGTATTTGTGATTCTTGTATTATCTCCATTTCCAAAGAGTTTTCTTTTAACGTTTTAGAGTCTATTTATTTGATAATCAAATTTAAATTTGAAATAATTTAATTTTAGTAGTATAATTATAGTTATTGCAAATTCTCAAAGGCAAAAAAGGAGGTGCCTTAAAAATGATGTTGTTTTGCATAATTGAATGCACACCTTCCCATGTTATGTACAAAACGACATTTTTATAATTTTCTAAAATATTATTATTATTATAAAGAGATACCTCATGCAGGAGTGTCAGGTAACACTCGCCTCCCGTGCCCTCATTATAAAAAGTATACTATTAACTTATTGTCAAAACTTACATGAGTTGCATCTAAATTTAAATTTTTTGAAAAATAATAGTTAGTTTAAAAGGTCAAATGAATCTCTTTTTGTGAAATAAAAAAATAATAAATTAAACTCGATAAACCTAAAGTGTTAGCTCAAGTGAAAGTGAATTTAACGATAAAACTCTTTCAAGGCACGATTATAATAGGTTCAACATTTCGTTGAAGCAATATATGATCTTATTTGAAGCCACCAGAATGTAATTAATTATAAACTTGTTTAGCGTGTGAATTGTAAGAATATTACCTGCACCTAAATTATATTCTATATAAATTCATAATTTTAGTCTTCTTACTCACAAAATCCAATCATATTGATTAAATATTTTCTCAGAATTCAAATTAAAAGATAGATTATCAGAGCACCATCACCGCAGTATTGATCAGTCACTTTCATTTATTTTTGGTCCATGTGCGTGTTCGTTCATTATGGATCGTGCTAGTGTTTTTCTCCATTTTTTTCTTGATTTAGTCAAAGATGATAGTTTGTACACCATTTTTTTTCTATTTGGTCCAGGATGATAATTTGGTACTTACGTGTATCTTTTAAAGAAAAGTATAATTTAACAAAAATTAAATACATATATCTCATTTATTAAAAAATGGAGTCTGACATAAAAATTCGTGTCAAATTTTATTTTTTAATAATTAAAATGAATATAATATTTTATTTTGTGTATGGAATGGTGTCTATCTTTTAATTGTTAGAAGACTAAAAATAAATTTAAATTTACCATATAAAAATATTAATTTTTTTGCAACTCAAAATCAATCTCTCCAACAACAGGAATTTTTTTAAATTAATTTTAAAATATTAAAATAATAATTATAACAACCGATTATTATGAATTAACTCCGATATATATATAGTCCAGTAGTAACAACTCACCAAACTTGTACTATCAAACGGCACATGGAAAATATCAATGGGAGGGATCATTTTGCAATTTGCATAACTTTGTAAATCATGAAAGTAAGATTGGTAGCCTACCCCCCCCCCCCCCCCGTTGTCCGTGTACCTCTGAATTAATACTGCTACCAAACTTTGGACTCTAATTCGCTAGAGACAATTTAACGTGGTCTCTGCACTCCAAGTGTTCGGTCAATTTGTTACCAAATCTTCTCCTAATATTTACACAATAATACCAGTAACAAAAATCATGGAGCAAAGGGGGACCCCTTGAGATTATGATTAATACTTCTTGTCACTAGAGTATTGTAATTTTGTCATACCAATAGGATCCTCGTCCTCCATGTTCCTTCGTGACTCGTTATTTTGTCGCATCTCTTTGCAATAATACTAATAATAATAATTTTAATTTGTTTTGGTGCGATGAACACGTAATCACTATATTTCTGATGATTATTGAATAAAATATCTGATGCATACAATATTTTACAGATCCTACATTGATAATTTGAGCTACCAAAAACCATTTCGACTAATCATTCCAATATGACTCCCGTTAAAATTAATAGTTTGATTCAACACTCACCCATCTTTGTCTGCTATTGATTAGGACAAGTGGGACCAATTAGATTTACTTAATTATTGAATTTGAATCTCCTTTGTTACATATTTTTCTCGGTATCTTATAATACCCTATATTTTTATAATTATAAATAGTATAATTAAATTCAATACCAATTTATTTATTATATTGAATAACATAATTATTTCAAAAAATAAAAGTAATCCAATGCTTTTTATTATTTGATGAATATATAGATTTTTTATTAAAATTTCAATAGATGAAAATTCTTTTAAATTTTTGAAAACTAAAATATTTTTTATAAAATTAATTTTAATATCATTTATTATTTATTAATATATTTTGATCATTATTAATAAAATTATTAAAATTAAATAATTGATGTATTGATTGAAGTCCGAGGAAATGTAAAATGAAAGGGAGTCAAATCTCTAATTACTACAATCATCGGCCTTGTGGGTCCATTAGGTCTTAATCAACATTTTATAATCGAGTTCAATTATTGGCAATAAGTCAAGTTTCTTCCGTATTATGCTCTACTTTAAACACATCAATTCTGTAACATTCATTCGTCTTCTTTGCCATTAACACACCAATTCTGTTTTTTATACAGTATATCAATAAGTCAAAGGGCATGTTTGGAACTACACCTATACAATTTGTGAGGAAGAAAGGAAAGGAAAGGAAAGGAAAGGAAAAATTTAAATAATAGAAAAAGAAAATACTTTTATATAATCTAATATTTTGTAAAAAAATTACTATAAAATATAACAATGGACTTTAATGAAAATTTATAATTGTTGAAATATCAATTTCTTTCCTTTCACTTTTTTTTCCCCTTTGAAAATTTAGACAACTTAAAAAACATTAATCATATCAGTAGTTGGTGTCGTGAATTCTTTTATAGTTTAAGTTTCCACAAAGCAACAAAAAAAAAAAAAAAAAAAGATTTTCACCATAATTTCATATTAAGATCGTGTTGAAAACTTGAGAAAACTTTCGAGTAACAATGAAAAAATTACTGCAACTAATTTCTTAACTATCACTTATAAATCAAAGGTCTTGGTTTTCAAAATCAAAGGATGTTGTGGGGCATTCAAACCATGGGCCTGTCATACCTATTGTTTTTAGGTAAATTACATATTATAGTACATTTTAAAAAGTAATTACAGAAAAAATATATCTTAAAAGTATTTACAAAAAGAGTACTTTTTTAAAATATATTTATAAAATTAGTGCATTCTTATCCTTTTAATTTAGTTGAATGATTTTAAAATTCAAAATTTAAAAAATCAATTGCACAAATCAATACATCTCATCTCTCTTTGTATACCAGAAAAAAAAAAACACTACGTCCCCCTCTCCCTTCCCTCCTCCCCCGCCTGTCCCCTCCCCCGCCTGTCCCCCCCCCCTCCAGCTTTCTATCCTCCCTCCCCCCTCCCCCGCCTACCTCCTCCCTCTCCCGCCTACCCGCTCCCCCCCCCCCGCCGCCCGCTTCCCCTCCTCCCTCCCCCCTCGCCCTCGCCTTCCCCCTCCGCCTGCCACCTCCCTCCCCCCTCCCCCGCCTGCCCCCTCTCCCGCCTACCTCCTCCCTCCCCCTCCAGCCTGCCTTCTCCTTCCCCCTCCCCGTCTCCCTCCTCCGTCCCCCCTCCCCCTCTTGCTCCCGCCTGCCTCCTCGTCCCTCCCCCCGTCCCCGTCCCCGTCCCCGTCTCCCTCATCTGTACCCCCTCCCCGTCTGTCTTCTCCCTCACCCCTCCTCGCCTCCCTCCTCCCGCCTCCTCCATACAAAGGTAACCAACCATGTAATACAAATGTAACCAAACTTTAATACAAGGTAACTAACTCTTAGTACAAAGGTAACCAAACATTAATACAGAGGTAACCAACCTTTAATACAAAGGTAACCAAAACTAGTTACTACACATTTAAGAATTGGTTACCTCCATACTAGTGTTTGGTCACCTAGAATTACTACACGAAAAAATAAATTATAGAAATTTGTTACCTCAATAATAGTATTTGGTTACCCAGGTTTACTTGTGCAGTCTTTAATTGGTCACTAGGATGAATTTAGGTACTGAGCCGTAGTTACTGCACATTCATGAATTGGTTACTTTCGTACTATTGTTTGGTTACCTATAGTTACTTGTGTCGTTGTTGCCGGTGGTAACCAAACCTTAATACGGAGGTAACCAAACATTAATACAATAGTAATCAATCTTTAATACAAAGGTAACCAAACTTTAATATAAAGGTAATCAACCCTTAATACAAAAGGTAACCAAACCTTAATACAGATGTAACCAACCTTTAAAATAACGGTAACCAAAAAGTAGTTACTACACCTTCAGGATTTGGTTATCTCTATACTAGTATTTGGTTACCTATAAACTAGTGTTTGGTTACGTACATACTATTGTTGTTTACCTACATTCAGTAATTGGTTACCTCCATATTCTTTATAATTGGTTACCTCCACCACCACCACCAATCCACAACCACTCTCGTTAATGTATGGTCAGGGAGGGGGGGCACCGGGTAGGGGGAGCCGGGGTGGGTAAGGTAGGGGGAGGGGAAAGCGTCGGGCAGTGGGGGAGGGAAAAGCGCCGGGGAGTGGAAGGTCGGATCTAGGGTGGGGGAGGGGAAGGCGGGGGGAGCATGGCGCCGGGAAGGGGGGGAAGTGGGGGGAGCCGGGGTGTTGGGAAGGTGGGAGCGCCGGGAGGTGGAGGCGAGGGAGGCGGGGGGACGGGGTGGGCGGAGGGGCGGGGATGGGGGGATGAGGTGCGGGGGTGGGGAGAGGAATAGGAGGGGGGGACAGGGGCAGGGGGCGGTCAGAGGGGCTGGGGTGGGGGTGGTGGTCGGGGGAGAAGGGAGAAGGCGGGAGGAGGAGTCAGGGGGATGAGGGGCGGGGATGGGGGGATGAGGGGCTGGGGTGAGGTGGGGAGAGGAAGGGGAGGACGGATGGGGGCAGGGGGCAGTCGGAGGGGCTGAGGTGGGAGTGGTGGTCGGGGGGGAGGGGTGAGGGCGGGAGGAGGTGGGGGGAGGCTGGGGGAGGAGGTGCGGGCGTGGGGAGATGAAGGAGAGGAAGGGTGGGGCGGGGGAAGACGGGCAGAGGGAATGGGGTGGGGTAAATAGAGAAGTGTAAATAAGGTAGTTATAGTTCTCCTTAATTTAAGGGATAATGATTTAATGAGTTTATTATTGTTGCACTCTTTTTGTAATTATTTTGTTAGTACACTATTCTTGTAATTTTTTATTAATTGTTGTATACTTATGTAAAGAACCCATTGTTTTTCCAGATCCTGTCGATCTGCAAAATGATGGAAACGAAGTGCTAAACTTGGGCTTTTCTTTGAATGGTACAGGGGAGGCTAAGCCCAGAAAACTAGAGTATACGAACAGCGGGCCAAGCCCTATAGGAGAATGAGTGTCCAGACCGAATTCGGACCCAATGTTTCTATCTTTGTCTCTCTCATCATCTTCTGTCTCGTCCCATATATTAATGTCAAACGGAAAAAATTAAGTAGATGTGTCAAGAACACAAGGAATGAGACATTAGATGATACAGGGCAGTAAATTTGAACTGAGCACCAATGAAACGATAATGATTGGTTTCTCTCCTCCCTCCAAGCATGTGGAAGGGTGTTTTGCCAGTCTCTATCAAAGGAGGTTGCTGATGGTTTGAAGAAGAAAGCTTGATGTTTTTGGTAACACTGGTTTGCAAGCCTAAGAAATCTGAACTTGCCCCGTTTTCTTTTTTTGAAGGTTGAGACTTCTGCTCAACCACATCTTCGGATAAATGACAATGAAGAAAGACGATTGAGTTTCAAATTTTGCCATTAATAATATTATGTACATAGTTTGGGGGTTAATGAGTAAAATTTCTAAGTATTGCATACAATACACATTCTTGAAATTGTGCTCATATTTAATTTTTTGATAAAAATAACTCATTTTCGTTACCTACTGTTCGTTTCACTATCTAACATTAAAAAATAGAAGCACAAAACAAAATTTTCACCATTCTATTATATTCAATTCGAATTTTATAATCAAATTTTAGAATAACCAAGTATACTACATGACAAATTAAGAGTTAAAATACTCTATATTCTTATACCTTAAATTTTTTTAATTATTCTACTCTGTACCTAAATAATTATGGGTTTAATTTGAATTAAAAACTCATTACAATATTTATTCGTCTTATTAATTAAGTGGTTGCTAACTTGTTATTAACTTCTTCTTCTTTTTTTCTTTTTTTTAATTAGCGTTTTTCATTCTTTTTTAAATTATTTATTTGCTAGTGAAGTTGATATTATTTAATCCTATCTAGTTGCAACTACGAATGTTAAAATAGTATTTTCAATTATAAATCTTATTAAGACGTTATTACATAATAGAATGAAAGATGGGCAGATGAATGTATCACCACATTTCCTAGGTGTTTCTCTCCGAAAAGCCATTCCACTTGCTAATAAGATCAAATGAACTTTAGGAGTAAAGGAACAATATGTTCAAGAAAATAAGAAAATCTTGATTCAAGTGGAAATATACACCAACATATTTACATCGATAAATAACCCCCCTTCCGCAACCTTCCACCAAGCCACTTGGTACCTCTCCCAACAAACAAAAGAAAACACATTAGACTTGAAAAGGACATCAACACCTGGGACCTGCATCCTACTTATCCCAGGAAATAAGTGTCTATCAAAAAATTAAAGTAAACCCACAAAAGAATTGATTTTTGAAAATTAAAAATAAAAACATGAGAACTCCCATTTTACAGAGACTTATTAATTAATCTGTCCCCCAATTAACTTCCCTCATCCTTAACCTTCAAAGACCCATCTCTCATTAGTGTCAAGCTTAGACTATTGTATCGTTCTCGTGAATATTGTCTTGATGCTTTTCGCCAATCGGTTCCGGACTTCATCATTGCTGCAAACTCCTCATAACTTATGCGTCCATCCTGCAAGTACTCAGAAAAATTAAAATGAAATTTGAAGCATGCACAAATATTTTGTACCAGACTATCTATCAAAAGGTAACACAATCTTGATATTATGGCAGTGGTCTACAAGTCCACTAAACATACAGGGGTTGACTATGGGGACAGCGAAAAAGTCCAAGTCATTCCAAGTGAATATGATCGGCTAGAAAGCACTTTGCATATATAGCCACAAAGGTAAAGTATGTGTAATTATTATGGGCACAGCAGCCAAATTGAAAAAACTACACTGGTGGGGAAGGGCAGGATAGTATGAAGAATGAGAGTAGCATGCTTTCTTGAAATGCAAGGTGCACAATCATAGGTCAGAAGTCTAACAAATGGTCAACCGTGTGTCACTGGCAGGGCCAATCAAATGTTGAGAACATACAAGATCTTAATGGGGCCATGCTAAAAAGAGACTTTAAAAGGGAAAATAGATGAATTTCAAATACTAGTCTACGTTCAACAAAATAGTAAGAAGTCGAGGGAAGAGAAAAGAGAAAAAGGCAAAATCACCCACCTTGTCAGTATCCACGTCTTGAATAATAGCATTAATGACTTCTTCGCTATTGGTGTCAACTTCATCAGCCAATGCTTCCCTTAGCTCTTCAATCTCTATGTATCCATTTTTATTGTGATCGAAGAAAGCAAATGCTTTATGAAGGTGATCATCATTGCCCATTTTTTTCAGGTGGACAGAAATTGCTACGAACTCTCCATAGTTCAGGTGTCCATCTTTATCAATATCACCCTGTGGAATCAGCCTATTTTACTCCACATGAATATAAAGTACATAGAAATAATATACAAAGTAGGTACTTAAAGAAATACCAATTACAGACATCAAGAGCTGCAACTTAGTAGTGTGGGTAGATATCATAGAACAATGTGACAAAAGGCTCAGTGTGTACATGAATATTGAATAATGTAGATACGATCCTTCAAACCGTCATTCGAACAGAACATTAAGATTTATTTTAGCATATAAGTTCAAATGGAACATCTAGAATCTAAAGCCTATCGGACATTTTCTTATATATATATTGATAAAACATCCTATATTCTTTTGAAAAGTTGGCTTTCTATTGTTTGAATTTCCTTTAAACAACGTCAGGGAAAGATTAGTGGAAAGAAAAGCGATGTTCCCTAGTCCCCTACATTTTGATCTTGGTCTTGGAACATAACAAATTTAGGTAAATATTGATGTTGATGCCACAGTGACAAAACTGATAATACTCTCATTTATTGCATGAATTGAGTTTTGATCATGACAAACACCACCTTCCAAGTAGGAAGATTCTTGTCAAAGCACTTTACCAAAAGTTTGAAAGGGAGACTCTAGGTATTACTTTTCAGATAGGGTATACTTACAGCATCCATAATAATTTGAAGATCTGCATCAGGGATCTGCTGGCCAAGCTTTTGCAACCCAACTCTCAACTCATCAATGTTTATCTTTCCCTTGTTGTTAATATCCATCACTTTGAATCCCTCCTTTATGCCTGCCACTTCTTCTGCTGACAAATGCTCAGCAATCACCTGAGATTGAATAACAGTTTAATAACCAAGTATGTGTGAGGAACTGAACATGACAATTTTTAGCAGATTAAAATCAGAAGTGCAAAGTTTCATGAATATAGAAAGCAACCAATATGTACATATTTTCTTAATATAGTAAAGATTTGAGACATTACCTGCAAAGCTCTTTTCTTGAGCTTATTCATCATAGAAAATTGCTTTAGCCTTGCTTTCACAGTTTCACCCAAAGAAACATTTGGAGCCTTTTTGGCATTTTGTATCCAAGGATGATCTGCAATTAAACACCACGCAGCGATCTTGGTTTATGTACTGTATTTTACATTCACGAAATTTAAACGAAAACATAATACATAACACACGGAAGGTTGCATATATTAACAAAATTGTGAAGTACCTAGCACTTCCTGAGCAGTAAGGCGCAGCTTTGGGTCAGGGTTAAGCATCTTCTTCACAAGGTCCTTTGCATTATCAGAAACCTTAGGCCAAGGGTCCCTTTTAAAATCTACAACTGACCGAATGATTGCTTGTGCAACTCCTTGTTCAGTTTCTGCACAGCAACAGAGAAGATTTTGAAATAAGAAAGGAACCCAGAGGATGGAAGGTGAGAAAGAATGAGGACAGTCGTATAATTCCAGTAAATAAAGTTTTGTTTGAAAAATCAAACAGTGGCCAACTGATATAAAAACTGTTCACACCTTGAATCTTGCATCCTAATTGTAATAGCTAACCAAAGCACTCAAAGTTTTTATGGGAATCTTTAGTGTGCTTGAGTTCAAAAACTACTCTTTATTTAGTTTAGGGGGGAGAGAGGAACAAAAAAAAGAACATTTTGGGAAATGTACACCTTCACCAAGTTAGACCTTCAGTCAAAACAATCCCACATTTGTTCCACACCCTCAAAAAAGAGCTCAGCTCTGTCTCATTCTCTCAAAAGCTCCAGTTCACTTTTATCCATTATTCCTATCTGATTTTATCAGACAAAAAAATGCTGCACTTAACAGCCATCTAATATTCTCCATTGGGTTGTAGAATAACTATGGAATGAAATAAGTACAAGGTTCTGACGCAGAAGCTCTGAAATAACATGGAGTTCCAGTGATCCTCTCATAGAATATTGCACACAGCCATGCACACACCACCATATGATTCGTATTTGATGGAAAAGAAAGAAATACAAAGTAATGGTAGTCTCTTTCAGGAACAAAACACTAACCTGCCCAAAAGGGTGGAACACCGCAGAGTAAGATGTAAAGGATTACACCGGCACTCCAAACATCTATCTCTGGACCATAATTTCGTTTTAGAACCTCTGGAGCCATGTAGTAAGGACTTCCTACAATCTCATTAAATCTCTCACCTGTAAAGATTAATAAACTTTTAAGTAGTGTAACTGAAGAGGTCACTGTTGATGATGTCCCTGAGCTAATTATTTCAATGGTATAGCCATCTAAAGCTTACCAGGTTTAAAGAACACTGACAATCCAAAATCAATTGTTTTCAAGGCTGCTGTTTCCTTCTTGTTTGCAAACAAAAAGTTCTCTGGCTTAAGATCCCTATGCATAACCCCATGCTTATGGCACATCTGCAACATAACAAAAGCACTAATTTATATCTTGGGGCAAGCCAAGAATAGTAGATGTTAAATTCAACAAAATAATGGAATTCCTTAAATCTATAATTTGATTGAAAATATGACAAGTACAATAACAAATTATGGAAGATTTTAACATTACAAATAATACAAGTTGCACAATTTGGCTCCTTGTGCTTCAGCTGGGACCAAAATTACGCTAAAAGGAATAACCATCTTCACTGATTAGAGCACAGACAAGAAAATAAATGGCCTATTGAATGGGAATGATTGAATGGCAGATGAAATGCCTTATTAACTGACACTACATAACCAATAATAATATACAATTAAGGAAATGACACAAAATATACTAAAACCTAGAGGTCTCCAAAAATCCTTTGGAAAGAAAATTTTTAAAAGAGAAAACATAAACAAAAACAAAGGAAAATCTAAAGATTTTAATTCACAAGACTTAATTTTGACAGGTCCAATTACTAACTTGAGACAAGTCACCTAATATATGATAGGTCTATTAACCAAGATTTGTTATCAAGAAACAATCTCAAAACTCTTCAAAAGAGTAAAGGGAACCAGAGTTCCAAGAAAGTAAGCTAAGTTGAGTCCATGTTCCTGAAATCTCATGAAAGCTATTAACCAAGAATCGCTATCAAGAAACAATCTCAAAAAACTCTATCAAAACATTACTCAGAGTCAGAGTTTCAAAGCAGTAAGGAAATTCAGACTTGTTGAAATCCTTGTTCTCAAAATCTTATGAATGCTATATTATCATTATATTTATAACTAGTATACTCAGGTAACAGATTGATAACTTTATGCAACGAAATTGGTAACATATATGCAGATCAAAGAACAACTTCACCGTTAATATTCAAGAAAGACGAATATTCACCTGAATAATTTCGACAATTGTGCGAGTCACAGCCGCAGCAGCCCTTTCAGTATAATGGCCTCTGGCAACAATCCGATCAAACAATTCCCCACCCTCACACAACTCCATCACCAAGTGAACAGCTGTATTGTCCTCATAAGTGTCCTTTAAGCTCACAATATTAGTATGCTTAGGCAAGTGCTTCATGATCTCAACCTCTCTCCTCACATCCTCAATATCCACCCTAGTCCTCAGCTTCTTCTTCGATATTGATTTGCAGGCAAAAACTTCCCCTGAAGCTTTATCAGTGCACACATACGTCACCCCAAATTCGCCACGGCCCAGTTCATCTCCCAGCTTGTATGTCTGCTCAATTTCATGACCCGTGGGATTCTCCAATACATAGGACTTGTATCCACCATTTCCAGTTTTCTGGGTAGCACCATAATCAATTGAAAATGGGTTAGGCTTATTTTTTTCCTTTTTCTTCTCAGAAGGATCCGATGGTACTGCACAACAATTTCCCATATAACAAAGCTTCAAAAATCAATTTCTTTTCTGAATCTTCCACCAATTGGGGCTCAGACTATGACTCAAAATCTGAACTCCCTAAGAAAACCAGGGTATTTCAGATCTCACAACCTGATTTCTTCGTAATTTTTCAGGAAAGAGGAAAGAAACCTCCGCAAACTATGAATTTCCCAGCAAATAATCAGATGGGCCGACGTCAAACTTGAAGAAAATGTGAGAATTTAGAAGATAAATGATTATACCCCAGAATTGTTGGATGGTGGGAGTGGCGATTTAAGGAAAAAAGAAAAAGGGTTTTGGGGATGGAGAAAAGGATGAGAAGGGGAATTTAGAGACAAATCATGTGGAGAGGAGAGAGAGAGGTCAAACACCTTTGTCCATTTTCCTAGACACTTCCTTCTGATTCGTAAATTAGCCTTTTACCCTGTTTCTTCCCGTCACTTTGACTGAACTGAACAACACTTATTGTTTTCCCAAAATAAGTACTACTCGAAAAAACCTCCCCCTAGTTGCCCCAGGTGGTAAAAGCTCATTTTATGGAATATATCTAAATTTTTTAACTATCGTTATATTTATAAAATTAATTATAAAATAATATGTCAAAATATTATTACTAAATAATTTATTTTATATAATGTGTCTGATAATTGTAACCAAATATAAACACACATATTATTTTATATTTTTTATAATTATTTTTTAATCACCATAATATTATTGATCTAAAAATATACACCCAAGTAAAATACTAAAAGAGAAGGGAAAATTTAATTTTAATATTATTTTATCTTAATATGTATTTTTAGATGTAATACTAGATATACACATATATATTCCTTTATCTACTCATCGGAATTGAGGATATAATTAACCGCGGAATAAAGAGTGAGACCGAGTTGATAGATGATGAAGAGGAAGTTACTAGTAAATCTTATTTAGTAGAATCAAATATTTGTACACACTTGGCTAACTTATGGCTGCTGATCACCTATAACAAAGTTTATGGCGGTAATTTTAAAGTTTATGAAAATTGTTATAATTTTATAAAAAAGATAAAATTATAACAATAATATATATTATTGTTATAGACTCTAAAATTATTATTATAAATTTAATTATAAAAAATATATAAATTTTTTATTACAGATAATCTGCGTCCCTACCTTGTATATTTCGACATGAGGATGAAATACTATAACTCTTTTGCCACTTCTGATGTTAAACTTTGTCCGTATCGTTTAATTGATTCCTAAACTCTTTTAAACACACTGTGACCAAGAAGTTTCTCCAAGGGCTCCCCGTTCCCCAACACTTCAAATTTTCTTATGATGTCATTAATTACTTGTCGAAAGTAGTAATATTTTTCTTTTTTTAAAAAAAAGGTAATTTTCCAATTATTTACGTTATAAAAATAAACGTGCAAATTTAGGAATCTTTTCATTGTTGGATCCCACAACCGAAGTGACGGCAGACAGGCAGGCGGCGAAGTATCCAAGCACCATATATTTGGAAGGTACGCCAAGTCAACTTTTATGGGCTGCCTTTTTCGATATTTCTTTCTTGTGACTTAGTCCAGTTTGACACCTGGGACACCACCAAGCACCAACTATAATTTTAAATGAATTATTGATATTCAATGGGCCACTAAGTAGTAACCTAATATATAATAATGATTAATGACAATAAATATATATATATATATATATATATATATAGCGTCAATGTCCTACCAAAAAAGATGAGTATATAAAACTTACTATTTGGTCATTTCTAAGGTGATAATCCAATCATTCTAGAGTACTTGACCTTATCCGATAATTGTATTCCCGCCCTTCAAAGGAGGGGAAAGAAGCTTGGCCCTCTGTTACACCAGCTTTGCTATGAATAATAATTTGGTGAATAATTTATTTAATAATTTTTATAAAAAATAGTGATATCTATTATTTAGATAGTAGATTTTATTATTTTTTATGAAAATTATTATATAAATTATTTTTATTCATCATTATTTATAATATTTTTCCTGTTACACGCATCTTTAGTAAATATTCAATATTACAATTTTTTTATTAGTAACGAATGAGAAAAATACACTTACCATAACAATGAAAATTATTATAATCAGTCCAATAAATATTTAGTAAGTTAATAAGCCTTCTATTTTAAATTATAAAATTATTATTAATTTTTAAAATTAATTTAATATATTTTAAAATTCAAAATTAATATAATTCACTAAAAGTTATGAAAAATAAATTATACAATAAGTAGTATTTTTGGAATAATTTATAATATTTATCGTTGTACCGACTAAAATTAAAAAAAATTTATGTCGATTTTAAATTTAAAAATATTTTTAATTAACTTTAAAAAATTAATAATAATTTTATATTTTAGAACGGAGGAGTATGAATCAAAAAAGTATTTGAGTTGAAATTCAATTCCAATGTCTAATTTGACAAATTAATGAGTTTAAATTCAATCATAATCAAATTTTTCTAGCCGAGTTCAAATCTAAATCTCAATTCTTAGATTAATAATCACTTAAATAAATTACAAGTGGATCGATTTAAATTGGTAATCATATTAAATTTGGTCTATTGGTAACATAATCGAGCATAATAATATATAATCGACTAAAATCATAAGTAAAGAAAATATGTTGACACCAATCTTCACTCGTGATCATAAATAAATAATTGTCACCATTAATATATATAAATTATATTTAGACAACCCTTCTACAATACCTAAATTCAAATCAATAATCAAAATGAATTATTTTCACTTGTTTTTTTTTTTTTTTTCCTTTTAAAAAGTCAACGTATATCAACTTACATTTAGATATGATATTTTGAAAAAATAATTTTAGTCTTTAGAGATTACTACTTCTTCCATCTTAATTTTCATAATTTGTTTTTATGGTCATATTCTAAAATAAATGTTCGAACATATAATTTTCAAAATTTAAAAATCTTGAACCTTGGGTCAATAGTAAATTCTGTAGTTAGTGATAGTCATATAATCTGTCTACTAGGTATAACAGTAAAAAATATATATAGAGTAAGATTTATTGATTATAAAAAAGTCTAGTTTGACCATAAAAATTAGATTTGGTCAAAGACGGGAGGGAGGTTTCATAGAAGGAGAATAGTGGATGCAATTTATATCTCATTCGCTGACTGATTCAAGCCCAACAATCCCACTATTGAATAAAATAAGATACACACGGGCAAGGTCCAACAGAACTGGATTGTCATTTGAAGAAAATGGACCATGTTTACAAAACCTGAGTCCCAAAACTATGTACTTCTGAAATTGCATGGATGGCCCACGACATCCATGTTGCATTAACCAGCCCAGTTAAAAAATATATGAAATAGACACAGGGAGAGGCTTATCCATTAACTTATTATTATTATTATTATTATTATTTTGGTAGTTTAGCAAAAATAATAAATCCTCAGACCTTGTGGGTCCCAAGTTGTTTCATGTCGTTTTTTTATCAACTGAGACAGAAGGCTTGGGTTCTTTTCTAGTAACTTTGCTTTTGTAGATGCAGGAGGATGAATGAGTAATGAATACAAGGAGCAATGGGACTTCACTCATAAATTCTTTATCCTTTTATTAATGTATAGTAGTTGCACAAAAAAAGAGTAAATATAATAGTATAAACAATATAATACTCTCAACTTTACCGTCATAATAATGTACATGATAAAAAAATAAAAAAAATATTGGTAAGGGTATACATGTAATAAAATAATATTCTTAATATTTATAAATTTTACAAATGTGACCCTTGTTTTTTTAGTGTGTGGAACGGTGAGAGTATTAAACATTTTTTTTTGGTTTAATAATTGAAAGTGCCCCTAGTACGTTATTAAACACGTAATTACCTCACTACAAAAATTGTTAATTTTCTATTCATGTAACTATTATTTACGCACATTTAGATAGCTAAATACAAACTAAAAAAAAAAAAATACTCAAACCAATGAACGTCAATGTGTTCCGTGATTCAATGGAAACTTTGGTAATCTTATTTTTCATATTAGAGGGAGAGAAAGTGATAAATAATTTACTGCATACAAAATATTTACAGTCTTGTAATTTATGCATATATTTAAATATAATTTTTTTTTAATTATATATGCATGAAATACAATCTGTAAAATAAAGTAAAATTAGTTTCGTTAAAAAATATTATCCTTTCGAATATCCTTCTTATTATACATCTTAGTAGTTAAGAAAAATATTGGTAATATTGTAATTAAAAGCGTTAACGACAAATATACCTATATAAATTAATGAAATAATAGACACCTTACCATCACCATCTCGAATTAAAAACACGAGTGCGCCATTTTCATATGCCCGGCTTCTCAAGAAATTCGTGAACACTTGTCAAGAAAAATCGTTTTCAAAATAATGGGCACAGGTCACATTCCACCACCATATTTGTATACTTTTATTAAATGATTAAATACCTCAATGATAAGACCTAATATTTCCAAGCGTATATATATGATTGGAAATTTTTGGAGCAAAATAAATAATATACCGTGCTTCTTTGATATATGTCACGAGAAATAGACATAATAGTATCTAAATAGGAATTTAGGATAAGATAATACTAATAATTATCATGTTAGACGTGGGCATCTAGAAAACTCAATATTATCGCAAGCGGCACCGTACACGTGTCTTTTCTTTCGAGGTTGGGAGAGTAGGACCCAAAGCTAGTGGATTTGCTCCACGTGTAATTAACCTTCGTGGCTTTGGTTGTTATCACGCGACGCGTGTGTAATGTTCACTGGTTCACCCGCACTACCTACTTTTCGTGGGGTCTACATAATAGTTAAATTTGTTCTGGCCGACACCAAACAATTATTTTAAAAAATTCAAAAAGAGGTTTTCTTGTGGAATAGTCCCTCTTTATGGCCAAAGTGGCCCTTCATTTTATTGCATTTTATATTTTCAACCCGTGAACTAGCCAAATATAAGGGTGCACAACGGTCAATTTTAAATTTATAAAATAATTAAATTATTTAAAATATTTATAAAAAATTAAAAATTTAAATTTAAACTTTTTTACTCTGTAATCGATTATTAACTTATTCGATTATCGATTAAATCTGTCGATTTAAACGGTTTGATTAATTATAAAAATTTTCTAAATGGTTAATGACTACTATGCAGCAGAACTTTGTCCAATAATTTTTAGAATCAACTGTTCAAGGCTTTAAGCTACGGTAGTCTGCCTTCCTGTATTTCTCCACACCTCGGAAATGTTGTACCTAAATCATAGTTAACAAAGCATTATTTTGATTCAGATCACCAACACCCAGCAGGTATAAGCAACATTTACCCTTATTTAAAGTGTAATATCTCGGTGCATAAATCAAAACTCAACTTTTCCAATTAAGTGGCCTATAAAAACCAAGTATCAGACATAAATGGTAAGTAAGAAATGAGTACAAACTGACCCATAAATTGCAAGAGACCCTACCGGAAGTAACTGAATGCATGCACATCATTAAGTAAGCAACCGTGATTAACAAAACAAAGTGATTTCCAAATTTTAGTGATGAACTATATGTCTAGTTGTATATATATAGGAGAGGTAACATATCTATTTCACTGATGCTACCGGAGAGAGAGTACATATCTAGTTGTATATATATAGGATAGGTAACATATCTAGTAGTATATATATAGGAGAGAGGTAAAGTATATAAATTATATAATAATATTATAATTTTAAACATTCAGGAAATTCAGTTGATTTCATTTTATTTTAAAACAAAACAAAAATTGATCGGCCGAATTTCGATTTTTTATTTTTTAAACTTTCAATTAATTAATTTTGTAATTTTCGATTTAGTTTATTGTCGGTTCGGTTCAACTCTGTGATTTTTCATTTAGTATACACCCCTAGCTAAACAAATTAGAAAATTTCAACTAGCTGAACAAATTTAGAAATTTGCCATAATTAAAGTTTTATAGCTTCATTTATTTTTTTGGGTGAATAACTATTTCCTTACTAGAAAATCATATAAATGATATGGCTGTAACTTTATTATACTTTATCCTATTAATAGTACAGACAACAAGTCGGTCTGTTTAATAGAGGTGCGTCGTCAGATATTTATTCTACTATCCGGAATACATAATATACGAAATAAATTAAAAAATAGTTGAATTATGATTCATGTTTAATATTCAAATCTTGAGGCGGACTCTAATTTTTTTTCAAAGAATTAAAATTTATAAATCAAAAGAAATATTTGTTTTTTTTTTAATTTTTGTTTATGCTTATATTATTTAAAATATAACTTTATATAAACTCCATTTATGGATAGATAATTTAGAGATTGAATTCTCTTAAAAGTCAAAAGATAATATGAAAAGGAGAAATGTAATTCTCAGAGGATGTGCATGGGGGTTAGAAATCATAAAAAAATTATTATTATTATTGTTATTATTGCAAAGAAAGTAACTCTGTAGATAAAATAATAATAATAATAATAATAATAATAATAATAATAAGAACATTAACTAAGGTTGAGGAAGAAACATCAATCCTTTTCTCCTATTGTTTTACCTATAATAAGGAGATTGCAAAATTCAGTGCACACTTTGAATGACAGTTGTCATGAGTGCCTTTGTAAAACACAATAAAATAAAAAAACAACATAAACCCCATAAATTATGATATTCATTATTTTTAAAAAATAAAAATCTTCCTTCTCATCTTACAAAAATAGAGGAAACAATCTACTAATCCTTAATCTTTGATTTCCTTTCATGATTTTATCGTATTAAATAAATATTTAAAACTGACAAAAAAGTCAAAACCTAAAATTCACAACTAAAGAGGAGCCATGAAATAATTTGTTTAGGAAATAATTCTATGATAGTTAAAAAGGAATAAGTCCTTCACCAACCAACCAAAAGAATAGGAAATAATTCCAAAAAAAATTGAGAAAAAGCTTGGTATCCTAATTTGAAAGGGAGCAAAAGATAGATTTTTCAAAAAATGACACAAAAAGTAAAACTTACAAACATGAAGGACTGAATCAGATATTTAAAATAAAAATAAAATTAATTTACAATGTACCTATCAATTAATCAACGTCACATTTCATCTACAATCTTCTAACAAGGTAGCTAGTACCCCTTCAAACTTTTCTTGTTCCCCTTGCTAAAAAGCATGTGTGTGTGGCTAATATTGCTTTACTCTTAATTATGGACTAAATTGGGACAATGCTTAATCTTTTATTTTCCTACTTTTTGGCATCCTCATATCATCTTTGTTCCACCACAGCACCCACAACACAGCACAAGAAAACTAAACCCTTAATATGTTGAACGATCAAATAGCTACAACAACTAGCATTACTCAAGAATACCAAAACCATGAAGAAGAAGATGAACACAATATAAACATTAGAGACATCCATGCTTTAACTCCGCCGCGTCCGCCACCGGCCCGCCGGAGAGAAGCTTGGGAAACAAGTAGCCACCAGTCATCTTTATCGATAGCTAGCACGGAAGGTGGTTTGAGCGAGAATTTTACCACTATGAGTAGGGAATTTAATGCACTAGTTCTTGCAGGGTCAACGGCAGGGAATAATGGGAGTGAAAATGATCATGGTGGTAATAGTAGTAACAATTACAACTTGGGTAGGATTGGAGAGGAAGAAGAAACAAACCCTTTGGCTATCGTACCGGATAATAATCCGATGGATCCTCTACCATCTCCTAGACGTGACACTGCTATCACTTTTGCTGGTGGTTCTTCTTCCATGAATAGTAATCATAGTGAGGTGTCGGTGCAGAGAGTGAAGAAAGAGGAGGTGGAGACAAAGATATCCGCATGGCAAAATGCTAAGATTGCGAAGATTAATAATAGGTTTAAGCGCGAAGAAGCGATAATTAATGGTTGGGAAAGTGAGCAGGTTCAGATGTCTACTTCATGGATGAAGAAAGTTGAGGTACGTACGTATGAATATTAACTTGCAGTCCATGCAATTTAATCAAGTTGTTTTAGTACATATTTTGTGGTGATATGGATATTTTAGTAGTTAGTGTTAAACTGTAAATCTGTAATCATCAAAGGAATCAATTAAGTAATTAGAGTTTTTGATTTGAACTTTTTTGTACTATTATATTGGATATATATAATCGTGAAAGATTTGGGAATAATTGTTTTTGAACAACTTGTAGCTTATGTTCAGAAGTTCAATGAGTATGTGCAAATCCTGAAAATAAAGAATCTTTCTTTTCTATATACTGGAAAAGGAAAGCATCTCTTTCTCTGTCATACAGTACAAAAATCCCGAGGAAAAGTAAGAATTAAGAAATGAACATCTTTTAGAATTTGAATTATATCAGTTTCAGCATCTTCTTCTTTTCCTGAATTCAAATTCTGAGGCACTTGTGTGCATTGTACTAGACTTAGTAGAACCAACTTACCCATGGCTAGATGTGTCCTAAACCGAACAATTTTGATCCATCTAATATATCAATTTCAATCACCACAAGTGTGGAGATTCAAGATTTCTATTTTTGCCTTATTTATATGTGTGTTTATATAAAAGGAATTGTAGTACTACTGTGCAGAATTATACTACCAGTAGACCGACAAACAATACTCAAATAAAAAGTTCCTCCGTTTTTTCCTGTAGAGAAAGCTAGATGAGAAAAGGGCAAGAGCCATGGAAAAGATGCAGAATGATATAGCCAAAGCCCACAGGAAAGCAGCGGAAAGGAAAGCATCAGCAGAGGCCAGCCGAGGAACAAAAGTGGCAAAAGTTTATGAAATAACAAACTTGATGAAAGCCGTGGGAAGAGCACCAGCCAAGCGCTCCTTTTTCTAGTGCCCTACAAAAAACTCTATATTTTCCAAGAATATTTCAGAAGAGTTTGTAAGGTACAAAACAAGTGCCCACTAAATCATTCTTCACATTTAAATTCTAGGGGAACCCTTTATATGGAATGGGACATTCTGAGTGCTGCAGTCTAAAAGATTCAACTAACAACTGTAGGCCTGAGTGTTTTAAGGGTCTAGCTTATCTGTTCTTAGTTATCAGAGGTAATGTGGATGCACAGAATGTACTGCATGCTGCATCCATTACTTGTGAGGTGTGTTGAAATTTTCAGAAGGTGTCCGAGTGATGGGTCTCTTGGTACAGTTTTTTGCATATTACATATAAGTATATAATATTAAACTTTCAGTTTACCGGAGAAATAATTTGCTAGTGTAAATATCAATGCATTGAGTGCAGTACTACTGAATAAAGAAACAGAGCAACCACAGAGGTGATTAACATTTGATCGTATAAAATAAAAAAAATCTAAATTCGACTTTAATCAATCACGCATCAAATTCTTCTTGCTTAATTCTCTGGAAGCTTAATTGCTTTTGGTCTATCAGATGTTAAATAGGACTGTAGATGATATTATGAGAATCACTAAAAGTGGCCTTTCTACAAGTTTATTAGTTATAACTGCCTTCCTACTGGGAAACAAGGAAAAGTTGTACCCATAATCATAGTGCTTATAGTCATATTTCCATAATCATAATTTAAAACATGATAAGATATTAATAGTAAGATACACACAACATCTATCAACCAACCATTCAAGACGACAAGTGTTCAGGGTGATTTTCGAAGAAATCTTTGTTTATTCAGAGATTCAGTGAACTTATTCTCTTTCTCTTCCGTCTTCTGATCCAATCAAAAGTGGTGAATTTCCTCTATCATCTAATTGGTGTAGTTATGTAAACCAACCTAATTAAAGTGCCTAATCAACCAAGGTGGAACAATTTCATCAATCAATCAATCATGACTTTTGTTTATAAGAAACTGTATATATGGCTGAAACACAGTCTTTCTAAATTATATTTTTAACAGTACACAATATGCTTTCGAAATCTTAATTGCCTCTACATTATTTAGAAGAAGAAGAAGATAATACCATTTTATTTAGCAAAAAAGAAGAAGATGATAATCCCATTTCTATGAATACTGCAGCAAGGAAAAATAATATGCACTCGCACGGTAAGATGATACCCTTTTTAAGTGCTGAACCTTTTGAAGTTCTAAACCAAAGTTGAGAATATAGTTTTCTATTTTAAATGACTAAAAAAATAAATCAAAGGCATTATATATTAATTCTAAACAAACGTAGAGGATATTTGTTAAGTATGGAGTAGTTGTAACCAACAAACCACCTCCATGGTTCAAGACAAAATTTGAGATATTTTTAGGATGCGGAGAAGAAAAAGAAGATGGGGAGGGGGTTGTTATAGGTAATGCTGGGGCCAGTACCTTCCAACGTAGTTAAATTTTTCAATAGTTTTCTAATAGTGGGTTCTCCAAAACCTAAAAGAGTCAGCTTGAATATATTAACTGACAACTTTTTGGTACTGTGTGAATTCCCCTTTCCCTTTAGTTCTCCTCGCACCTGGTCGGTCCTAAGATCACAGCTAATATTGGGAGACGGGTACAAAAAAAAAATTGAGGGCCCTCTCTCATATATAAAATAACAAATATTAATATATAAAGCACAATTTATGGACCCTCTGAATTTGGAGGCCCTGTGCAGTCGCCCCTTCTGTACCTCTCAGGGCCAGTCTTGCCTCGCACACACAGAAATGAAAAAGAAATAGGAAAAGAAACCGAAAGATAGAAAAGTAAGAGGCTCTATCTCCAACGATGACAATGGGGAAATCGATTAGGTGTTGATGCTGAAGACGCGTTAACTTATCAGCCTATTAATGTAAACAACTAATTTAATGGATTTTCTAAAGCGAGCAAAGTATATGTTTCATGTTGGCCAGACAAACTCCCCCCAAAACCTGGTAGGGGTGTCCATCGGTTTTTTACCGAACCGGAACCGAAAAAACCGAACCGAAACCGAACTCGAATTACCGAAAAACCAAGAACCGATACCGGTACCGAATTACCGGTTTCGGTACCGGTTCGGTACAAATTCGGTTCGGTTTTTTCGGTTCGGTTTTCGGTTTTTACCGATTCGTAATATATATAATTATAATTTATAAATAATAATTATATATTAATTTATTTATATATTATAATAATATATATAATTAAATATATTATTTTATATATAATAATATATATAATTATTAGAATTATTATAATAATTAATAAAAATTTAATATTATATTATTTATTTCGGTTCTTTCGGTATACCGGTATTTACCGAAATGCAAAATTGTCCGTACCGGTACCGGTACCGAAAAGTATAAAAAAACCGAAAAGCCGAAACCGAAAAAACCGAAACCGAAAAAAACCGGTACCGCCCGAACCGGTACCGATCGGTTCGGTAAAAAACCGAAAAAAACCGGTACCGTTGAACACCCCTAGGTAGTACTGTCCATACATTGTAATGAAGTCATGACATAAATTGGCAATGTCCAGTTGCACTGCTGTTCCCAATGAGATATCTGACCAAATTTTGAACAACAGATAGGAGATGTTGTGAATTCCATATAATGCTATAACTGCAACTGATATCTAAACTGCATATCATCTTCTAAAACTAAAAGAAGCCCCTGCAGGACTTTTGTGTATAACACGCACCTAGGCAAAATTAGTTCGTCCTTTCTTTTAGTCATCATAGATTACCATCATCTTTAGGTCAATATATATTTGTAATCAATTTCTTAAAAATTCATAAATGAGAGAACCTTCTCAACATGCTGCTTAATGTCCGAGTATAAAATAGTGCGCTTACAAATTAACAATCATTTTCATATCAAATCCACCCTTGGAGACAATAAAGCAGTTTAATATTAATCACTTCATAATTATAGAATGGGGAGTGGATGATGAACTTACAGTGAGAATATTCCCCTAGCCATAACACAATTATCTGCTCTCCAGTCTTTGTCGGCGAACTTACGAGACTCTGCTACGCTTTTTCCTGGAATACACCAACTTGTTGAGTATCCAAAGAAAATTCGTAGAAAGACATTAGCACATAGCAGATGGTATAAATGAAACCAAGTCTGCTTCCAAACTGATATGGAAAACTTAATGTTGGATCAGAAATATATGGAAGATCCGTTCTATTATTATATATTGTTTCATCATGTCCATTACTGGATAATATGGATCACATTTCTCATGGATATCAATACTTCTCCAGATGTCTTAGCCTCCCTTGCCACAAACCAATTGATCCGACAATCAATCTGTACTCAACATACATAATAGACACAAATGTGTAGGAACCAGTATCTTTGGGTGCAAAATAAGCAAAAGTTTTCAAGACAACTTTCTGGAATACGTATGTAGCTTACACAGATTAATCAATCCTAAGGTGAGGTGCACCTTCATATGGGATATACAGATGATATCATTGGCTTCTTCAAAAGGCAAGCTTAGCTTAAAAGGTCAACAAATGCAAGCAAACTGCTCCAGTATGGTGGCCCTAGTTACATAATTAAGATACATATAACTGAATAAAAAATATATTCTTCCTATATCCAGTAACTACAAGCTTAAAGAACACTGAATACTGTGATATCATCCAGAACAGATCCTTCTATTATACTTCTTTAGATATAATAAATGCTTCATTACCTTTCCGTGGAGGACATATCTAGAAACCGTGATGTTCCGATATATTAAATCATGACAATCTGTAAAATTTCCACTTTGGCACACTTGATGATTATTATCTAGATTAGTATCAGCTTCAAATTATTTTCTAATAATAAGAATGGAAGCTTTCCTCCTAGTTCAGCGAGCAAGATCAAGGCCTAACCTAAGGACCCGGGCTTAAGGAAATGTTACAAGGGAAAAGCCTCCTAATGGACATTAGTCTAATGATATCTACATCTGCAAAAACCTAATGTCAAGTATAGATCTTAAAATTTTATGTGTAGAATTGTTGATAAATCTTAAAAAATTTAACTTTCATTTTATTTTCCTTTTCTTTTCCTTTCCATCACTCACTCCCGAGTTCGCACAGAATATAAAGGGAGTGAGTATAAAGGGAACTTATAAAGTCTAAAAATTCAAAATTCTTGCACACCAACCAGAACTAATACTAAGTTCAACTCAACCATACTCAGAAATCCAATAAATATGATCATTCTTTAATATGCTAACTTGCTAAGACAAGACCCACCTAAGACTCCAAATTGTTCTCACCTGCTGCAGGAAACAAAATCTTAGCAATTAGCATCTTCAAGCTACCCATGTTAAGGGACTGTTTAATAAAATTAAATGAAACGGTTCTAAATATTTAAGTAATCTGAATGAGTTGAATGAAATAGAATTTTAAATACCGAATAAGAAAAATTATTTAATAATTAATTTGTACGAAATATCTTAATAATAATATTTTACTATTTTATCCTTTTAAACTATGTTGAACAAATATACAAGTATAAATGTTTTAAAAAATAAATTTAATATAATATTTTAATAATTCAAATAAATTAAATTGAATATCTTTTTTTTTTTAAGATTTCAACAAATTATTGAAAGTTGACAAATCCAAAAAAGTATAAAAACATAAAATAATAATAATAATAATAAAAATAAAATGAGATATTTTAGATGGAGAGAGAAACGGGCAGAGCACCAATTTTTTCTTCCCTTTTTATGATATTCTAGTCATTTTTTCTCTCTGCTCTCTCATTCTTGTCTCTTCCCACCCACTCTTTCTTACCTTTTCCTCCTCTCTTCGCTTTCTCTAGATCCTAGCCTACTTTTCTTTTTTCCCTTTAATTTTTTCTGTCTAGGCGTGGTGCAGTGGTAGGTAGTTTTGTGACTTGGTGGTGATTCGATTTTTGTGAGGCGGTAGCGGCGGTTTGGTTTTGTGACGCGGCGGTGCATGGTGATGAGTGGTGGTGAATGATCTCTTTTTTTTTGTTCTTTTATTTCTCGAATCTGGCGATGTTGATGTGGTGGTGTGGTTGTGAAACGTGACGGTGATTTTTCCGGCGAAGGGTGGTGAGCTGTCGTAGAAACTGTGAAGGTGAGATATGAAGTATGCAGCAGAGGCAGAGAATGGACCGAAAGAGGGGTAACAAGCGTAAAAAAATTCATTCAGTGGTTTAGGACCGATTCAGCCAAAAAAAAATTTTGACTTACCGAATCAGTCTTTGATTTTAATGTTTAGAAATTCGGATTGGTCATCGAGCCGAAAAAGTTATCGGGTGGATGGGTCACTGGTTCAACCAGTGGTCGAACCGTTATTGAACCAGTGACATCATAAATACATAAAAAAATATATTATTAATAATTAATAAAATTTTAAAATATTTAATTTTTATAAGTTAAAATATAGTAAAATAATGTTATAATATTACTTAAAATATTTTTGTGAAAAAAAAAAATACTTGAAAATCTGGTCATCGGTTTAACTGTCGGTTGAATCGATAGTCAACGGATTTTTGACCGAGTCGTTGAATTTTTGATTTTTTGATCGGATCAGAGCGGAAAGTCAACCGGTTCTGATTGAACCGCTATCCGATCGTCGGTCCAATCCGATTTTCTCAACATTGCTTGATTCAGAAGTATAGAAACCATTCAGTGTTTTTTATTTTTTATTAAACAAACTTAATGACTGATCGATTCAAATTCAAAAATATTTAAATTTATTAAGTTCTAAACAAACACTCCTTTAGACATATTATGATCATGCATTTTCAAGGTGGTTTATTTCACTAAATTATGTATTCTATGACACACATCTGCTTTGCCCAAAAATCATAGATTTTTTTAATTTCAAAATTAGAATATATTTTATAAAACGATGACTCTAATTTTTTTCAAACTTATCCTCAGAATTAGTTAAATATGTTATAGTGGTGGCATAATAGTATTAAATTAATTAACAATAAAAGTTATGTTATGTTATGTTAAAAATTTTATTTTACTTTAAAGTTTAAAATTATAAAATTATCTTTAATTTTGAAACGGATAAAAAAAAAAAAATGTATGGACACTATTACTTTCTTTGAATGAAACAGATTCGAGTATCCTGAAATTAAGTAAATTCATAGTACTGATACAATGACACCACTAAATTGTCAATATCCAACAATTAAAGAATTTCATAGAACAATACCCAGTGAAACATTTAAGCGAACACATGTTCTGCGACCATATTTCCTCATGCTCTTCACCCCGTTAATACCTCGAAAGGTAACATCTTGATATCAGATTTCTCATGATCTCCATGAAAGACCACTCCGAGGCAAAACTATCAGAACAACTAAAGTTAAGGTTTTGATGAACAGTGCGTAATTCAACACCAAAGGTTTGGTCACAGAATCAAACCCTTAGATTGACAGATTAATTTTACTGAATAACAAGAACAAAATTGGGTTTTCTTGTCAGTATAAGAACGGAAATCAAGCTATTAGTGGAAGCGAAGCGTATTCTGCTTTTGGATTTTGAAAAGCTGGGCGGCAAAAAAGAGGGTATTTAAGTCGACATTGTTGCTTAGATATATTATGGCCCACTGAACCATGAGCCCATAACAGCGGATATGTATTTATATGTGACTAAATTAGATTTTCTATCTTAAAATTTACAGAGTTATCAAGATTTGTATCTTGATATTTAAAACGTATTTATAATTAATTTTTTTTTAATATTTTAATCATTAAAAAGTAAGAATTCATTTTGTTTAACGCAACAAATTTTAGGATACATTTTATTTTGTTTAACATAAAAAAATCTTAAAATACACTTTAAATATTAAGGCGCAAATCTCAACTGCTTCAATAATTTTAGTGTTTAAACTGTATTTTAGTCTAAACAAGTACAGTCGCCTTTACCAAAATACAAAATGTAGAATGGGCTTTACCGAAAAGCTATAAAAAAAATATAAAAAAAAAGGAAAAGTATTAGTGGCAAGTCAGGTACATTTTAATTTTTTTTATAACACTTTATTTACGAAAATAAGTTGTTATTATTAATAAGTAAGATAAAAATGTATAATCACGTTGGAGGGAGAAGCAGTGGCGGAACCAGGACAAAATGATAGGGGGGTCAAAATCTCTTCATAAAAAAAATTATTTATTAACGCTTGAACTACTTCTTTCAGATACACGACTGAGAGGAGCCAACTGTATTCTACGACTCTGCATAGTTTGAAAACGTCTCAAAATTTGTTCGTTTTCAATTGTTAAAAAAATATCCTTCTCAATATAAACTACAAGACTGTCATTCATCCACTCGTCTCCCATTTTATTACGCAAGTCAGTCTTGACAATTTTCATCGCAGAGAATACTCTTTCAACAGTAGCAGTCGCAACTGGTAAAATCAAAGCCAACTCGATCAATCGATATACCAATGTAAAAGTCATATTTCTTCTTGTTTCAATCAGCTTCTTAGCAAGACTTCCCAAACCTTCGATCCCAATAAATTGATTATCGCTTCGCATATCATAAATGTAATTAATAAGTTGATCCCCAAGAATCATGCGATCAGTCACTAAGAAATCTTCTGGATAAAGCTCAGCAAGACGGAGTAACTTATTTTTGTCAAATTTAGAGAACGAATCACTTGGATCAAGGCATGATATGCATAAAAGCAACTCTGTGCTTGCTTCTGAAAAACGATTGTTCATCTCTTGAACAATTGAATCAACAACCTACATTGTAATAATGAAAAATCAACAAAAGAAGATAAATTCTTGGATAAGAATAAAGAAAAAAGTTTATATACTTATACCTGACAAAAAATCTCAACACGATAATGATGAAAATTAGTAATAATTTGTCCGTTGCGCCTGCTACGACCGCGGGATCTCATGTTGTCTTCCATATTAATTATTGGGATCATATTCTTCTCGCAAAAAATATTGACTTCCTTCAAAAAATTCTCCCATTCCGCCTCCCTAAAATCTTGTAGTCGAGCTTTCATTACCCCAATCAATCTCACAGCATGTACAATGTTTTGATCTTTTTGTTGCAAGACAAGTGACAAATCATTTGTGATTCCCAATAAATATTTCATCAAATACATCACAAATACAAATTCATAATTCTCCATCTTATCAATCAAACTTATGGCTATACCACTATTATCTTCAGAAGTACCATCATCATGCACATTTTCAAGCACTTCTAATACGGAAGTCCACATAGATATAAGACGGAGTATAGTTATGTAATGTGACCCCCAACGAGTATCTCCTGGCCGTCTTAAACTCGTTTCTTGATTTTTTCCTTTACCACTAACTATCTCTCCCTTTTCCAAACACTTTACGATCCTATCATGTTCAAGCTGTCTAAGTTTATCTTTCCTTTTACATGATGCTCCAGCCACATTCACAATCATAATAACATATTGGAAAAAATCACTCACAATACGGTTGCTCTTGGCAACAGCAACAACAACTAATTGGAGTTGGTGAGAAAAACAATGGATATACCTTGCATATGGATTTTCTTTTAAAATAAGAGCCTTCAATCCATTGAACTCGCCTTGCATATTTGAAGCCCCATCATATCCTTGACCTCTCAATCTCGATAATGACAATTTATGTTTTGCAAACAATTCATCAATAGCATTCTTCAAAGAAATAGATGAAGTGTCAGGCACGTGTACCACACCAAGAAACCTTTCAATCACATCTCCATGGTTGTTTACATATCTCAAAACAACTCCCATTTGCTCCTTTATTGAAACATCTCGAGACTCATCAACCATAATAGAAAAGATCTTGTCCCCAATATCATTAATGATGACAAGTGTAGTTTCCACAGCACAAGCAGTTGCTAGTTCTTTTTGAATTTTTGGAGAAGTCATTTGATTGTTTCCAGGAGCATTCTCATTAACTACCTTGCCTACCTCTTCATTTCGTAGGCTGTACCACTCAAAAAACTCTAGGAAATTTCCCTTATTTGATGAAGTCGATGACTCATCATGTCCACGAAAAGGCAAACCTTGCTTCAAAAGAAGGCGTGTGACATCCAAAGCCGCCGTTAAACGGATGCGATAAGCAACCTCCATCTCTTGCCCGTGTGCTAGTAGTATATGTGACACACTCTGCCTTTGATTTTGAAAACCTTGAAGTTGTATTCTAGCATCATTATGAGCACTATTCGAAGCACCCACATGTTCTTGAAGTTTTTCCAGTGCCTTTTTCCAGTTGTTAAACCCTTTTTTTGTAAAAGCATCTACTCTGTTTGAATTGCCGAATAGATAGCAACAAAAGCAAAATGCCGCATCCTTTGAAATGCTATACTCCAACCACTCAAAATTTTTAAACCAAGTGGGCCGAAAGCTTCTCTTCACATTAGAAAAGTTTTTTTTGGGATAATTATGACCAATTGGTTGACATGGACCTCTAGTCAAATACTCTCTTCGAACTTGATCACGAATCATAATATCAAAGTCTTCAATTGATTTACGTAACCCCGGATCACTAACAATATCGTTCGGATTGAACTCCACACGTGAATTATTTATACCACCACTTGCTTCAGAACTTGGTAATTGACTATTAGAAGAATCAACAGTTCTTGGTCGTTTAATCAAGTATTTATCCATAATCTATAATAAATAAAAATATCAATTGCTAATCAATTATCAAATCTTAAATATAGCATCATTATATCATCAATATACCATCATTGATCATTATACAGTTATACCATAAATATACTTATATACCATTTCTCAAATTTATATTCAATTTCATTTTGTCCAATTATAACATTTCACAATAATTTCATCAATTTAAACATTTCATAATTTAATGGCATAACAAATTAATAATTAACAAACTCTAAGATCTAAATCTCTAGACTCTAATTTAATGGCAACAACCGCAACATTAAGCACAAAAATTTCATATTAACAATCAATTTTAACTAATAACAACAATAATCATTAACCATAAATCCTTAATTTTTTAAAACCCTAAATCAAATATTTAATTAAATATTTAAATTAACAACTTACCTTAACCCTTGATGGCTTGACAGTTGGAGCCTGGAGGCTTGGAGCACCGGAGGGCGGAGGTTGGAGCAGGCGAGCAGCCGAGCAGGGGAGAGACCGGAGACGAGAGCCGCCGTTCGCGCAGGCGGCGCAGCCGTGAGCAGGGAGGCGTGAGCTGAGCAACAGGCGGACAGAGGATAAGGTTGTGGCTGTGAGGCGTGATCGGTGGAGAAGCTGAAGATAAGGAAATTGAATTTTGCCTTTTTTTTTAATTTTAAACTTACTAAATGAAACGACGTCGTTTCATTTAGTAAGTTTAAAATAAAATAAAAAAATAACAAAATCCTATTTCCTGCTCGCCAGTCGCCTCTGCTACCGAAATGAAGAATTCTCTGCCGGCGATTATGGAGATCGGAGATTCGGAGGGCAGAATTACAGGCGCCTGAGGGTACGCCGGAGTTACAGGGGTCAAGTCGCCTGAGGGTACGCCTGAGCGGTCGGAGCTACCGGGGTCAGATGACCCCCCCCCCCCCCCCCCCTTCCTTCCGCCACTGGGGAGAAGTTTTTTCTCGTTTGACTCTGACCTCCTCATTTTATTTTTAATTTTTTTTTATTTTAAGAGTTACAGAAAAATGGGGGGAAGGGAAACTACACGAAAGTTCAAATTAAGGCTAGTATTAAGATAAAAGATGTGGGTCAGAACAGGAGAACATGCGCTGGGCAGGTAAACGTCAGATTCTGCCCGTGAAGATGGGCCAAGCCCACATGGATCTATTTCAAATAAATGACCAAATAAAAAAAGACAAACTAAAATATTAGTTATGTTTGTAAAATTTATTTAATTTGTATTTTTTGGATGGTGAATCAGTCTGAATCCCTTAGCAGAGCAGTAAATGAGTCGCTCTATAGCAAACAAAATTCGGCTCGACTTAACTGGTTAAGACTCGAGTTTGTTTATTATGTTTGTTTAATTAAAAGATTTAATTTTAAAATTATATTGTGTTCGACTCGAATTCAATTTATTGTTGTCTTGAGCTCGACTAATTTGATGTCTAATTAATTAAAATAATTAACTATACATATAATATAAAAATAATTTATTTAATAGTTATTTAAATTAGTTTTAACTCAACTGAAGTTTAATTTGACTTAAATTTAATTAATCCCGCTTAATTTCAACTCGAATCCGAACTCAATTTATTTATATAATTAATCTAATTCGAATATTATGTTCGACTTAAATTTATTTTAACTTTTAATCAAACTTAAATTTAATAAATTAAAAATCGATTTGACTTGGCTCATTTGATTTCATACAACATACTTAAAGTCAAGCTGGCACCCTACGACTTCGAAACCATCTATAGCATATAATAATGCATATGATAATGCTGCGAGTGAGACTTCCAACTCTCACTCTCTTAACTACCAAGGAATGGTACCAAGTCCATTAATTTATTTTTCTTTCTTATGAAAATAAGTAATTTGTATTTTGGAAGGAAGTATTTCGAGTTGTGTCAAGGGACTCCTAGAGTTGCAATTAGCTGGTACGCACTTGTGTTATTCACAGCTTCTCAAGAGTTGATGTTCTTCATTTTATTTTATTTTAGCTAATCAAGAACGTCTTGTCCATAAATCTAGCAGCATGATGTAATAGTATAAAATTTATTTTGTTTCTACCCATTCTATCCGTCTTTTTGGAAAGATATATACTACTAATTAAGGGAAATCAAATATATATTAGATATAGAGAAGGAATATGCTCAGTCTAAAATATCGAAATTTAGTACAACTAGGAAGTGAATTCGTAAGAGGTATAGACAGTTTGAATATTAATATGTAAAATTTATATAAATATTTTTAGTATAACTAGTAGGTGAAGAGCGTGGGTCTATTTGAATATTAGTATATAAAATTTATCTAAACATTATCATTGTAAATTTGAAGGCATGTTATATATATATATATTAATTTAAAATTTAAAGTATCGGATAAACCTCGAAAAAAATTGTTAGAAAAAGAGAAAAGAAAAATTGTGGGGAAAATTTAATTCATTTCATTGATATCTAATTCAATACAAACTTAAGACTTGTATAATAACAATGCAAAATGCTGAAAATTAATCCCATCAATTGATTTTAAAATAAAAGCTCAACCCTCGAATTACTCTAACAACTTACCTATAACTATTTTTACAAAGATGAAGTTTGGTTCGTTACAATACCCGGCCCTTCAAAAATCACTTTGACCTCAAGGTGGCATGCAGGAACACAACTTACATTATAGCAGCTAGGTAACAATTATTGCGAAGATTGAGAAGTTCTGTGAGACCTGGTCCAAACAATGGTTCAACTTCCTATCCACTTTCTTGAATCCGGCCGGTTCCAGTCAACGTTGGTGTTTTGATCCAGTACCCTCTCAGCAGTAGTCTTTCGGTCTTTTGCAAGGATGAAAAATCAATACCAAAGAATACCAAATGCTGTGCTAAAAGTGGGTCCGTAACACTTTTGTCCTCTGGATAAGAGAAAACATCTGCTCCTTCAAGATTTTAGCGGTTATAGTTTTACAGCAATACATTAAAATGTTCAATAGCATGGTTGTTACCACCACTTCCATCCCAATTTCGCCTACGCAAAGGATCATTCCATCAGTTAAATTTAACCAAAGATTTAAATCTTGTCACACTCGGTACATTTCCCAACCAAATGGAGGGACATTTACACCGTTGTCGATTTGTTGAAGATTCAATGCTTGTTCACTCATTTCTTTAGTATCAGCTGTCCATGATGCAACCTTCTCTTTCCGCTCAGTACCCTCAGCCATCAATGAAAACAAACTAATTAAAATAGCATAGTCGCCAGGAAAATCATTCTCTGCAGCAGTTGAATGGAAGCTAACAATATTTTTTGTACAATTCATTAGCCCCGACTCTGAAAAGCCCATGTGCTGTTTGAGCATCTCATTCTTAAAATTGATATTGTTTAAATTGCAGCGTGCCCCATAGATTGCTAAGGCAACAACCACTGATGGACAATACATAACCATGGCATAATTTATCATATCCAACTCGGCGAAAATATAAGCCATATGTTCCATCATATCAGGCTCATTAGGAACAAGTGCTTTGATGAAGTCAACAAGGAAAACATAAGGAGTAGGATCTGTCAATTTCCACTCCAACCTACCAAGCATCTTTTTTTCCCACGAAAATGACTCCAGTGACAGTCAATGTAAAAAGCCGCCTAATTGTTGCTTGCATATAGTATGTGGATATAAAGAAAGTGGCGCCATAGGAAATTAGGCCAGTTCTTTGACTCAAAATTTCATGCGGATGTATCTTGCATGGCACCCATAAAGGCATAATTGTCAATAAGTGACTGACAATGAGCCAAAAAAAAACTATGAACAACAAAGTTTTGAACGATTCTAATGGCAAGAATCACCAAAATGGGCAGCACTTCATACAAAGTAACAGTAATGAATTCAACGGCATTCCAAAAAAAAAAAACCTTCAAAACAGCTACATGTTTCTGACTATACTCCATAGTCTTCATTAGCACTGACAATAAACTCCCCGACAAGTAGCAAATTATAAAACAAGATTGAATCCTCATCGAAGCCACAAACAATAGCCATTTGTTGTTCCAGAATTCCTTGATTCTCTTTCCTGACTTTGCCCTCTTCGTATCTCTGATCAATACTAATGTTGAGTCCTGTATATTAGAGACCATGCCATTCACAAGATTACTTTGGAAAGCATCCTTGGAACAAATTAACTATGGATTCGATCAATTTGAAGATTGTGATGATAACACCTAACATCGTCTTCGTGTTTAACATATCTTGCCCTTGTTCGTTAGATACTTGAAATGATAGCTTCTTTTCTGCTTTATTACCCCAGCCCATTAAAAGCCACTTGTCCTCAAAGTGGAGCCACTGTTTTCCATAGCACAAGTATGTAAAAACTTTTCCGACTGATGTATTGAAACAATTCATAGATAGGTTGTTCAAATGCACCTTTATTATAATCCGTGAGTTTTAATCAATTTTGGGTTTAATTGACTCATTAGTTGATTGAATTTAGATGA